>JANVCC010000106.1:781705-1163577 GCA_025345505.1 Todiramphus chloris collaris | reverse complement strand
GGAGGAGGAGGAGGAGGAAAAAGGAGGAGGAGGAGGAGGAAAAAGGAAAAATCATTTTAAAACACAAGATCAAAAGGCACGTAACTGCTTAGTCGTGAACAATATTTCAGAACATCCAGTCATGTCCTATTAAACAGTTTCTAATCCAGAAAGAGTTAAAAGATATTGAATTTATGAGAAATTGTTCTGATTTGACTAGGTCTATTCCCTCCACTTTTCCATCCAACCTCTGTAATTCCAGTAGGATTTTAGCATCTGAAATCATACCATGTTAGACTTCTCTGACAATAATGAAATTTTTGCACCTGGTCCTTGCAAAGCTGATGTCCTTACTGTTCCATTTTTGTCATTAGAAAGTCAAGTAAAGGAGAATGCTAGGACAGCTCTTACTGCTGCACTTTCATTTCTTTCAGCAGCAGGTGAGCACACTGGCTGACATCAAGAGCTCTTACCACCACATACTATTTCTCATCAGTTGCTACGCATCCACAAGCTGCTCTTACAGAATTCACACTGGCTTATAGCCCTAAGGGGAAGAACAGATAAGCACATAGATTATAAGAAACACCATTTTACTTCAAATATCTGGAAGCATCTTACTCCTCAACAACACTTTAAACTGCTTTAAAAACAAGAACCCTTTCCCAACAGATCCAGTGTCCACAGAGAGCCAACAGCCTACTGATAACACATGCAAGTTTTTACATTTACTTACTTCAAAGAACCATTTCTTCTAGAACAGAAAGAAAGACCCTTTCTTGCGTCAGGGAGGTTTAGATTATATATTAGGAGGAAATTCTTCACTGAGAGGGTGGTTAGGCACTGGAACAGACTGCCGAGGGAGGTGGTGGAGTCACCATCCCTGGAGGTGTTTAAAGAACGAATAGATGTGGCGCTTGAGGATATGGTGTAGTGGTTAGAGAAATGCTAGGACAAAAGTTGGACTTGATGACCCTGGAGGTCCTTTCCAACCATAATGATTCTATGGTTCTATCCACTTTGGATCGCACAGAGACACAACACAACAGATTACAGAATTTTAAGATAATGGCAAGGAGGTCTGAAACTACCTGAACTCCTACAGCATAGGATGCTTTAGTGGAGATGGTTAAGAAACAACTCCTTATGTGTAGCTTAATCATATTTTCATCAGTTACTGAGACCAAAAGCTGAACTCTGACATGAGCATTACAATTGAAGGCAGAACTGTGCTTTCCAAGAGCAAATAGCTGCAACCTCAATGTACTACTAGGGCATGACACTGAATTCCCTTTCACTGCTCCTCCTCAAGCCTTTTGTATTCCTTCCAGTAAAACAGTTACACTACAGATCCACAGCCATATTTATGACACCTTCCACAGACTTACACCAGCAGGGGCTCAGGAGGGGACATTTCCCTTAACAAACATGATCATAGGCACAATATTTCCATTTTTATTTTCTCTGTTCTCTTCTGCGATATGTTTGGGTCATAGAGATAACTAAAGGTATGATGTGTCCTTTCATGTTCTCCAGTGTCAGAAACTCACAGCACTGATTGATCTACATTCAAGACCTATAAGGACACAGGTAAAAAAATAAGTGGCTGAACCCTTGTCTGTCCACTTAAAACAGACTACATGAAATTTTATCTGGAAAACATCTTCCTCTGAACCCTCCCAGGAGGCATAATTCTGATTCTCTGATTCATATACAAAACAGAGCCTTTATGGACTCTGTGGAGTGGGAGGATTCTCACACCAGAATAGCTAGAAGGCTGCTAATCTCTGTAGACACTTATATTTGTGTTAAGAACAGCAATCTTTCTCCACATTACACTAGTATTCCAGTACAGGCTCTCTTTTGGCATAATTATACCAGCACAGCATTCTTAATGTAGACAAGGCTCTTCCTCTCTCAAGTTAGCAGCTGCCGGTGTGCTGATAAACCCTCATAATAAGATCCACTACTGCAAATCCAGGGTAGCAACAGTTTGTACAATCATCCTTCAATGTGAAGAATATATGGTTGGTTATAGCAGTCTTTTCTCATGGCCTCAGAGACACTCCCTTTTAACACTGTATACTTTTGATTTCACAGCTCTTTACTTTGTTATCTCAAATTTCTCCTGCCCCCTCTGCCAAGTTTTTGTGATTGTCAGAAAGCCGGTGATAAATGCAAACTCCAGAACTAACAACAACACTTCATGAGTTTAGCATGATATATAGCATCTTTGGTCCTACATAGAGGCATGGATATCAACATCTTAAGTGGGCTTCAATTAGAGGAACAATGGTTTATGAATGTAGAATACACTGTCTAATCCTGCAGTTACAGTTATCTCCTCTGGCTGAGATTCAAAGCCAGACTTTGAAATAATGAATGTCTATGCACCTGCAAGAACAGAGATAGAAGACACAAACTTGGAGAAAGTAAACATTTAGAGTCTCTTAAAAGGAACTGTTCTATAATTACAAGTGACCTGAACTTTGTCTTCCTAATGGGAGAAATGACATCCATTTCAACTAGAGTGCTTGAAGAAAATCAGGAAGATTAAGCTTCTATGGGAACATGCTACATTAAACAGAACATAGTCCTGATCCCACCTGTCTCACTGCTTTTAAACAGTACCTTGAGCAGAACCCCTGTGATGGGTATTGTAAAGATGCTGTGAAGTTCATATTAAAATTATGAGAATAAAGTTGTTGTAATGTCAGTAAATTCAAGATAAATTAGCCACACTTCAGTAACTGTTCTCAGTGCTCACTATGTTGAGCTCTTTTGAAAGATCTTGAAAATATGACGGAAAATGTTAGTGCAAAAAATGGCTTTTTCAGGTGCTTGTAGTCCTAAGGAGTACTTTTAAAAATCTGGTATTTTACACCTGTTTAGAAACAGCCTGCTACAATAATAAAACTGATGTAATTTCTAGTATCATTAATATCAACACAGAATTTGAGTTCTTTACTGGCACAGTCCAGGTCTATTAATGCAGTGTGTAATGTCAAATTTAAAATGACGTGATAGCCTCACTATAGCTAGGTAACTAGCACAGGCAGTTAAAACTATTCTGAGAAAAAAATAAAAATAAAACCAATCAACAGAAGTAAAACACAGCTATGCTGGTTATGCTAGGTCTCAGTCAAAACTGTTGTGATGTCTCCTCTTTGAGACAAAAAAATGTTGGACCATTAAACTGTCTGTGTTCAAGTTACTCCAACTCAGTGGAGTTAACTTTTCTACAGAGCATAAAGCTATCAGGAAGGAGGAATTGCTCCCAGTGTCCTGAAATGCATGTAAATCCAATATACAAACATCTACAGGATCCTATCTCTAGGAGTGTTTGTATCAGAAAATATCCCATGCATTCTGGGCATGCCAGAGATTCCACATCCACCTCTTGCTTAATTATTTATTTGAACAACAGGAACTGATGGGGAAAAAAACACTTATATTCCTATAATTAATTAATTTTAAAACACACAAAATGAATTCCTTAATTTGCCACTCTACTTTACAGGGATACTCTAAAGTAATACAATTTTATGTTTTTTTTTTTTTTTTTTTTTTTTTGTGACTAGTGTCAGTGTTTCTCTTGGCTATATCAGGGAAACTAAACTGTTCTGCTTGTTTCATGTTTTACTGTTTTTCATATTGCATTAGTTCTTTCAGAGCCTGCATTTTTCAAGAGTCCAGGTGTCAGACCAGTTTGTTTCCTTGCAGTTACCTGAATCTTTTAAAATTTATTCGTAAGCATCAAGCCCAAGAGGGACTTGTGTGATGATCTAGTCTGAGTTTCTGCACAACACAAAAGAATCTTATGAGCAAGTTCACTGTCAGATATATATTTTGTAAGCAACCAAGTTGATAGGACCCTACGCAAGTTACGACTTAGTACAAACACGTGTGTAGGGTAAGAATCTGAAAATTTTTTAAAAGAAGCATAAAAATCACTTCAACACAACAGCCTTCCCCCCAAGCTCATCATATGTAACCAGGACTTTAGAAATACTTAAAATAGCATGTGAAGGCTAAAGAAAGTATGTATGATGTAATATTAAGTTCTAGTTACTTTATAGCATGATGATGAAGTATAAATATTAACTGTTATGCCCTAGGCCATACATCTTTGCCTATTTCCTTCTCTTCCCTAGTTCAGAAAGCCCAGTACAAGCTGTTTCTCACCGATAGCAAGCTAGATATACCAAAAGCATTTCAGACAAAAACAGAGTGGGTTTTGCCTGTGAACCCTCACAGCTGTCTGGCAGTGAGCCAGCTGTCACTTCAAACTGGCATTAGTGCATCATTCAAAGCCATGGTTTCATAAACACCCCAGATAGCAGTTTCCCAATTATAATTCCTTTTGGATGCTGGAGCAGCACATTATCAGCTTTGTCTCCCTTTCTCCAAACAATTTTGTGTGGGCTGTGTGAAAAGGAGGTGTGTTTTATTTTTCTTACCTTTGCTCCCCAGAATGACGTCCAGATGATATTTTCAGGTCAGCCTATTATACTGAGCAGTCAAGCTACCAACACTAACAGGTACCCCAGTAGCATCAGCAGAGCTAATCAGTGTATGATTGTCAGTACACAGCATGTTTTTGGATGATGGTTCCTTCTTTCCCTGTTAGGTAAGGGGTTTTTAAAATTATGTCAGAAATCCTTTCTGGAGCAGTCCAAGGAGCAAATAAGTATTTGTTTCTTTCACTTATGTGCCATTCTGCACTGGTTTAGAGACCAATCCTGCTCCTTGCCCTGCATCTACTGCACACAGCACAGAAATCAAATCCACATCATCTCAAAGCAGCGTAAACCCACAGGTCATTAAATGCTGCAGATGTCATTACAGAACTGCTATAACAACCGCAGAATCATAGCAGGTACACCAAAAACTCAGTTATTGCTCCCTGTCCACAAAGTTTACATTTAAAATCAGAGATTTTTTTTTTTTAATTCTTGTTATTATAAAGTATGAACTCTGCAAGCAGATACATGCATTCATTGACAAGTTCAGGATCCAGAGGATTAAAAAAGTTAACCACTTCAACAAATGAGGTATCACCACCCATGCAAAATTCAGCAATTTACCTCTCCCAGTATCAGGAGCTAAAGAAAATGCACTCAGCAGACATGCTGACCATTGAAAAGCTTAAGTACAGAAAATAAAGATGAAAGCAGTCTCTGGAAACACTGAAGAGTAAAAGTGAGCAACCCCGGCTGCATCTCCAGCTCACAAAACCAATACAACTCTGCAAATGAATCTGCAATGCATTGTATTTTTAATTTAACATGACTGTGCCATATCAGCTAGGGACAGGAATTAACCCACTGAACTGCATGAGACACATCAGATGAACTTCAGATGAAGAGCCCAACCTCTCAAGACATAGAGATCAACTTACCTCAGCCTATGGAGCTGGTAAGACATTACTGGAGCAGGTGGCTAAATAGTGAACTTCCTTTTAGCTTGATGTTTTATTTCTGCGCACTGATTTTGAGCTCTAATACTTATTTTTACTACAGCTAGAATTTGCTGTGTGCTATGACTTACATGTCTTATTTTATTTTACTTCATCATGCTAACCTACTAGCAAAATTTTTTAGCCTCAGGGATACCAAGCATTGCATAAAATCTTGTGGAGAATTCACTCATCTTTATTGCAAATGTCAACACAGCTGCTTCTGGGACTGAACAAAACTTGACCTGCAACAGCAGCACTGGAGCACACAAGCTGCAAGCATCACTGATGACTAGATTTTTAATGAATTAGCAAGAAATATAGGGCAGGTACTAGATAACTGATCATGTTGACAGTTTGATAAGCATATCTTTATGGAACAAAGCTGTTCTTGCACAGAAATGCTTTAAAAAAATAACTCTACTAATCACACATGCCTTAGGGATGAAAATATTATCCTTAAGGCAGAATACTCAATAGCAGATCCTACTCTGGAACATCTCAGCAGGAAGAATTAAAAAAGAAACAACTTACCTAATTTTCACTAAAAAGCCAACCTGATGGGATCAAATGATGCCTTGTACATTCCAACAACATGCCATCAGCTAACAGAGACATGTTTCTATACTCAAAGGGCAGCCTACACAAAATGCTGTGCAGACATATTTAACTTTGAGGAATACAATGGGTTAAGGAAAACTGCTCAAGAACAGTCAAAAGATTATGTCTTAGTGACCTATATTAGCAGGAAAAGCTATTCAAGAAGCTCCTGAAGCCTCATGCTCCTTTCCCAGTGAGCCTCATGCTATTGCAATTGAAGTTTTATAAAACAACATTCTTGCTGAAGGCTGACGCATGCCTTAAAGACAGCTAGGTGCTACTTATGGTGACTAAAACGCAGAGCTTCTCCTGGAGATGCTAATTCAAGGAGAGCAGAATACATAGGCTGTCATAGTCCACTTCCAAGCCTACTTTAAACATCCCAGGGCCCCAGAGCACTAAGAGATGTGGACAGTACAACTTGCAGTAGATCAAGCACTTCTAATGAAACAAAGGCAGGATTTTGTTTATTTCATGAAGCAGGACCTTTGCTGGCCAAATGCAAACATAAGCCTTGGGCACTGCATATGCTGGGGGAAAAAAAAGAAAAGGCAAAAAGCCATTAACAGGCTGCAGATGCCTCCTGATGCCCTTCAAGATGTTTTGAGATGATAACATCAGGTGAGCCAAAACATTCTTAACTATCAGAGTGTCTCATAGCCCTCAGGGGGAAACGGGAGCCTAATAACCTCTCCGTACAAAAGTCTGGATGCAGTCTGAAGACCATCAGCAGCAATGACTCATCACTTCAAGTAGGCAATAGCATATTGGTCAAGTTGTTGGGATATATCACTGGACTGAGCACAAAACTGTTGAAATCAGTAAGACTACATGAATTCAAAAGTAAACTTCAGTCCCTTTTTTTCATGTACCAGAATATTTCTGAAAAGAGAACATGTACCATTGACATGGTACAATCAAGTATACAGGAAAAGTATGGATCAGGAGATTAGTAAGCAGAGATGCCTTTCTTGCCAAAGATTGCAGTTGTCAGTGTCCAATATCTGCATGAGGGAAACCAGGGCCTCCATTAACTTAAATAATAGTTTTTCACTCAAATCCATTTATATAACAAGCCTAGAAATACTGGCAGCTGATTGATACTTCTGTTGATGCTAAATGAAGTTATCAAGGTCTGGAAAGACCACAAAAACTATTTATTTCAGTCAGATAAAAACATTTCATAGAATTAGGAAAGGAGTTAACCCAAGGAAGAAAATTAGTATCTTTTGTTTGTTCCAGCAGATCCCCAAGCAGCAATGCAGTGGGAGGTTTGCCCAAACTCCTTCACCCCCACACCCAGATGGAAGAGGCAAATGCCAGTTCACGAAATTTGAAGATACATACTTTGAAAAATAGGTTTATCAGGCTCAGAATGGGGGAGAGGGAAAACAGTCAGATGCCACAAACTAGCCAGTAACCCCCTGTGACAGCAGCTGAAAGCATTCAGTTCCTTGTATCTTGTGATTTCAGACAAAGAAGCTCACGGCAGGGCAAATGTGCAGAAATGTATGCAATACTATATTGTATCTATAGAGCACAGCATTAAATTTCATAGCCTGGGCAATAACATTGTTAGGGAATCCTTGCTGGTTAGTTTTGCTTTTCAAGAGACAGCAATGAACATTAAAAAAAGTGGCTAATTTCCTCTTTCAGGGTAACTCACACTTAAGTGATTCAAAACATATACCATAACTGACAGCAAGTGTCCAAGAACAAGGTGGAAAGAAACAGCACCATCTAGTGCTCAGGAGCAGATGGAGCAAGCAGAATATAGAAGAACTATCAATAGTTTTTAGTCATGGAAGTCCAGATTCCCACGTTCAAGGAGACTCAGGCTGCAGTTAATCTTGCACGTAAAAAGAGAGTCTGCAGCTGGCAAGATGCACCTATCACTGTCTTAGTTCTAAGACTTTATTACCTTGAAGGTCTTCAACCCAAGCTATAAGGTAATAATAAACAATGGTTTCCAGACTCTGTGACTGCAAAGAAGGCATGCATTTTATCATTATGGGCGCTCCTTTGAAAATACAGTTCAGAGAAGGCACTTTAGGTTTCTTCCCCCTTAATAAATTGAAAGTCTATCTCATGCTCCAAAAGACAGTTATCAATTGTAGTGACATACAAATATTTGCATGCCCTTGGCTGCACTCCAGACATCTAGAAGCATTAACCACAGATCAGACAGTGCCCTCCACTGCAAAACAAGTCCCATTAATCTTCGCCTGCAGGTCAATGCAATGCCATGGACACTCTGTGATGCCCACAGCTCTCACCTGTTAAGTGTTTCCACAGTACACTGCTGAAACTACATTGTCTTATTCTTTCTAGCAGGATCCAGAACTACTTTATTTTGCTGCCATTTCCCTAGTCAATTCTCTGAGTACCAAATCCCAGAAAACTAAATAAGCCCCTCAAAATATCAACACCATCACATATTCAGATATGCACAGTTGGTTATCAGCTGTAGACTTCTGGTGAAAATTTAATTACCACTGGCAAACGGTTTCCTGCTGTTAGATAGAATTGCAATTTGTGTTGAATAATAGAGAACATGGAACTCTCCATAAGACACTGACAATGACACTGATGGACTCCCTACAGAACAAGTAGTCAATAATTACTGTCCCTGTAAGATTTACGACTCTTACCTTCTAATTCTCTCTTTCTTGATTTCCTACTTGTGGTATAGCACAAACAAGGCAGTGAAATACCTTCTATGTAAATCCTGCACAAAAGTTCCTGGATGAGCCATTTTACTCTTCCGCAGCCTAACTTCTGGCAAAACGCAACCACTAGCCCAAATTTAAAGGGGTTACTACTGAATGCATGTTCCTTTTATATGGGCAAGCCGACTATACTGAGCTCAGTCTTTACAAATAATTGAAGAGCCACAGAACTCTGATTTCTAAAGTTTTGGAAATAGTCTTCTGCATGTGAAGCAAGCACAGGCAGTCATCTATGCTTCAGCAGCAGCCGTTTACAGTGAAATAGAGCTCAACTTATCATAAAACTGCACTCTCATTTTCACAAAAAGACCCCACTAAGAGCTGTCACTGTTAACCTTGTCATTAAGAACCGTGGCCATAAACAAGAACTCGCTGTCATTGGTAATAAAGAGATACCAAGACATGTACCATGAGTTTTGGTCAGGAATTCCTCACAAGGCTGCTTTTAACCATAACATACCAGTTTGTTGAAATAGAAAAGGTCACTTTTTTTTTTTTTTAAAAAAAAAAACATCACTCTAGAATAATTTCAGCAAAAAAATGAAGCAGAGAGAGACCAGAGAAAAAAGAAAACAACCAATAGTCACTAGAAGGTCCCTACCCATCATGCAGGTGACAGATTCAGATTCCTGGTCTAAACCCAATGGAAGAGAAACTTGGGTCTCCTGCATCACAGAAGTGGACAATATCCAAAAAGATACCACGTAATCCATGGAAAATTTCTGTTTCATGTTTCTATCTTTCCTCTCTCACCATGCAATTGAATCCATTCTGAAGCAGAACAGAAGAATCCTCCTAAAAGTCACCAAATGTTCTACAAAGAAAAGCTGTTTTCCAATCAGTTGGCAATAACCCCTGCCATACTTATGCAAAAGACAACCCTTTTCACCTCCTAACTTCTGAACCTTTTTACCCCTCCCTTCCTTGACTTTGAAAACCTTACTATATCAGAAAATTATCTCTGATTCTGCAGAGAAACTTGAGCATCTCAGTTCACAGTGCAGCAAAGACCAGAGAACAAAACTAGGCAGACTATTTGCCACAGGACGTTAAAAGCATCAGCTTCCTAAAAGGTGAGACCTCAGGAGCATTTAAGCCATCAATATTCCTTAAGACATTCTCATAGAGATCAATCCCTGTGCTTCTTGCATACTGTATTACCCACTCTGAAACGCCCTGTAACCCCAGGCTAACACAGGGTTGCTTTGCTGCCCCTAGTAATCAGTCAGCTGCCATTTCTGTTACCAGAATGGACTTGTCTCTCAAGGAACATACAGTGGTTATTTCCATTCAGAAAGAACAGCTACTGTGTGACGATTACCCCAAATGGTTAGAGCTCTGCACCTGACCTCATCCTACCCTGATAATCTTATAAAAATGTCCCCTTTCATCTGATACTGTGCACTGGAACATGACAGCAACTTGAGCCCAGGGTTTACTCTGCCATTCCACTTTGAACTTTACTAGCTGTGAGCGAGGAAAGGGTTGAAAAGGGCCCAGAAATTTACATAGTTTCCCCAGGAAAGAGGATAGAGAACATCTCTGGGAAAGGAGGTATTTCAGGAAGCGCTGCCACCAGATCTAACACTTGTTTGACTGTCGAACTGTTCTGCAGTCTCTCATGTCCCTAGTTAACCCTTCTCCCAGCTGCACTATACAGCTTAGAAATGAACTTGATGAAACATGAATAATACACAATGCCCATCATTAGTTCTAGTTACTCAGCAGAAAATCAATACATGCTCTGTTACAGCACAGGCTGTTACTCTAGTCCCTGCACTCTGAGGAAGCAGCTCCCACAGCCAAGCATTACGCAGCCTGCAACAGAGCGGCTGCAGGCCACTGTGATGGGAAGATCCCAGCAACTAGGATGCTGAAAGCCTTAATGATTGGTCATGACTATTTTTTTTGAGGTAACTGGTACCACACACTTTAGAAACCTTTGGGCATCTTCTTTGGGAGATCTTAGCTTCTCTTTCTCAGATAAGTTGGTATCAGGATTCTATAGGAACATTTTAGGAATGCTGTACTCTGTTCTTAATTTTGTCAGTTAAAGCTCTGCTGTTCATAAGCACAGTAAAATCCCATATCTATATTTACAGCTATGGAATGTACCTGTAATTTACAAGATCCCCTACTTAGTTAAAATGGCTAAAAAACATACCCTCATAATCCCAATAGAAACTATAGAGTCCTAGTTTACAGTGGGAGAACTGAAGCAGAATTAGGCAGAGATGATCATGGCCATATATCCAACACAGGAGAAGATGGGAAGTGATGGAAAATAATGATTTGGGTCCTGCAAGATCATTCATGCTCCCCTTCCCATCTGGCTCCTGTTTAAAAACTGTTCCCTATGTGGTTCTTTTGCAGGCTGGCAACCATGCAGAAAACAGGCATTTCAGAAGACATGCAAAAAAGAAAAGACATTTATGCCAAAACCAGAACAGAATAAATGTGCCCTGAACAGAACGGGGAAGTCTTCAGGCCACATTTTCCAATGACATCTGGGTCAAGTCAAATTCTGTATTGACTGGCTATTTATAGCATTTTTCAATATTTGCTATCCATGTAGCCACTAAGCTCGCTGCAAACATGGATGGATTCGACTTCACAAGGTACAGGAAACATCTCAGTTTTGCAGGCAGGACAGTGGTGCACTGAGACTAAATCATTTTCCCAGGGAACAAGGAGAAGGGCGAAGTCAAAACCACAAGCTGAACACCTGTGTCCTGGGATTCACAACTGCGGTGTGAACAATGTCACTTTTTCCACCCTTCTGGATAGCCTTTTTCAAGTAGTCACATGGCATTGCTTTACCAGCTCCACTGAAGCAACAGCCACCTGTAGTCCTGGACAATTCTTTTGCAGCCTACTGTAATATAATCTCATAAGTTGAGCAAGAGGTGCAGACTGACTATTTTCCCCACCTGGAAGCAGAGAGAAAACTCAAATCTGCAGGAAACTCAACCAAGCCAGTATGTGGATCAGTTAATTATTTCAGATCACTGCCAGAACATATGGGAACGTTCAAATCACAACAACCCAAGTGCTTTTACATCCCAGGTCCACAGTATGGTTTTCCCAACTATCCTGGGAAAACGGTGCAGATGTGTCACATTCAGAGAGCAAATGGCACTTCCTAGGATATCTTCCATGCAAGCAACGCTGTGAGCCCATTTCCCTACTCTTTGTGGGGCCCTGCCTACGAGGGCATGGTGCAGTATAAGAAAAATGAAGCATTAACAGGTAGTGTACAGTGATAAGGAAGTGAAAAAAAACCCAAATCTCTTCTCCCCAGGTGGCTTCCTGTACATCAAACAGAACACTGTGACTGAGCTGTTGGAAAACCCTGCCTGCTGGTGTCATTGAAAGCCTTGCAGCACTGCCTGGTCTTCTTGCACTGCCTGATACTGTGTCAAGAGGAGTGTGCAACACGGGCATTTTAAGCCAGCCTGATTAGGGGGTAAGAAAAAGACCCCAAAGACATGGGTAAAAGCACTGCTGCCTCCATAACAGTAACCTTTAACTATAGGGACACATGTTCCCTGTATTGTCCATTCCATGAGGGGGGAATAAAAAAAAAAAATAATAATTTTTTATATATATATATATATATAAAATAACAGCAGGCTGCCTCTTTACCAACAGCACCACCCCTGTGGGGAAACAGACAATACTAAGAATCATGGACAGGTAGTCCATGCAAGAGAAACTGGCCATGAAGTAAAGCATGACTAAGTCAGTGCACTCATGTAATTTTTACCATTGCTATTTTTGTCTCCCTCCCTGTTTCCAAGAAGTCTCGTCTTCAGTTATTGGAAGACAGTTGTGGAAGGACTAGCTCAGTTCATGTTTCTCACTCTGGTCTAACACTGCTAGTGGTGCAATACCTTTCTTCTCTGTAGATCCTGCCCCCTGTATAGATTCTACCTCCATCATAAACTGCATTGAAAGCTATGCACAGAGATGGTCCTCTTCCAGTTACAATGAGAATACAATTGCTCCTATGCTGCAATAGGGAACTTTACTCTAAATATATCCTAGGAACATCAAGCCAGTCCACAGGAAGCATTGACAAGGGAGTTAAAATTATTTCAAAATTTTTACATTAAGACTATGCTGATTGATCATTGTATTTTCTACCTAAAATAAATTTCAATCTTTCTTCCATGGCAGGTCGTCTATTCTCTTAAACCATTTATCCAAATGTGAAACATTTTGTAACTTTTTAATTTCCAACCCCCTGAATTGTGGGGGAATGGTATACATAAAAGAAATTACATACAGACACTCCCCTTTTCCGTAAGTTCTGTGCTGTGCTCTGTGTCAGCTTCTCCTATAACAACCAGAAAACCACACCAGCTTGGGAGACCACACGTCACCGCAGGCAAGGAATCCCTTCCAAACAGAAAAATCAAGGAGCATGGTGCATCTCAACTACTATTTTCATGAGGTACCAGGACAGTTACATCCTAAGCAATGTCAAGTAGTCTGTCAAGTCCCATTTCCCATCCTCTGTAGACAGTCTGGCTAGTGTATCAGAATGCTCAGTACAGTGATCAGTACAGTTCAATTATCACTAATGACAACCGATGGGAATGAGATGATGTTAAGTTGAAAGTATGAGGAAATCTTGACCTACCTGGGGTAATTTCAAAGAGATGTTTCCCTGGTTCATCAGGATTAGGTGGCAGTTCATTCACCTGATTGCCTTGCAGCAGTATCAAGCCCTGTAAGGGACACAAACATTAGTGAAGGGGAAAGGCCACAAAGAGGGTAAGGAAAAGATAAACATAATACATATAGCAAATATAAGCTCCATTCTTCCACTGAGCCTATCTTCTTTCCACCCTTTCTGAGCAAGAAAAGACTGAGCTGATGATGCATCTGCCACACCTGTCCCTTCTCTCACACTGGACACTTCTGGTCAAATGATCTTTCCACTGGAATAACAATACTCTGACCATGGATGGGCCATTCACTTCGGTTTCCATAGCTAATTATTCCTTGCAAAACTTTCATCTCACATATATTCTTTATTCACCCTTTAAATTACTGGTTGCAGCCTGGAGCAATGATGTGGCTGAAGTTCTATTTCTAAATCTTTATGTCTGCAACTGAAGCACATGTCCTGTTTTCAAGAGATCCTCAATACACAGAAATTCCCAGGGAGATCCTGCAGATGAGCAGCTGATTCATATTTGCAAGGGTCTGTAGGATACACACATGACACAACAGATAAAAGGCAGTGAGAATTGGGACACTGAAGAGTTAAGCCATGAAGAGTGTAATCAGCAGTTCCTACTCCTGCACTGAACTGTCCTGGAACAGAAGCTGCATCCAGAGTACCTTTTTTTTTTCCTTCTGGGTTTTTTTTTTTTTTTTAATCTGAGCAGAAGAAAAAGAAAGAAGCTGTTTTCACACAGATCTCTAGTAAATATGCAGTTACATTCTCCCCAATTTCCCAACAGTCAAATCCAAGACACACTGAAGCATCATAATACTGGTAATCAAAACAAACCCCAGTTACAGACTTTGTCAGCTTCCAGATCCATATTACTGAGTAATACAATTAGTGTCTCATGAGACAGACAATACAGGATTTTAACTTCTAGAAGACAACCCTTACATATGGGTTCCACAGACCTTTGCAATCTCCATAAAATAGAGAAGCCATTTGTGTTATTTTTCACTACATCTAACATGCTGTAATTTCACTGGCTTTGCCCCTTGGTAATACATTTTCCTACAGATGCTTTGTTTGGAGAAACCACTGTAATAAATCAAGGAGTCAGCTTGTATTAACTGTAAATTAATTAAGTTTTACTCTTTTCTTTGAATATAGACCATTCAAAAACTACTGCAAATAAATTACCAGGCCAGTAATGCTTGAGGTGGAAAATGCTTCAGCTCTGACTCATGAAGGTTTACAAGTTGACATTCCAGTTCTGACAATCCACCCTATTAAAATGACTTGCTACTTTGAAAGGATCTATTTGTTGCAGACTGAAAATGTCTCACAAGTACTCAAATTTGTTCTTCACAAAACAGAACTAAGCCTGTCATGTCACTATAAATTCAGCAACCTCCCTCCATATTTTGCTATCCCGCAACGGCATTAGGCTGTAGAATTTTGTTTAATTCCTCTTGACAAGCCAGATCAACATTCTAGAGCAGGGAATTCCTGTCATCCAGAATTCATGAAACTCTACTCCAGTTAGTCACATACTGCAGGACAGCGCATAATTAAAAGGTAGAAACACAAGACACCTTTAATTTGAGTATTCATAGGATACATGTGTTGTTCTACAGACAATAGATCTGCATTACCACCCCAGTGTTGCTACACTAAAAAAATAAAAATAAAAAAAAAAAAAGCTCCAGAAGGAAAATTACCCTGACCACATTCCATATATGCTGAATATTCAGCAGTTAGGGATATTGCTCTTCCTTCTACAGAATGTAAAAGCAAAAACAACCATGAAAAAATACAAAAAAGAAACACTCTCAAACAGGTCAGATTTTCTACTGAGGCCTTCAGTTTAGCTATCCCTGGTTTTGCTTTCAGGAAGTACTGCATTTACATTTCCATGTCAATTTTGTTTCCTGGCATTTTAAAATAAACATTCTGTTATTCTGTTCTTAGTGTAACATAAATGATGGGGTTGGATGTTTTGTAGCACATTGTAAAGTTCTTCATAATATATTTGACATACATTTGAGAAATCATGATTTGAACAGGAAAAAAAACCCAACCAACCGACTAAATGCCAACAGCAGGGACAGCTCAGAAGAGAAACAGAGGAGTTGAGCCAGACTTTACAAGGGGCCAAAGCCACCACCTACTGGCTACACAAAGCATCCTAGAGGGGAAGAATAAAGTGTTACAGTGGGCGTAATATATTTTTGTGTGCATTCTGTCCATATAAAAAACTAAAAGCTGCCTGACACTGGTAACTAGTGTGAACTGTGAGCAGAGCATGCTGAAAACAGTGGAAGACTATTAAATGCTCGTGGTTCTAGGCTACTCAGCTCAGAAATTTATTATCTGCCAGGAGATACAATAAGAAGGAAAGAGATCAAAGACAGAGGTCAACTTTTATTTAAAAAACCCACATAAAAATGGAATGAAAAGAAATATTAAACAGAAAGCTACATGTGCTATCCAGCAGTACCTTCCTCTGTGCCCCATTCTGCAACAAGCTGTGCAGCCCAAAACAGCATCATGCAGCCCCCCTGGGCAGATATTACAGTCACGAATTGCTTAAACTAACACCCTAAGCCAAAGTATTTCCCAGACAAAATACACTTCTTGATTCATTTCGGAACATATTTGACTTCATATATTCTGTAGAAAGCTGTCATTGAAGTGACTTGTTTTTTATTTTAACTAATTTTGACGAAATTGAGGAGAAGAGGAAGATCACTATGTAGCAGAACTCATCTAAAAAACAAACAGAAAGCCAACCACAGACATGGAACATTAGACGGAATGCAGGACTTGCTGCAGTCACAGTGGCAATGGCGACTGTATACCAGTACAGCTACTCAGTGTGCACTTCATTCAACTGTGCAATGAAGCTGTAGCAAGTTGAGCTGATAACATAACAACTGGCAGAAGAGCAAGGAAATAGGAGTACTAGAAGAATGATTTTTCAGAAAGAAAAATTAAGGGATGCTCACTCTATCTAGGAAAAGCAAGAAAAGCCTACAACCTAGGCCCATCTCTGGAAAGTATTTTTTAGGTCATAGGTATATGTATATACAGCAAACATCTTTGGATCAGCTTCTTGTGCTTTTCTCTTTGCACATGTCAACAAATCATGCTGAGCTCTTCTAACTTATATAACCAGCCCCTTTAGGGGATAACTCTCTTCTCTGGAAGGTAACAGACTACCTAGCTCACAGCTGTCCCATCTGTCTGGTGCACTCTGGAGAGCTCTAAATAAACAGAGCTGAAAAAGCAGAAAAAACAACCCATCTTAGCATGAAGGGTGGATCAATTCTGACAGTTGCTGTCACTGGTAGAAAGATATGACTAAATTTAAACAGACTGATGAGTCCTTGTCCAGCAGCCACTCAGACCACAGTAGCAATCTTGCTTGGGAAGTAAATTAATGATGGATTAACTCAGATTAAATTCCCCAAAGTCTAACTTGATATATGCTAAAGCATACCCCAGAAATAAACTCCAGTTCATGACTAAGTTACTCCTCTCTTCCTCAGGCTTTGGGAGCCTGAGATGACTGAGCAGATCAAGGGGCAGGCAATAAGTTACAAATCTTCCAGTAAGCTGGGGGTTCAATTCCAATTTTTGGTGATAACATCACTTTGCACCCTTTCAGGGCCTTGGTGCTTTGAAGGGAAAAAGTTTTAAAAGGACAAGTGTTCATATCCTAAAGGTACTACTGTAGTTCTCCCTAACAAGACCAATTGAGAAGTTTTGCTCTATGCCAGGCTTTGTGGAGCCAGGGTTTGGTAATGAAAAGCTGTGACACAGGAAATGTGAGTGGAAAGCATTCTTTTCTGGACCAAGTCCCTCAAAAAACAAAGTTGATGCTCATCATACTAATTCTTACACCATTACCTTTAACAGCACCTTATTCACTTTTATGCCTACTAGATGGGAGGATGGGAATAGTGGGGCTTAAATCTGCCCTCAGATACGCATTTCTGAATTTCAGGCCAAGGATGATGAACTAACTACATGAACATATTGATTTTAGCTGAACATGGAATGAAATTTCTACAACACCAATAAATTATCTCTGACTCTGAATTCTAAAGATCAGTTAGCCCAAGCTAACCCATGACCAAATTTAGCCTTAGTCTCAGTGAAAGAAATGGAAGTTGAAGTGCCTCATATTTAATGCAGGCTAAGGATAGACCCCATGGTTCAACTAATAATTTTTCTCAGATCTTCATGTATCAGGCCAGCAATAGAGAGCAAAATGACAAAGGAAGATTTCCTAGATGTTTATGAAGATCTTTCCCAGAGCTACACATCCATGAACTTGTAGAAGAGTTCCCTTACCTCTGTTGTTCATCATCTAGACACTCGGTAATAGTGGTGTCAATAACAGACAAAAAAGATGACTTAATGGCTCAGTTTGCCAGTAGACATTCCTGCATCAGCCCTACTCCAGACTTCTTTTCAGCCTTGAGGGATAAAAAGACAACCCCTGTTATTGAAGTCACAGCGAATGATCCTTTCCAAAGACTCAAACTGAAACTGTCACTTTGGATCACAAGGTGGACACTGTGCCAGAGGACATACCCAACTACAAGTTCACTATGTTATGCCAATCTAACAACTAACCTGTCTGTGTCACAATTCTTCTGTCTATAAGATACGGACGATGTCCCTGTAACTGCAGCTGCTTCCGCAAAAGGAACCCAAGTCTGTCAAATTAGTTCAAGATCTTCAAGTTCTTTGAAAAAGACTTGTATAAGTAAAAAGGTGAGCTTTTTTTGTGTTTTGTTTTGTTTTTGTTTTGTTTTAACAAAGAGAATTTGCATAATAAAGTTATATTTCAGAGGCAGAAGAATGAAGAATATTGCATCCAAAAACATCACTGGAGATGTACTATGCATTTCAGGATGGAAAAATGTCACAACAGCTACTCTAGTGTGAGAGGAACAACCACTGAATATCTTAAAGATGGAAACTAACTGGAGAAGTAGTGAAGGCTAAGAATACACTTTTCTTACCTGCTCTCACTCCATAGAAACTTCAAAAATAGCCTTTTTTTCTGGAAGCATCATTTTAATTAGTGCCACTAAGCAACATGAAGGAACAAAACAGAACAGAAAAGACTGCATCAACAACATGCAGTACTTAACCATGGAAGCACCGAGCTCACCCGGCTTCAAGAAAAAGTTGTTACTTGACTTGCTATCATTTTAAGACCATGTGCTTCAGTTACTATGATCAATTAACATCCCGATACTTGCAAAATTACTACTATGCAACCACCTCTCCATCCCAAGTGAGAGAAAAAGGAAGTGTAAGAATCTGGCATACCCAAGCTTCATCACTATCTGAGAACACTATAAATAAAACAGACACTTTCTGAAGCTGTGTGATTCAGATCGTTTCATAGATTTTAAGGGTAGAAGTAGTAGGTTATCTAGTGCACTTTTTGCTGGTCTAATGTCTTCCAATTTCTCAAAGCAGTGTTAACGTTCTGCTTATTTTATACTTTTCCAAAAGAAAGGAAAAAGTGAATGCAGATTCTGAGAAAAATATTTCACACCTTAATATTCATCTCTCCTGTGTTCTTGACACTCTCAGATTACCTGTTCAAAAATCACTTTGACTCCTGCTTGAGTAAAATTTCACTTGAATTTATCCAGCAGTCTATTTTTGCCACAGTTTGGGGTTTTTTTTGAAAAAAAAACCTGAAAGCTTCTCACTAACATTACTGGAACTAGATCTTGGGTTGGGGAACATTTTGTGAATAACAGACCTTAAAAACTAGAGTCAGCACTTGGAAATGAATAGAAGACTTCCAAAGCTGAAAACATGTTAGAAACCTCTAAACCAAGTCTATAACAGATTTCTGTATTTTTTCAGTAAAGCTATACCTACAAATCACACTGGACCAGAGTGTTACAGGAGCACCTACAGGTATGAGTAACAGCAACAGTCCAGCCTATGCATAGCTGATGGAGTAGATGGAACAAAGAAGTTTGGTTATTTCAAAGATGTTCCAGGTGTTAGTTGTCTATTTCTTCAGGGGGAAAAAACAAACCAAACCAATATCCTCTTCAATAGCAGCTTATAATCTCCATGATGATTTGAAGAAGAATGAAATTCCAGTCTGTTTCACATGTAAGTACATCTTTACTCTTTCACCTTGCAAAGTGCACCCTAGATTGCAAGGCGACAATAGAAATCCATGATGTGGATTTTACTGACAAGAAATGCTCAGAAAACATGTGGATAGTCCAAGAGGCCAGAGATGCACAGGCTCATGCAGACCCCTCAGAGAAGGGGAAGAAATGTCAAAATGTTCCACTGTTCCTAGGTATTACCTAACAGCTAGTTAATTCCCATTACCAACTTCAGTGAGTATTCTCCAGGTATGCACTGTAACAAATAAAAACATTCACCAAGTTTGTGTGTTATGACTCCCCTTCATTTTACATACGCAGCTGCCCTGTTACTCTCACTTCCCCTTTTGGGTGTCCCATTATAAATTCTGTTATGTGGAGATCATATTGTTGCTATCTCAGTTCACTGAATAGAGTTGGCTCTAAACCCTCTAGTAGGTTCTCTAGGTAGTGCTGCAGAACAGTCTCAGGGTGCAGTTCCTGTCTCCTACCTAGTGGAAAGATAAGATTGTGGAAGGACAATGTAGGAGGGTACCTAGCAAAGTTCATACCGAGTCATATGTTTAGAATCATGAGTTTTAAGATGAAGGAAAAACAAGTCAACAGAACAGGATAAACTTTTGGTATCCTTCCCTCCCAATTCTATTGTCCTACATTTTGATTTTGAGGTTCTCTAATATTAGAAGACACGCTGAAGGCATTCCAAAGATAACAGGAAAACACTGGAAAGGCAACACAAGAGAACAACAAAAGTGCAGATGTATCACATATGATTGCAGAATGGTATAGAAAGTAGCATTTACAACATAATCTTTAAAGTCCAGTGGCAGCAACACACTCTAGAACATTCTTCTGTTTTCTAGAGTACAAAATTGAAGCCCACTGCAGATACGCTAAAGCCTTTTATCATACCAAGTCAATATTGAAAGAAAGGTTAACAGATTAGCTGCAGAGTGGCTTTTGTTCTCCTGGAAATTAGGGAGGTGCATGCTACCTCCTACACTGGGAATACAAATAAACCCACAGCTGCTTTAAAATCCCACACATATATTGACAGAATTAGCAGGAGCATCAAAAGCTCTTGCAGGTCAATCCTCCCTTTCCTCATGGGGCAGCTAAGAAAAGCAATGGCTGCGAGTTCACCTCTGGCACAGAAGTCAGTCTGATGGATCGGACCAAGTAACTGCAGCTATGCCATACATGTACACATGTATGCACACAAATAGACACACCTTCAACAGCACTTGATCCGCTAAGACCACAGAATTACTCCTTTTCACTCCAGCAAGTCTATGCCATTCTCCTGTCATTAGATTACAGCTCTATCTTTTCAGCATTATTTTCAAGGGAAGAATATCTACAATTTCCTCTAAGGACCTGGAAATATGGGTTTTCATAAAAAATAGGCAATGCAACATCCATAAACAAAAAGACATTGTTTATGGTTTCTCTTTTGAAACATTATGGCATAAATCTCACTTGACTTTGTCAGATAAACTGTAAGAATTTGAAGCTCTTTCTAAGTACATATAAATAATCAAGTAGGCAGAAGATCAATAGGAATTTCAGTGAAGCTATTGATTTAGTTTTTGCACACAAGTTTGCAGCCCATACTTAACATTTAAAACAGATTTAAAAGAAGCATGAGTATCTTTAGAGATGAAGGAAACTAGAGATTAATATCAATTGATGAAAATATCTACATGGCATACAACAAAGATCTTCCAGGGTCATAGCTGTCACAGCTTAGCAAAAGCTGTGTGGGCGTGCCTGTACCACGATTCCAGAGAATCCCAAACAACAGCTATCTACAGGTTCCAAAAGTACATCTCACCTGTGGGCTGCATACAGTCCTAGATGAGGTCAGATAATAATTGTAATAATTGTACAGCAAAAAGGGACTGGGTTAAAGAAACCCTTTCCATCACAACTATGTGAGGCAGCTCCTCATTACGTTCACTTATACAGTTCAGAAGTGCCCAGCTCTCCCCACACTTTGTATGAGAAGTTGAGGTGCATGTCTTAAAAGCACAAAATCCAGCTGTTGCTGGCAGAGCCCTGAATAACAACAGGTTACATCATCGAGTTCAAGTCTCTCTGGCCTTTATGCAGTAGGCTATCCATAATGATGGATCAAATCCCTGATTTGGTAACTGCAAGACATAAAATGCAGACAACATCCTCATGTGTCTACTACTGCCAGGCTCACAGGGGAAAATTCATTTCCATTCTCACTGTACAATGAAATTTATGGGAAACAGTTAAGCACACAACTGTATCAAGCAGTTTAATAATAGGCTATATTGAGTGTGTGGATAGTGATGATACTGCGCAGACTGTCTGTCACTCTGTAATGCCTGTACTGACTCATCAGGAGGCAGCAGCACAGGGACATTGTCTAGCTCATTCAATTATGTTCCCTCTGTTCAATGACTCTGGTTAGAGGCCTGACAGTAAAAACAATGACGAGATGAAATATGATGCATAATATACTACAGCAACTAGGAAAGCCCTTAGCTCAAGTGCTGCAAGAATATTTTACAGGCACACTGAATGACTTGAATAAGAACTTCTGTATCTTAGCTGTAAGCTGTATTCCATCCTGTAGAACAATGCACATCCCCACTAAGTGCTGTATAGAAGGGTCAGAGAAGCAGAAAATCATCCTGAATTTACTGCCGAGTCTAGACTGACAATTTCAATATCTTTAGCTGTGCATTCACCCTACATGCAGGAGCACTGTCCTCTAGCTACAACTTGTTTTAGAGAAATACATTTAATTGTAAGAAATTGGTGCTAGACCAGCAACAGATTCAGAAAAGGCATGTGAAGCATCAAGATGTTAGTAAAATATTCCATTAATTAGTACTTGGCTTGATAGTCATACTTGTGCAATACTTACTTTATTAAAAACTGCTTAAAATATTCACTAGCAAAAGTTGCAAGTTAAACATGTTGTGTGCCCATGGGAATATTGCATGGTGACTGTCTACTAATTACCCTTTATCACCAGCAAACTGCCCTACAGCTACCTGGCACATAGTTAATTAGAATCTCATAAGTCTTTTGCAAGAATAAATGTGCTTTGGAAAGTTTTCTTGCACATAATTTTTGTCCCATGGACAAACTGATATAGATGATCTAAATGTACCATTTTAAGTAGTCCTATTGTGGCCAGTTTATTAAATTACCATTTTGTGGTTGCTATTAAATTACCTAGCCACTAGCTGACCTTTTGCTTTGCTAGCTCCTAAGCATTCTGATCCTACCCCTTTCCTCTGTTTTCTTTCCACCATCTGCTTTATGATAGCTCTAAGACACTACGCAATACACACTGCACAGCAGGACTTAACCAGTGGTTTCCACCAGAAAAAGTGTTCTCTTTTACTCAGGTTCCATAAAGTCTATAAGTTTTGATAAAGGGGAACATCAGACAGTTTTTTTTCCCCATTGTAGATGGCCACATTGTTCCCCGGTTTACTAGATTAGTTTTCACTGTTGGATGCACACTCCTCCTTCCAGACACAGACAGCACAAAGCCTTGTGTAAATTCTTTCTCCTCAAAATTTGCATAGACAAGCAATAACTCCCAGGTGGATATAAAACATGCTTTAGCACGCATTACGGCCCATTCTCAAGTCCTGCATGCTGGCTTCTAACAAAACCTATATACTCTACCCACACAAGGTAGCCCTAAGCAGCTGGCTCACTTTTCCACCTAAGAATGAATTATTTGAGAGATAATGAGTCTCAGCTGACTAAGCAAGGTTTTTCCACTCTTGCCTCAGTAATCTGGAACTTCACTGCTCTTCCTGTCAAACTGAAGTCTCATAGGTGACTATATTAATATTTGGAGGTCAGCATGCCCTAGAAGGTAAATAAGCACCTTCTAAGCTTCTCCCAAGCTCTGCTACTTGCCTGGGTGGTAGCTACATCTCCCTGCAATGTCTCTTTTTTCTTATGTGTGTATGGTTTTAGCTAGGATAGAGAGCGACCGAAATGAGCTGTCAATCAAAGCAGTGACTGTGACCCACATAGAAATCACAACCAATATACCCTACAGTTCTCAGTCATACCTGAGGTTTAGTTTCCTCTTCATCCTTATAATAGAAAAGCTGGTCCCCACGCAGCACAAACCACCGCTGCTGCCAATTCTTCATAATGCTCCTTTGTTTCTTCAGCCAGCCACACTTCAGCACACGTTCCTGAGGGTTTGGAGAAGAAGGTCTGGAGGGAGGCCCAATCTGTTCACCCATCACCAAACTCTTTGACCGGGCTGAAAAAGCAATTACAAAGTAAATGAAACAAAGGAATAGGATAAGAACACATAGAGAGGCAAATTTACTGTTCCATACTTTCTTCTCCAACATGGACAGACCATTACATGGATGCCTCCTCTTCAAGAATGTACACGATGAAATACAAGTACCTACAAGTTTACGGTAATCAATCTCAAAACAAACGTCACCTTTTGGTACTGCTCACTCCAGCAACCTTGTAAGTGACACGGTACCTTCACCAAGGCTCCACCACTCATACTCCCTTTCTTTGTGGCAAGTCATTACTGCCTTCAAGCTCTACATGGGAATAATGATATTGCTCTCTCCTAAAGGAAGATTTACCCAGTAAGGATATGTCAGTGTGGTGAAGGAGGGCAGAAAAGAAGGAAGGAGAGAGTATAAGAAAATATTCTTACTCCCAACACTACTAGTGGGGTGTCAGTAAAGCTGCACAGACAAGGAAAAAAAAAAAAAAAAAAGAATAAAAAAAAAGAAAAATTTAAAAAGTAAAAAATCACATGTGAGAAACAAAAAAAACCAAAAAAAAAAAAAAAAAAAAAAAAAGAAGATTCAAAACTAAGAAAAATTCGAAAAGGAAATAGTCACATGTGTGTAACACAGCTATCCAGAATGATTAAAGTCACCTCACTCTTCAGGGCTTTCTGACATTGAAGCAGAAAAACACAATAGAAATTAAAAAAAGAAAAAAGACAAAATATAGAAAAAAACCCCATGTAAATCTCAGGAAAGGCTTCATATGAAGAAGTTTATTGTCCTTTCCTTCCTCTTCACCTCCTACATGCCTGCAGTAAACATACTCAAGCTTGGGGGCATTTAAAGCTAGTCTGGAGTAGCAGATAATTATTACATTTTGCAGGCAGCAAGCCAGTCCCCTAGAATGGATTGAGTAGCTGACCTCACAGGTCTTTGCCACCTCTACTTCCTCTGGATTTATGAAACATCTTATAATAACAGTTATTTAGTATGTCACATCATTTTCCTTCGTTAATGCTAATGTGATCCTGTTCCTTCCCATTTTCTACATTCAGCTAACTTGAAATACAATTTATAATTGCCCACTTGAAATACAACTACAGATTACAGGCCAGTACCAGTAAATCTACATAATTTTTGTCTTACGTTAACACTGTGAACTGCTGCAGCTAGAAAGCAGGCAAGCTTCTGATTCAGGCATGCCTGGTACACTGCAGGTAATTCAGCCTGTCACAACAAAGGGCAACACTGTGCCTCTCAGCGTCCTGTCAAAGTACTGGTTTGCCTCTTTTAGATTCAGACACGTGGCCTTGATGTTACTACCTGACTCTGGTTTCTGTGCCTGGTACCTCACCACAGAGTGATGGAACGGACAACAAATGTCAAAGAAAGGGAAATAAAGTAGAGGTGGTGGTCAAAGAATAAAAAAATATTAAACTATATATATATAAAATAAAAATCACAATAGCAATATTAAACTTGATCTTATTTTTTCTCTTCCATGAAGTGAACTGCAGCAGAAAAAGAACTAGATAAGGGACTGAGGTCAGGTCTTTGGAGAGCCTCCTCAGTGTAATCAGTGAGGGAAATCACTCTGGTATCTGATAAACTCTACTTTGACCTTCCCTGTGACCTGGTAGTCAGACCACCATGTTCTGCTTCAGAAAGAAATAAAAACCAGGACATTTACACACTAAACACTTCTATCAGTGAAGGACAGATCTTAATGGTACCATGTCATCCATTACTAAAAAGTCTCAGTGACAGCAATCTCCACTTGAATAGTATCATATAATTCTTCCCCCACTCTGGCTTAAAAATCCTCTCACCTCTCCTGTAACCATCCAGTAGGCACTCAGTCTGGTGTCTGAAAACTTCCCAGTTTTATAGGCAGAAGATGGCATCAATTTGTTAGTCTTAAATTTCAGACTCAGTGCAAGCCCTGCCTGATAGTCAGAAAGGATTTTAATTTTTTTTTTCTATTTTTTTCATTTATCTGAACTGCTAAGTTAAGTTCTGCTACTCTCAACAGAACTGTAACAGGTGTTGCCTTGTGCCTCAATAAAGATAAATTAGGTTTCAACCTGTAACTATTTCCTGCTGTAAGAAATTAAGTCTTTGTTCTGTTTCTACTTTTACTTTAAATTTTTAAATTAAAAATTAAAAATTGAAATGTTGTAAGAAGTGCTGATACAGTATCATAGCTTTTTCATAATTATACTTTCCTTAATTTTGGCTAAAATGCTAGCTCAATTTAACATGAGCTCATATACAATATTAGTCCTACATTACTGAATTTTACCAGCAAACTTTGGATTTGCTTAAGTAACTGAGCACTCCTCAATTCTGATTATTTTTACATAGCCAAAAGTATTTGGGGGGGGGGGGAAATCAATACAGAATTTGCTTAAAATCAGGCTTTGATGTATTCCTGCTTATTGTCTGAGCTTACTCACTATACTCTCAGGTCTCACAGAGTGGCATTTCCATTCTAACAAAATATATAAAGGACTGTTTTTCACCATGGACTAACGTTCTTATGCCTTAATATATCCCTTTCTAGCAACACAGTGCCCTCTAGCAGATGTAAGAACAACCACTTTTCACAATTTCACTGCACAGGCCCATAAGGATTTATGTGAAGGAATCAGCTGTACCTTATCCCAGGCCACATTTTACCAGGATCAAGCTGTAGCCTGGTTTAGACTGTCCCAGATTCCCTTCCACATTCATGTTATGAGATACGTTATTACAAGAACAAACATCTCAAGAATTTACTTCTCCAAATTGAACTATAATGTTTCTTAGGCAACATCTTCACTATTCACCTAATCAGTCAATCTAATAATACCAAAGTCCATACTTCAGTAACACCTCAGCCATCCCCATACTGAAGCACCTCAGCATTCCCTAGATTAAGTGTGCAACTCTCAGCAGTTTCCAGTTTTCCTGACTTGCATATAGTTGTAACGCTCTCTGCATAGTTAGAAGCCCATTGATACTTAACTCCTTCCCATTAAAACAAAATTAGATTTATTCAGCTGGAAACCTCCTACCTTTGTTTAAGCCTCTATGTTGACAGGGACCACACAAAAGACATCAAACATCTAGCTTTGGAATAACCCAAACTGTGTTATCTCATATCTCCCCTCACAAACCCTTTGGTGTTATTTGTACAGCTCTACCTAGTAATTATTTATCTTAATGGAGAGTTAAGGCTTTTGTGATAGGTTGCTGGAGAATGTGTATCTTCGTATCTTCATTTTACGCAGCACCATATCTTAGTTGATTGCTATGGTTGTTAATTCTTCATGCTGTCTTAGCTTTCCATTTCCTTAGAGTTTCTAGTCATGACTGTAACAGTTAATTTCATTAGGGAGATACTTAGCAACCTCATCTGTAAGTCAACAACATGGATCAGATAGAAATTTTCAGGAGGAGGAATTATTTATGGCTATTAACAGCATTGATATTTATGTTGCATGCTTCACGGAATACTATAATTGCATAGAGGTCAGAAGAAAACTTTCATGGGTGAGCACAGACTGCTTTTAAAGCAGCAGGTATCTCATACTACCGAGATCAAAATATTTGCTTTGATAAACTGGTCCAGTATATTAAGCCCCTGATTCTTATTGTTAGATTTATATATTCTTAGCACTCATCTGTTTAACAGAATTATGGAATTAGCAGAGCATAAGGATGAAAATAAATCAGACTCACAACAGCTCAGCAAATACTTAACATGCTCTAGAGTTCTGATCCAGTTTTTCAACAACAATATACAGATTGGTTTTGCTCTTCACATTTTCATTAACTGATTATTGATTCAACCATATATGTAAGTTCCTCACAGAAATCAATGTAGAAAGGATTCAAGCTCGCCTTGGAAAATGGTTTTCTATTCATCACAGATTGCAGCAGTACTGAAATGCCAGGACTTAACTCAGAAGCAGGGAAAGAAGGCAATCACAGTGTAGCAAAATTGCAACAGACCAGGCAGACCCATATCTTTGCTGCCCCATATATGGCGCTATCAGTGTCTCAAGCCTGTTTATTACAATGACAAATCATTAGAAGGTAAGAATCAGAATTCACAGACCTTGAAAATAACCCTGTGACTGGAAGTGTTGCTGGCATATGGAAGTTCTCATATCTAGATGAAGGTGGGAGTAGGAATACGAGCAAAGGCAGTGGGGCAACAATCAATGTCAGCTATGCAAATACCTGGGCTACACTAAGTAAGCTCCCCATTCAAAACCCCACACATGGTTGCCACATCCTTAATAGGAAAATCAAAAGATTATCCTAAGGAGTGCATGAACCAAATCAGATGGAGCCATGCTGATATTCCTTGCAGAGATAGCAATCCCCCCCTATCCCAGCTCAGCTCTGTCTAAAGCTACACTTTCTCTATTTCTTTTCCTTGCTCCACTAACATGCACTTCTATAAGACTTCACAGAATAATTCTGGTTAGAAGAGACCTTTAAGATCTCATCAAGTCCAACTGTTAACCTAGCACTGACAGGTCACCACCAAATCGTGTGCCTCAGCACCACATCCACACATCTCTTAAATACCTCTGGAGAGGGTGACTTTGCAACTCAGACCTGCCTCGAAGCAACATATACTTTACTCTTGTCACATCTATTTTCTACCCTAAACATACACATAACAACAGACATAACTTCTTCCCTATCCCTATCATCTCCCTTTCCTAAGCTTAATCCTGACTGGCAACATTATGCAACCTTTTCTGCTCTTCTTCTTCTTCCACTCACAGCTCTGAACATCACTACAGATTCGAGCAATCAATAAGTACCCACTTAAATCAGGGACGTGGAAATCAATCGAGCCAAAGCAATTCAATATCAATTAAAGTTGTAATCTTTTGAAATTTCATAGGCAGTTAGCTTAAATCAATATAGTCATTATAACTGATTCTGTCTGACAAACTGTCCTACAATGAAGGCACTTTTTAGCATTTCTTCAGCCTCGTGACATAGTGATATTATGTATTATTTTTGTTATAGTCTTTGTTTAAAATACTAGCCACAAAGGGAAGTGGTTTCACATAGTCTAAACAATATTTGCAGTTGTTTCATTTAATTCAAACTTTGCCTCAAAAATGGATGCACCTAAAACATATTCTATGCCTTAAATATGGCATTTCCTGACAAACTGTAGGAAATAAAATACTTAGATTTGCTTTCTCTCAGTTACACATCTGTGTTTGTGTTTGGATTTGATTGCTGAGATACCACAGCCAGTGAGCACAAACGAAACCAAGACACTTCCTCAACAACAAATTTAGCATATTGCAACACAATAAGCAAAGAAAGTAAAGGCAGATTGTTTGAAGTGGATGGTAATGAGGTATGTTTAGGCAACTAGAAGGATTTCAGTTACAAGAAGCTGAAAGGGCTTTTAGTTTCCTCAACACAAATAGATAGCAATCTGTACAGAAACAAAAGGATGCTACAAAGCCACATGCCTGATCACATTTTATGACCTGGAGGGCACTTACCACACTCGGAAACACTACAATAAGAGCAGGTTATGCTCCATTACTTCTATTCAATAAAGATATACCTGTCTATCCACAACATTTTATAGACCAAGACAATGCACTGTGTTCTGCTTATTTTCCATGATTTGTTTTTAGTTCAGCCAAAAATATGAAAGGATATTTTTCTCTGGAAAACCATTTTTCATGGCCACCCATCAGATACTGCTGAAGAAAATGAAAAGTGAAATAAATGGATCTGGAAGGCCTATTTTTTTTTTTTCTAGGAGAAATCATACATGAATTACACTAGAAGCAGTTCTGTAACCTTGCTGTCCCATTGAATGAGAAGCCAGGAGACAATTATCTTTACATGTGTTTGCCTGGTAACCTGTATTTTCTTCAATGGTTGGGATGCCAGACTGCACTTACCAAATGACAAATGGCTAATGACAGAGGCACACTTGGTAGAACTGACAGAATATAGTGATGCTTTTAGATATTATAGCAGTAGGGACTAATAATTACTTTCTTCACTGAACAGTTTAAGTCTCAGCTGCTGAACTCAGTCATTCCCATCTCAAGTGTATCTGAAGTAGCAGCATGGCTGCATCTGTACAGTGTGAATAAGAGAAAATAATGCAAAACTAATGTGATAGGACAAGAAATCAAAACATCATTCATTTAGCACCCTAACTACAGGCTCTTTATTTCTCAATAGATGGATGATATCACGTTGAGAGGTACAATGCCTATGCCTTCCTTTCAGTATCAGCCACTTAGCTACAGCAAAAAGCACAAACTCATGCAGCAGTCTTGAGTTAGCTTCTCCATGACAGTGCACAAAATACATTAGAGCACAACCATTCATATTTGCCTTCAATACGCTCCCAAGTTTTCCTTCACTAACAGTGGCATTCCTTCCCTCCTAGAAACAGGGGAATAAAGAAGATCTGCATAGTTTGCAAAGCTATATATGGCCATATTTCAAGCACATTGTTTAGCACAGCTTTCAATTAATATAAACATGAAAGGCAAGGAACAACAAAATAATACCCTGTACTCTTGAGGCAAGGTGTGAGAGCACCATGAATTGAACACTAGTTACTCATGTAATACTCATATGCTTCATTTATTTGTTAAGTACTGAAAGGGATATATAGAAGCTAGTTGGGCAGTCTATTATATATTTATGCTAATCTATACCAATAGACAGAAGGTTCAGGTCAACTTCATTACCAAGAGAGATTAAATACCTTTTATTCTTTTTCATGGGGGGAGAAGTCAAGGATATTCTTACCTCTTCTTCTTGGTGATCATGTATGAACTCCATAACCAGCAGGTTACAGCCTCAAACTCAACCTGCTGTGTCCTTTGTTACTGAAAAATCAGAGTTACAGACCATAGTGATAGGCCGCCCAAGTACAGCAATCTGCTCCCAACAAGATACTATGTTTTAATTCTCATGTTCCTTTATCTACATCGTCATCCAATAGTTCCCAACTGTATCTACTGCAGACAGATCATCAGGACAGGTCAGCACTTAGGTCATAGCCATTTGGTGTGTTGCTTTAAAGAATGCCCACTTGTCACACACAAAGGACTAAAAAGCTATCTAGCAAACCCAAGCAACACTCCCACTGAACCTTGGCAGAATCTCTTGAAAGCTCTATATCTTCTCCATCTAGTTGAATTGCTCACCTGACAAGCAGTGCTGAAGGCATCTCTGGCTGCCCGCAAATTTCTGTAGTCCCAGGGCAACCATGCTGAGCTACAGCTCACTGCCAGAAGAGGGAAGTCTTAGCCCTTCTCCTTACAGCCACACTGCTCTTTCCTAGCCTTATGTTCCTACACCTCACCGAAAAGGTGAGACCTTTTTATAAGAATAGTTACTTGCTGGAATGGCAAAGTTACCTTGAATTTTTTCCTTCCTGACATTTTAGTGAGTCAAATCGGGTCACAGAAGGAACACTAAATTAGTATCTTGTACTCCCTCTGCCATCACCAAAAGCCTTTTGGAATTCTCCCTAAGGGTATAGCTTTAATTTTTAATAGCCTTCCCAGCCACAGTGGACTGAGGAGCAAACAAAAAATGCTAACCGCAGTAACATTCAGATTGAAGCTGGGACTGTACCCAGAGCTTGTACAGCATCAAGTGCTGTGGAGTCCTGTCAAAACTGCAGATCTTCAGCACTACAGATTTAGCACAAACATAGGTCCACTGCAGTGTAACAACTCAAGCTAGTGGTAGGCCCTTCAGTTACCCATATGTTTATAACTAAAAATAATGCCTGTGCCATGCCAAGCACATGGTCCATACTATTCAGACACTGCAGTGTCTGTCAGTATCACTGGTACCTTACACTGATGTTATGAGCACCAAAGACATTTGACCACCACACGCCATGGGATATCACTTCCCATAACTAATCTGGACTGGCGGGGGGGGATAAAATCAGTTACAAAAAAAAAAATCAAGAGTACAGAAAACCTTTTGCCAGCAATTGGCTATAAGACTGAAGGAATATCAAGGCCCAGTCACTTTCAGCAATAAACTTCCCCAAATCCAGCCATAACTTTATAATTCTCTTGTTTCTCTCATCCAAAAATCACAAAGGTGTTCATACCCACCCTACTTCTCCAGACACAGCACTGAGACATCAATTCAATGTGCTTGTTTCAACATTTGTTGTACCTATTTTCAATGTGCAAACAAAGCCTGCTTTCTTTTCTGTACAAGTGGCTAAGTTGAAGGCAGAAGAAATTCAGGAATTCTCACCCCTACACAAACTCATACTCTGAACCTAAGTACACTACTTAGTTTAGTAACAAGATTATTTGTAACAAGATATCACTGGTTAATAAGGTAAGGGTGGCTCCTAAACTGGAGGTCTGGACAGGAGTATTAACTTCATGTTCACAGTTCTCTCAAACAGATCAACCAACCCAATCCTTTCCCTGCAACTGAATCAGTTCTCACCTTAGAACCAACATATAGAGCTTCCTTGTCATTTAGGTCCTTATACCATAGATTTTTTTTTAAAAACTTCAATACCAGTTCACAGGATGACTATCTTACTGAAGCATAAAAAAATTAACATCTACATTTAAGAGAAAGAATATTACTATATCTCTGCTGCAGTAAAAAAAAAAAAAATTAATTGTATCTCCTCTCTTTAGCTCTTCATGAGGATCAATTTACTACCTTTTGGGCACATTAGAAGAACTGTCAGCAGCAGCTTTTCTCCCTCATGTTAGTTTTCAATACCTTATACCATACAGGCCTGGGCAGAGTCTAGGCATAGATCCTTTCCTCTTCCAGCTCATCAGATAGCTCATACTGCAGCCTCATCAAGGGGTTTCCCTCCCCACTTTATCAGTGCCTCAAACTACCTCTGCCCATAAGGCAGGGAGACGGAGAAAAATTAAGCTGTTTATGCTGTTGTGCTTGCCTACCAGCTATCATGAATGTAAAGGGAAAGCCAGCAAGGAAAAAGAAGCCATTCTGGTAGTAACCTTGTAATGAAGAGAAATTCATTTATATAGGCACTAAAAGTAGCAGGTGCCTGTCCTCTGAGGAAACAGGTGCTAGCATCTGTAGTGCTTCCACTGTGCTCTTCACAACCCTGCCAGTTTCACCCTGTACTCACTCAGTGGGTGTTTTACAAGTAATTAGGGAACCTATGGCTTTTTCATTTTTTAATATTTAATTCCATCCCCACAAGCTTTCTCCTCAGCAGTCCAGCTACCCTTGGAGCTGAGTTACTGTCCTTTCTCAAGGCCCCTTCCCAGGAGGTGAGGCCATCCCTGGCTCATTATTTCAAGTTCAGATTGCCCTTGATTAATAAGCTGGTGCCTGCCTACAACCTTTGCAGGTCTTTAGCTAAGGAGAGTGATTTCCTGCCTAAGCCTTCAGGCACACAACGTGAATCTTATGTGGAAAGAGATGGCAGTCTCTACAGACATGAGAGGATTTAGACCTTTAGACAGCCTGGGTCCTCTTCATGGACACACCACAGAGCAAGAGTGGGAATCTGAATCTGTCTTTGAAGGAATCCCACAAATATCATTCTCTTGAGCCCTTTCAGCTCCCCCCTTGTTTACTTCGCCCCCACACTTTACCCTCTAGTCTGGATCTATTTCTTTCTGCTGCCTTCAAGGCAGTTTATTCAGCATTGCTCCAGCCTCAGTGCCTCCCTCCCCAGCCCCTGTGCCATTGCCTTAGTGTTTTAAACTCATGTCAGCAGTTTTATCTCATGTTTCTCCAAAAAAAGAAGATGAAATCCAGATCCACACCACAGGTGGAGCAGCCACTGCTACCTCCTCCTCCCCAGCACCTCACAGACACCTTCCTCCACCACCTCACAAACCATGGGCCAGAAACCAGGCACAAACTCTAGAAAGGTACATGAGTAAAAGGCTAGGATAAAGTACTGGTAAACATAATTTGATTTCACAGAATCATATGATTTCATAGAATCATAGGATCTATGATTTCATAGAATCATCATTTCATAGAATCATAGGATCTATGATTTCATAGAAGCAGAATCATATGATTTCATAGAATCATAGGATCTATGTTTTCATAGAAGCAGAATCATATGATTTCATAGAATCATCATAGAATCATAAGGTCTATGATTTCATAAAATCATAGAATCATATGATTCTATGAAAACAAATCATGTTTACTAGTTCTTTATCCTAGCCTTTTACTCACATATCTTCCTAGAGCACAGTTCCTGAAATTGCCTCTCCTGCATTAAAGAATCACTCATTTAAGAGAGGGGGGTTGTGAACCTCGACATAACTGGGCTCTGCTATTGGTGGCTCTGCCATGCCAGCTCCAGCTTGTCACACCAATTGCTGCCTGCCGCAGGGGCTGGTGTGCTCCCAGCAGCGTTGGTGGGCTCTCAGTGACTGAAGGAACTCACAGCTCCAGGGCTGTTTATTTTGGTTCCAGGAGTAAGAAGCTAGGTGTTATTATTTGCCTGGGAAGCTGGAGGTGCCAAGGTGCTGGCCTCCCACGTGCTCTGTGATAGCTGTGTGCATCAGCAGCAGCTCAAGCCATAGCTGCACCATGGGGCTGTGGAGGCATTAGTGTTCCTCTTTGCAGAGCTAAGAGGCTGCTGATACCAAGCCGTGGTTTTTTGAGGGGGATGAGATAGGTAAGAGTTCCCCTTTTCTGCTTTTCACTGACCAGTGAAAGGAGGAATCTTTACACAGCATGATTTTGAAGGGAATAGACCCTGAGGACCTTCTTGTGCTGAGAAGTCTTTGAAGTCCAGGACTTGCTCCAGGAGCATGCTGCTGGCCTCTGCAGGAGTTGAGGGGAAGGTACCACTAGTATCTCCCCATGCCAGAGGAAAATAGAAACATGACAGGGAACTCCTATTGTGCACGGAGCATCAGGATTACCTCCTCTCTGTGGAGGACTTGGAGAACAGCCAGAAGCTGGAAGGTTGATGCCGTGGTAAACAGCAAAGTCTGAGTGCACTTAGGACTGTTTGACTGCCTCTAGGTTCCTATGAAATGTATTTCTCAGTCTTCCTAATTTTTTTCAATTTGCCATGTCATGTTTCAGAAACTGAGTTGCTCACTGTTTCTTTTTCTCCTTTTTGTTGAAATCTCCTTTAACCACTGTTTCTTGTTCCATTGCTGGGACCCATTTCAGCTTTGCCCATTGTATAGATTGTCCTGCTACCTATGTCGGCTGCTGGGGTTGTGGAGTTGTCTCTTAGATGAGATCCAGCTCCTGGAACCTGAAGTGCATTGGTAGAATTGAATAATTATTAACTGTCTAGGTAAAATATGATTCTGAATAAGCAGCATCTTCTAACAAAGTCAGAGGTCACCTTCACTGGTCTAAATATGTGTAATTCATATTTCCTTAGATGTCATTCATCATCATCGAAGCTTACTCCTGAGCCTGGCAAACTCAGGATAGATGAGAACTCCTGAAAACCATGACTGGTTGATAGCCTTCTGCTGTGATTAAGACTGTCTTGCAGAAGTGATTAATAATGTCATTTCCTTTAGACAGAAATCTCTAGAGAGATGACCCAAATCACCTCATCTTATTAGTACAGAAAAAAAAGTTCCTGGAGGCACCCCCCCAATTTCATACCAGTATATTCATCCTATTATGCTGATACTCTTCATTTACTCAAGAAAGAGAGTTGCAAAGTTGCATTTAAATTTCTCAGCCCTTCTTAACTGGTGAGTTCTTATGGAGTCAAATGTGTTCTGATGAAAAAGTGGCCAGTGAGAAGCTGTTGAATAAGGAGGAAGGATAAACCAGTATTTTTCCATGTACACTAAAGTTTTGGAAACTCATTTCAAGTCCTGGCTCTGCCTTGGACTTCGTATGTTGCCCCGGGTTCCTTCGTAATCCACAGAATGTAAATATTACCTGGGAAATGTGGCATGTGCAAAGGTGAATATATGTTTTGGACTAGTTCTATTCTGATCCTATTGACTGAATGCCACTAGTGGCTGGAAACCATTAGGTCCACTCCCAAAAATATCTTTCCACCTAGTTTAATCCAAAAGGAATTTTAGGTTTTTATTCTGAGACTGCTTCATGGCATAACTGAAGTGTAGCGTGAGGAGAATTAGGTTTGTTTCAAAAGCCCACTTCTAACCCTAAAACACTAATGTAGATTCCAAAGTGTACTGAAATTCTCATAACTGTCATTTGGTTTTATATTAAATAATATGCTTTCAGTCTGCAGAATTAAGGAAGTCTTTATTTTCACTGATTGCTGCCTTATATTTTTCGACCACACAAACCCCAGTTCCTCTAAGTGTTCCTCAAACTTGCACAATGCTCCTCAAATACACAATTCCTTTTACATGCATTTGTACAGCCCTTAGCTTTTTTACTGACTTGAATATATATATGCTCTTACAGGACAGCCAAGAGGTGTCTTTTGGATGGTCAGTTAGACATTATGGTTCAGAACATATATTTCTGTTGAATGCTATGTGTCAGTTTTCCCTAGGTGTACAAATATGGTTATCTTTCCCCGTCATGCCACCGATTTTCTTTGGGTTTATAGGAGTCAAATATAGTTTGACACTCCTTTTTTGTTTTTAAATCTAGTTAGATTTAGCCAAGCAGGTCATAAATAGTGAGAACAGCAACTGATAGACAAATCATGGAATCATGTATCCTTACTGCCATTAAAAAGCAGTTTAAATATAGGGTATTCATGCTCCTGTAATCAAAGACATAGCACTTTCCTTAAAAATACAATGACACCATTGCAAAGGCATTGAATATTAAAATGTAGCTGTCCTCACTGCTAGCACATGAAGCTTACATTGTTAATGTGGATGCTCCCAGAGGGCTATAATAGTACTTTACCCTCTGAAGTCCCTCCTGGCAGCATTACTATACGCCATTCTTAGAAACACTTTCAGTATGCTAAAGCCCACTTTTCATTAAAATTGAATTATTACAGATTTCAGAGGAGGAAAAAAAAGAGAGGGAAGGAAAGAACTGTTATACTACAACCATGCTGAAGGATGCTGGAGGTAAAACCAGTTCATCTGCAGCATGCTAGCTAGCCAAAATGTCTCCCACCACTTTTTCCAGGTTCTAAGTTTTAATTAAACAAACACAAGTTTAATTATTATGACTGTGAAGAAATTTTTCTACATACTGTAAAATATATATGAGCATGCTGCAAACAGAAATAATAGATCAGAGAAGTGCAGACAATTCCATAATGCCAGACACCCAGCAGTACGAAGTCCCAGTAAGCAGAGGTTTATTCTCAGTACCTATACAACCAAGACAGATGGAAATTCTGTAAAGAATATATCAGGTCAGCAAGCTAACTCTCTTGCTATAGCGGGCAATCCCATCACACCACTTATTAAAAAACAAATGCATAAGCTTGCAGTTAGTCCAGCTTCCATTTCTTAGCACATTTAAATGCAACTGGGCAGGTACAACCTGTTTGATACTTTTCAAACCAAGGAGCAAATTCTTCATTTCATTTTTTTAATCTCTTAGAAACAACAAAATATAAATGTATTCTTTGGGACTGAAGGATGTAGTCTGAAAACTGCTTTCCCTGCTCTCCATACTGAAAATTCTCCTGCCTCCACTTTTGAAGGCAGTATTTCTATGCCCCATCACACAGAAAGAATGTGAAAATAGATGTTTTCCACTGCAGTCACTTATTTCAGAATCCTGGGCTCCACCACTTGCTGTACATAAAACACTGTAGATTAAATAATAGTGCAAAATCCATTCAGGCCTAGCCAGGATGAATGATTTTCCAGAAGGCCCTTTTATGCACATTAAGATTTTCAGTCTGTGAGATTTTACACCTTCCTAGGTCTTGTGAAAACATAAATGTACCTCTGAATGCATGTTTCTGAGTTACAGATGTGAGCTTGCTCACGGAACAGCTAGTACTGCATTATGCTTGACAGTTAACTCTAGTAAGGTAAATTATCTTTGTTCTCTACCATATCTTTCACAGATATTAAGAACTACACTCAAGATGTCAGGCTCAAGTCCAGGCTCAGCAATTTCAAAAGCCTGTCTTTAAACCAAGGAGCTTTATGCACCATCCACAAGTCAAACAAAAATAACAGCATCAGATGTCACAAGTGAAGGTTTAAAGGTACATTCTCAGCAGAGGTTTAGAAATACAAGGGGAGCTTATGAAGCATTCTTATTTGCACAGATGCAGGGAGCCTGAAGCAAAGAGCTAGCATGCACATAAGGTGGTTTGAGTAATTCAACCACAGGAAATCCAGACCAAATATATGAATATCCCTAGGTTCAGCTTTATTGCTGCCTCTTATCATACTCAAGTAAAACCACAGACTGTACCCAGAGTATCCTTCCTTGTCTCTTCATCGTCTGCTCAGAGAAGTCACACTGCCTCCCTTACACAACTAGGTCCTCAATGGCAGAACTAACAGACACTACTCTGAGAAGTCAAGCCAAGCTCATGCAACAGCTTACAGCAGATCTCCTGCTCTTGTTGATGCTCACTGTCAGCAAAAGATTCTTGCAACCATCTCGATACTTTGCTTCCCCACCATTTATTACCTGAACCTTCATTAGCAATCCCAGCTCAGTCTTGCAAGGTGGGACCCTCAAGAAGCATTCAGCATCTTCAGCACTGCCTGTTTACGTCTCCTGTGAATAAGATCTATAGAAAAACCTTGCAGGATTAGGTTCTACTTGGTAACTTCTGTAAGAGGTTTCAAGTGCTTTTCCATGGCATTGCAAAAGTAGGAAAATTCATGAAGTTTCAAAAGCTATCAAGTCAGCTCTTTTCATGAGATCTAAATTCACTCAGAAATAAAACTAGCACTGTACAGTTAATGAACCAAACAGAACAAACCCTGAGAGAATGACGTATACTGCTATAAACTGAAATGGAATCACAAAGGTACTCTACAGTTTTTCCCTCAAGCATCAGCAGCCCACAGAGTTCTAGAATAACATCTGTCCCCTAACTAGACTTCAGTATATATTAACATACAACTTAGTCTCTTCCAGATGAATTCAAGAAAGTGGAAGAACAGCAGGGAGACAGTTGTGAAAGCCTGTGTTCCTTGCTCTCATACAGACTTCCTGTAGCCCTCTAGTTGCATCGTTTATCTTGCCTCAGAACTATAATAGCCCACAGGAATGCTGGATAAAAAATAAATTAGACTGGAAGGATATTAGACACTGCTTAGAAGGAAGAAGGGAAAGAGACAGCACATACACAATTTCGTAGAAGTTTCTTTTGTAACTAAAAAATAAGTGCAACTTTAATGTGGGTGAGGCTGTAGATATCTGACCCTGACTCCTCCATATGGCAGAAGATTCTCCTTTCCAAGATACATACAGCTATTTAATAGGTTGATGGTATTTTAAGGACTGTTTCAGTGTGTAACATTACTTTTATATATGATGCAAAGTGACATTTGGTTGGAAGTATGTGTCTTGGAATCACAGCAGCTGGAAATAGTGACACTTTCTTATTTTATAATTCTGGCATGACTGAAGAAAAACCTAATCTTTACATACTCTTCTGACTGCATCTACTTTTGCTCCTAAGTTATATTAACCTAGCCTCTGTTTCTGATGGGAGGGAAGATACTCTTCTGAGATTGTCGTTAGGCTGTGAATGGCAACGATGCTCAACAAATGCGATGTCAAACAAGGAACTGTTGCTGCAGCAGATCACAAAACACATCCCCCTGCCAGAGAACCTCCTCCAGGTGATCTGGAGTGGAGACATCAGCTGTTCCCAGCTCCAGCTGATGGCTTTACAAACACCGGTACTACACCTCACAGGTCTGAACGGCTGCTCAACGCAGCTGTTACAAACCCACGGCAGATTTTCTTTCCTTCCTTCCTTTGTCTTGTCCGCAGCTCACACAGAACGATTTTCCCCACCTCCTGCTTCCAGCCCTGAAGGGATAACGTGCAGCAAACTGCTTTTCCAAGATGCTGCAGGTGAACTTCTCACAACTGTCTCCAGCTGTTAAAATTAATTTCGGCTTTAGAAACACAGCATTAGCAACCACCACTGGGGTGCAAAGGTTCTATAGAGCCCCAGGACGGAGTGCAATTTTTGAATTACCCCTGCTGCTCAGCCCTGACAGCGCAAACGCCGTTAGTGAACATAAGCGCAGGTCCCCTCCTCCTCCGCTGCGTTTTCCCCGAACCTTTGCAAGCGCCGCTCCCTCCGCTCCATCCGGCGGGGCGGCCCTCGCAGCACGGGGGCTACTCCGCGGGCAGGGGCAGAGGCTTTCTGCCACCGCCGGGAAGTTTTCCCTGTGCCCGCAGACTCTTCCCCTCCCCGCAACGCCGGTCTCCCGGGAATGCACACTCACCTCTCCTGGCCTGCCTGATCTTGGGGCTCAGCATGCTCCCGGCTGTCCGCGCCGCTGCCCGCAGCCTCAGCGCCCGGCCCCGGCCGCCGCCCCGCGCATCGCCGCGCCCGCCGCTCTCCGCTCAAACGCCGCTTCTCTGCGCTTCCAGCTCTGCCTCGGGGGCGACGCTTCACGTGGGGCTAAATAAACCCTAATGCATTATTTATCCGTCCTCGAATTAATTCCCATCCAAACTAGGCATTAAGTGCCTCGGTAATTACTGCCGATAAATCACTTGCGCGCAGACACGAGGGCTGGACCAGGCTCCTTCTGCTAATTGGCCGTGCATCAATGTTATTAATATGCCTCTTTCAGGGAGCAGCGCTGATCCCGCGCTCCCCCTCTGCATCTTCCTCCGGTTGCGTTCAACAGACGCTTTGACTCGACAAAGATCAGATCAGGAGCTGAGTCTCTCCAAGTGCGAGCCAGGGGGGAAGAAAGGGCACAGAGCACACGCCGAGAAGCTTGTACATCCGATAAGGTTGTGCGTTAGAAGAAATGCCAAGCCTGCTGGTCCACAGCTCAGTGACATGCTGGGCTGCCTGCTGAGCACTGCATCCCTCCCGGGGAGGTATTCCGGTGAGGGCTGGGGAGCTGAGAGAGAAATGACCCACTGCTCTGTGCCAGGAAGAAAAATCGCTCTTGCTTGCAAGGAGAGCCTGGTGGGATAGGCACAGGTGAATGCCATCACTCCATTTTAGCACCCATCACTGTTATTTGTACTCCTTGTTAAGCTCTCACTCGCCTCTCTCTGGGATGGAGGCAAAGTCTGCAGTCAGCATGGGGGGGCAAAGAAAGGACAAACATTTATTGAAATAGTTACTATTCAGTAGAATCTAATATATCTGATAGATACTATTGAATAATATCTATAAAAAAATAGGTACTCGGATGAAAACTAAATCCGAGTAACTGACACATCCTGCCCCTGGGCTGCTCTTAGCACAACATCCTTCCTCATCATCCCCATCTGCTTAGCAGGTCCTTCTGCAGTGTAGAAAGGGGGGGTAAATAATGCCCTGCAGTATCACTCTGCAGGTTTGTATTGCTGAGTTGCATTGACAAAAAAACATCTGAGATTGCCAGCTTCGTCCTCTGCCAAGAGGATTCATCATATTTTGGATACTGAATACTGGCCATCAAGTCATATCTCCAATAGTGAAAGAGGTTCTCTGGCTCTTTACAATGGCTGTACTTCTCAATGTGCAGGATGCAGCAATGGCAAAGATATTTTGGAACTTGAGCTGCTGGTGGAACTAGCTGCCTAGAAGTGATTGCAAATCTTTGACTTCACAGTGACCGTCTCAGATTTGCACACTTGTAAATGATGATAGAAGTGGGATCTGAACTGTCACTGGCTAATTGGTGATCCCTTGGCCAACAAACTTAGCAAGTGTCCTGATACCATGGATAACCAGCAAGAGCATTGTCAGAGAGACAAGTTATGCTTTTACCTTTCTACCCAACCTAAGTCACTGGATCAAAAAGTCATTCCTACCAAACATTTAACATAATTCTTTTTCTTTCCATATTTTTAGCATTTCTTGTCTGCTTTGATGCTGTTTATACCTTGTTTTGCAGTTTGAGCAGGAAGCCAAAAGGTGTGTGTAGTAAAAAATAACAAGAGATAAAGTTAGCTGAACTTTTAACCTCATGGGAAATGTTGGACACTTCAACCTGCTAAGTCATTTCCCATGAAAGTTTGATTTCCTCTCTGGGAAAAGACATTATATAGGGACCTATATAAATAATTATCATGTTCAACAGTAAAATGAAAACATTCAGATGAATAACAGCCAAGTTCAACAGTAAATGCTAACTTTGAAGGGTTTTTTTTGTTAAATAAAGAACTCAGTGTAAACAAATATTCAATTCGATCCTGTTCAAAATGGTTTACTCTGATTTAAACATTTTCTGTCCTTCTTAATGCAAATTTCAGAGAAACAACTTTTAAATTATTATTTTTTTTTAAGCTGGAAATATCCTATTTTCCCTCCCATCTTAAACACAATAAATTCAGACCTGAATTTCTCAGCTGTGCTCTTCAGGGCAAATAAACTTCATCAGGGGGAAAAAAAAAAAACAAACCAAAACCAAACAAACAGCTATACAAAACCTGCCAGCTAAAAAAGAAAAAAACCCCAGTCATGTCTAGCAAGTAGTTCCATGATGCCTGCAGCATTTTACTCCAACAATTCAAAGTAGTACTTCCCAAAAGAAACACTGAGAATAGGTCCCACAGAAAGGTAGCCTAGGAAGTGTCTAGAAGGAATCAGACCTCATAGGAACGTTTAATCCCTAAAGTTTGTATGCTGAACTACTTAAACTGAACAGCATAATTACAACAACATATCTCAATAATGTTTTGTATTTACCTTAATTCTCCTGTGAGTTTCACACCCCTTTCAATCCCACATCTAGTTTCTCAGGGTGTGTGCTCCTCAGGTATACTGACCCAACAGAATTACCTCCCACAAGGAGCCTGCCCATGGAATAGGGCTGGGAATCCACTTTATCTGTAACCCAAGCCAATGAAAATTCCTGCAGGAGAACAAGTTGCAGTACAGTCACAGAAATCAACAGAGTGGTTCTTGTACCTAAGTATGCTCTGTACATACTACAGAAACCTACACTGTGGCCCTGAAGTGCATTAATAGCCTTAATAGCTTTGACCAGTCTCACCTGGCTACCACCCACACACCCTGCCCATAGGTTAAAGAGCTCCAGGCTTGACAATTTACCTCTAGCTTGAGGTATTTTATGGGAATACTGGTCTCCAGCTAGCTATACTGATGTATGGGTTTGAACTGTGATCTATGGACTGTTTTTTGATTTTTTTTTTTTGTACCTGCCTTGTTGTCTGAGGACCTACCTAACAATTGCTGAATTGTATCTGATACTAGTAAACTTCAACTTAATTCTGACTATGAACTGTGGGTGGTTTTCCTTGTTTGCCTTAAAACAGAACTAATTCTGTTCAGTAAATTTACTTTTCAGCAAAGCCTCTTCTAACTTACTGTGCTTTCTGAAAGTAGCATCATATTCTTGCAGAGCATCTTCTAGCAGTGATAGCACTTGATATTTGGAGTTACTACCAAGGACTGGCATGCAGACCAAGGTCACTGCTAAATCTTGTGTACCCCACTGGGGTACAGAAAATAAAAGCCTACATCTGTAGGAAGAAGCGGACAGGGTCAGTGACCCTGAACTGACCAATGAAGGACCCTATCCTATATACTTTATGTTCTGTATAAAGCTGTGGAAGCACAAGGATCAAGTTTTTTCTTCAACAGTCTGTGTCTGAGGAGGGCTCTGTCTGTTCTGCCTTTGATTCTGATCTGTGTATTCCTGAATCCAGTTCCTGTCTGTTACTAACTCCAGTCTAGGACTTCACTAGGGCCTGTCTGCAGAATTGATAGTGATATAACTACCCCTGGGTGGTTGGGTTTGATTCTGGTTTTGTACATATTCCATTTTATTGCTATTGTTTTCATTAAAGCTGTTCTAGCTTTCTTTTGTAAGGGATAGGTCTTTCTCCCTTATTCCTCTTCTCTTCCTCTTGTGAGGGGAGACGAGTTAACAGGGAGCACCTGTTATAGGTCTACTGGATGGCCTTAAGCCTTGACACCTGGCTCGAACCTCAACCTGCTTCTTCAGCATGAATTTGTTTTATTATCTGGACTCCTGACTGAACCTGACCATAATTTCTCAAATACTTTCTCCTTACCTCAGTCATGTACTGTGGGGTCTATGCTCTATCCTGCTATGCTGTTCCTCCCTTTTCCTTAGGAAGCAAGTGACTATTGCTAGTCATGGACATCCTATTCCAGAGCTAGGCTAAAGGTGGCTTAATATATAGTCTTCTCAGAGAGACTGAGGAAGCTGCTGGGTTTTAGTTGACAAGACTTCTATGAGTGACTGATCTAAGGCAAGAGGGACATTCCTAATGGTTTAAGAGGTGTGTACTCATTGTTGGAAACCACTGCTGTAATGGTTATATCTCTCTGCTTGTCCAAATTCAGAATGGCAGTCTATCATAGAGCACTAAACATCTACAAGGCTAGAAATTAGAAATTGTCTGACTTAAATACTAGAAAAGCGCTACTATCTCTTATGTGAATCTAAAAATGAATGTGCTCATGATTATTATCATTATGTTTGGAATGTGGAAAACCTCTCCTGTATATCACAAACATTTACCATTGATTGCTAAGTATGCATCATGAAGGAAGTTGATGTGGCCCAGGGATTAGAAAAACTCAGGAGACGGGGGAGGTGTGGTCTCCATCATTAATGCCAACTCATTTCCCATGGCTACAAGCAAGATATTCAGTCCCAGGATCCATCTACCTCCATGTAGTGTTTTGAGACCTGGGATTGGCAAGCATTATCTAAATGCAGAGAATGATAATAATAGTAAGTTACTGCAGCAGGGACACTTGCAGAAGATATGATTCATCTGTTGGCGCCAAGGCTGATGGCTGGAGGCTATGAAACATGTCGGGTGCTTGAGACGGAAGAGTGTGTGGGCCAGTGAAGTTGCTGAATCTGTGTGTGGGGGATTGAATGGATCTCTGTTTCCCCAGCCTGCACACACAGCATGCTGTCACCTACCAATTATTACACAGCATATCCTTTTTTCCTCCTCCTCATCTTCTGCTTCCATATGCCGGCCAAGGACTTGTTGTAACTAGCTAATTGATAGATTTTCTTTACTTATCAGTGAGATGTATCTTGACCAAAGCCTAAATAACCCTGGACTCTGGCACCATTGAAATCCAGGTCCAGTTTATTTAGATTGCAAATTTGGTTACAGTCTTTTCTCATGTGATATAAAATGGAGTTGATGGTAAAAGGTCCAAAGAAACAAGAATCATAATGTGCATTTTGAGATCAATAATTGCAGCAGCATTGCCTCTGCAAGGAAGACTAGAATAATTATGTGTATGGGAACTGTGGGAGTTCTGCTGAAGAAGATTGGGCATAAATTGAGAACCTTTCAAGTTGACTGGAAGAAATTTCAGTTTCATAAGACCCTTGCTAAGAATCACCTGTTCAAAACTCTTAATGATGATGATGCCAGCTGGTTTTTCAGCTGAAAAGGATCACTGGTCTTTCAGCTGCTGGTAACTGGTGGGTTTATTTGCAGTCTTAGGATATATAGCAAGAAATACTCTGGCCAGGAAGGAAGAATTGCCCTATTCTCCTTTTGGATGCCCTCTCTCTTATACGAGGTAAGCTGATGATGCAGGATGGAGGAGGCTGTGCAGATGTTCTAGAGCAAATCTGGAAACAACTGGAAGCTCAAAGGTATTTTTGAGAAAAAACAGTAGTTCAGGAGAAACTTTAAGTCAGGGATTATCTAAGGCCAAGAGATAAGAAATGGAGCAATTTCTTTAGGTTTGGCTGAAAGTTAAGAAAATGCATAAGCCTAATGGCATCTTGGGCTTCCCAGAGGTAATGTTTCCCGGAGGAGGCAGTGAATATGCTAAGTACATCAGGACTACTAAGAAAGGACAGAACTATGATTTCACTGAATTACATTTAGGAATGATGGGTAAGGTGGAGGCTGTAAATGAGAATAATTTTGAATGTTTTGCAGAATGAAGCTAGGCAACTTGTGAGTATTTTTTAAATTGTTTTTTTGTTAAAGTTACTGTTCCTTTTCATCTAGTCATGTTCCACAAGTAAGTGAAGAGTAATTCATCTTTCATTTTGGTATGATATGAGTGAACCTCTAGAGAGCAGCTACAGACTGAGAAGGCTGTAACACAGCTGTCATAGACTTCCATGGGGCAAGAAATTTAACAAGCACTGGCAGACAAATATGGCTTGAATTGTTTTCCTTCTCTGAAGTGATGAACATGCACAAAGTGCACCTATATCCCTGCAAGGTCTTTCCTACTTTAGCAAATACTTGAAAATCATTTGGCTTTATTCAGAAGAGCACCCTGCGAGTAGGAAAAATAGGTATTTTACTTAAGTGTCCCACAAAAGCACTTTAGAGAATTTTATGTTATTCTTCATAGTAGATAAAGTAATCCTGCCTTGGTATTTTCTTTGCCCCTTTTGTTAATACTTGACAAACATCAAAGATGTTGATGTGTCCTTTCTGTTTTTTCTATAAGCAGGGGTCTCTGACCATGTCAAGTGTGTGCGTCATACTAAAAAAAGAAAAATCTTTAACATAATTTTCCGATTATCAAGAAGTTATTAGGCAGTGCAACTGAAAAGGTGACTGAAGAAAGGCTACACAATTCTGAATTACCTGATGAAGATTTCAAAATTTGTTTTGTGATGTGCCTTCATACATTGGAGACAAGAAAGACAGATTATAAATGTAAAAAAATTTTCTTAAAACAACAAATCTCTTATAACAAGAATTCTAGACTTTAAGCTTTACAAAGACTGAGAAAAAACACGTTCCTAATTTTTATTTAATTTTGTATATTTTCTCTTCTGTATTAGTCTTTGTAGTATGATCGTTATTACACGAAGGGCAATGCCAGAAATCCTCTTGCTGTTGTAGAATTCCTAAACATGTCTGTAGGCAAAGTTTTCTTCAGTAATGAAGGCAAGCATAGGGTTACTGAGACAGTGTGGCTTCAAGTATTGCATCTCATTTGCCTTGCGAAGGTAAGGAGATAAATTGCATGTATAATGGATACTAGTTGTATGGACAACTGCTTAATTTATGCCCAGATGACAGCTCTATAAGGCAGACATCTTTTTACCTTTGCAATATCTACTGGAGACACCCCAGGGCAGATCAGGGACTGAATTGTTTCTGCTTCATACAAGATCTAGTAGATATTAACCAATCTGAAATGGAATGGCAATGACACTGCAACTTATGTCTCATTCTTCTCTCAGATACAATACTGAGTAACATAATTAAAGTAAATTTAATAAATAAATGTAATAAATTAATAAATTGTTCCCAAATTGTACTTGGCTTGAAATCTGTCTCGGATCTGAATAAGGCCTAATTAGATGATGGAGGACTAGGGCACATCACTTACAAGGAAATGTTGAGGGAGGTAGACTTGCTTCATCTGATGAAGAGGATAATGGAGGATCTAATAGCAACCCACAACCAGCTAAAAGACAGATTCAAAGGCTGTGAAACCAAATGCTTCTTGGTAGTGGCAGATGCCAAACCAAAACAAAAAGCAATGCTCCCAAGTTTCAGCTTGAACTCAGATTGAAGCCTAGGAAGAACTCTTTTATCAGGAACGTGGTACAGTACTGAGGCAGATAAACACAGAACAGGTATGATCTCAGTCTTCAAGATGGCTAGATTCATCTGGTTTTGGTGTAAGCTTTGCTCCAAAGAAAAATGCTGGCCTAAGTAACCTCCAGAGGTCCCTTCTGTCTAATATTTCTGTGAGTCAGTCCAAAAGCTTGTTTTCTGGTGCTGTATCTAACAGAATGTACTTATTTCTCCTATCCTTGCCTCACTATCACCTTCAGATCATCACAGGTCTAACAGAGCTGCTATCGTAATCAAACCTGTCAAACCAGGGAATTAACAGCTGAAGGTCTTCCCTTCACTGTTGCCTCTTTCAAATGGATGATTCTTCTCTCAGAAATTTTCTATGAAGTGAATTCTGATTTTCCCTGAGCTTAAATTCCCAATTCCAATGCAGAAAAGCATATAAAGGCTTAAGTTAAACTGTGAGAGACTCCTCACATGCTTCACATCGAAATACATGCTCAACTGACCTTCTGGACCACAGTTTATTGGGGTAGTTCACATTGCTTGGATTTTGCATTATGTAAGCAAAGCGTAGAGCCTCTTACTTAAGGGGAAGTAGCATGACCAAATCTCGCTTAATTGTACTGTCCAGCCCAGTTCTCTGATTCTAATTGTTTTATCTACACAGTTATGCCTCCAGTTGTATCTTGATATCTGTCCGCTCTCACTCAGATCTCCCAACAAAAATTTGTCTGAGTTTCTCTGACATTCCTCGGACAGGTGGCATGTGAAAATCTGGACAGACTACTGATTTTTTTTTCCATCATTCATCTGTTCCTATACATCCCTAGAGCTTCCAGCCACCTTTGAGAACAGTGACAGCAATGCATCCTTTAGTCAGGAGCTGCAGGACCTCGTGAATCAGTTGCATTAACCTGGGCAGTCGTTTATCCTACCTGTCATCGATGGGCCTGGAAGAAATGAGGTCCTTGATTCAGAAAGGAGATGCAGAAATGCATTATTTAAAACTTAAATGTTCTCTCTGCAGAGTGGATTTTGTTTTTTCTTTTAGTGGCAGGAACCAAAGAGCAGTGCATGCATATTTTAGGTACTATGGGCTGATGCTGGCATCCTCAGGAATGTATCTCCTCCTGCTGTCTCAGGTAAAAATATTGTCATTTAGGCAGATCTAGGGTGAAAACTGGAGGCAGGGTGAAAACTGGAGGCTAGGTGAAAAATGAAGAGAGCTAAAAATTTCAAATATGCTGTTATTTTGATACTGACACATTTTTTCTTTGGTTTCTAAAAATTTTAAGCAGAGAGGGAGAAAATAATGGAGTTAAAATAGCATTCTAATTATTAATCATTTCTGGAATTGGGTTTTGGAGGGACAGGTAATATCTGTAGCTCTGCCACTGGCTGGCAATGTGGCCCTGGGTATGTCAATTCAGTTTCTAATGTCACTGTTTCCAGCCTGTGAAATAGAGATTGTAATACTGACCTCTCGGATAAGGTTTTCAAGATGTATGGAAGAGAAATGTCCATTAAAATGAGTTTAATGTAAGTAATATTACTTATTAAGCAAAAATGTGACTTGAAAATTTGTTTCTGTAAATATTTTTTTTATCAAAATGTAACAAAAGATGATTTTAAAACACATTTTTGTTTTTTAAATAATGTTGTCAGCATTTTCACAGGGAAAAACACCTCTAATTTAGGGATCATAGTCTTTTAAAATCAGCGTTCAGTTTAGAGCATATATAATCATTATAAAAGTGGTTTTAATTTTGGCAGTCAATGATATATCTTTCTTCTAAGTGACAAACGCTGCTTCTTTTTCCCTGCCCCAATGTTAATATGCAGAGCAGATTTATTTGGGCTATCCAACTGTATATTTATACAAATGCCTTCTCAGATATGATCTCCTGTAGAAATTGTCTGCTCATAGCAACTGCAGCGTAATGAGTCTGCATAGAGTTACTTCATTTGAAAATCAGAAATTTGTAGCACCAAAAAAGCCCATGGTTCTAAATCCTTATCAAGACAGTTCCTAAGATGGTGTCCCTGCAGGGAATTTACAGCTTGGGGAAAAAAAATCATGTCCTGAAAGATTCTGTATTATGGGATTTACAGAGACAGAACTGAACTGCTCAGTAAAGGTGTATGGATAGGAATTTTTCTTTGTTTAAAAACAACCAAATAACTCTCACATTTTTCACTCACCACAAATGACATTTGTCTCAGGATCTTGTTTATGTTATGTTTTATTTAGCCTTACTAATATTTTTGTTCAATTTTTTGTTTAAATGAAAAATAACTTTTCAAAACAAAACTTCAACTAGTTTAATTTTGAAACTATTGAAAGAACCCTCTTGTATTAAACATACTTTTTTTTTTTCTTTGCCAAAGCTAACCGAATTTACAAGTAATTTGCTTCCTCCCAAAGGTCCATTCTTCATTCACAATCTTTTATCTGCTCTGCTACATGCTGACACCTTTAAGTCTGTGCCTCTAGGGTGAGAAAGCCAAAGTAGACCACTGTTTACTAAGTGGCTTCTCTGCTGGGTGCCCAACTGAAACTTGTCCATTCCAGAGGCTAGTGGGAGTATGAAAATGTAATCCTATAAATGTTCAAATTGCTGAAAGTGAATGGAATGGGAAAGTGTTCTGTTTTGTTCTGTGACACTCTCCTGTCTCATTATTCAAGGTGGACTGAGGAAAAGAAATGGAAGCTGCAGTTATAACATGAAAATGGAATGAGTACCTATAGCTGTATGTGATTTCTGCTGCCTCACAACAGCAGACCTTGAAAGCCCTTCTGTCGTACTGCCATCTGGTGACGCTCCGAGAGGAAGGTGCTGACACAGTGATGCTCAGAATTGAGATTGTCAGTGTTACTGCTGAGACCCACAAACCAGGTGATATCCGGAGCTCAAACAGATGCTAAAAAGTGGTAAGACACAGTTTCGTATTTGTGGTCTGTATGGACAAAATATGTGCGTGGGAAAGGAAGATCTCTGAATATCTCTGGCAGGAATACCTGTATTGGGCAAAGGCAGTCTGGTTTAATTTTTTATCTTTATTCGCATCTCACTGGAGAGAGAGGGGGAAAAAAAAAAAAAAATAGAAAATAACAGTGAAATGGAAAAGGATAAGAACTTCCATAGAAATAAAAATATCAATAGAGCCTGGCATGTCTACATTAAGTATTTAGTCCTACACTTGTCATCTATGGATTTAGGATGGCTTTTAAGATGGATCTGAGTACTCCTCAAGTTGTGCAGAATAAAACACAAGCTATGGAACTGACTTTGAACAATTTTTTTTTTTGCACTGGTAACCTTGCCAATGGTCTGAACAGAGGCTGACATGAAGTAGACAAACTTTGCAGATTACATTCTGAATGCATGCTGGTGCACAGCTTTAGAAAGGTAGACTTCTGTTTCCTTTGAGTTAGAGGCATCTGCACATTCCTCTAAGCATTTTATAGTGACCACTGCACTGAGATATGAAGCAAGCTTCACCTCACAACTGATGTCTGTTTTTTAGACAGCTTAACAACTCTTACTGAATAAGCCTTCTTAGACCTCCATGTGAAACCTACCATTCACATTTCCCTGCTTACAGGAAGGCGGTTCTTCCGGGCAGAGACAGCCCTAGAGATTCTGTGTCCAAGCTGGCATCCTAACATGCATCCTAACATGCAGCCTGGAAGAACAAATTTCCCGGTTTGTCAGCTCTGAGACACTGCTCTCCAGCCCTGGAAAGGTATTACAGCAAAAGGGACTCCTATCTGACATGTAGCCACTGAGGAACCTCGTTCCAGTTCCCTCTTGTGGTAAGCCTCTCTGCAAGGTAACTACTGCATTCTTGTACCAGTTCCTCCTTTACTCCATGTGGTAGCAGCCTCTGCTTCAAATGTGAAAGCTGTGCTTTCAACTTCTGCACCGAGCTTGCAAACCATCACACAGCCCGTGACTAATTTCTTGTTGCTGTAATAAAGTATTTCTATGTGTTTAGTGCTAAGGTTTAATTTCAAGTCTAATATTACCTCTCTGCTCAATAGCAGCAGCAGCAATTTAATATGTCCTTATACATCAAGTTCCTGTCACAAAAGAGGACACTAATGTAGAATCTGTTAAGGAGATTTTTTTGTATTCTTTACCAGTCTAGAACAGTCATCTGAACACCCTAATAGCAGTCCTTCCTAGGAAAAAGGAAACCACAGTCCCCAGGGAAGCTCCTTAGTTTCAAGAATCGGTTTGTTGGTTTGCTTTTCTTTTTTAAACTAGAGCATACCAGGTAGCAAATTTCTGCTTTCAACAGTTTGTCCCCATTCCTTCAGCCCAGAACTTAGTAAGACATGGCAAAACCTAGCAACCAAATGCAACTGGAGTGTTACTTCTGTAAATAAGACATTAAAGGGAGGGGAAGATACTTGAGTCTAGTTCAGAAAGCTAGAATGATAAACCAGGCTTATCCATGAGTAGGGTGTGACAGCTCACAAAGGGTGCTCCTTAGCTATTTGAAAGTACCTGAGCAGTTATCGCTGCAGGAAAGCAGCCTTCCTGGACACAGTGTGTCTGTGAGTGCAGCTTATAGGAGATCAATGTCACAGGAGCAGGGGTTTATAAATAGACTTGGGAACTGCAAAAGAAAATACAGTAGTAGTAGTAGGGAACACATCAGAGATAGGAAAATGTCTGCTTTCATACTTGTGTTGCAAGGATTTTGCTTAATTTATTTAGCCTAAACTTCAGGCTCCCTATTTTCTCTAAGATGGTGATGAGAGTTGCTGTAGGCTGTGCAAGCTACACAATGTCCCTGCAGAGAGCAATAAGGAATGTTAAACAGGAACTAGGACCAGTCTCTGAGAATTAAGAAAGTGGTGTCATCTGCAGAGGTTTTCATACTTCTGCAGGAAGAGTGAGAAGAATAAATCTTCCAAGAAAATAGCCCTTTGGCCAATATGTATTTATGTAATTTTATCTCATGTCTGAGGCTGTGTCTGAGAGTGGCATTTTCTGGTAACTGCTATGTGTCTACTTTTGTTTTGTAAATATTTGAAAAAAAAAAAAATCCTGCAGAACTTCTGTATCATGATCCTTTCATTTGATAATTTTTGCGTTGATCTTGAAAACAATAAATTCCTGTGTATTCTGTGGCATAACATTAATCTGAGGTGCAGGAAGGGGGAGATAATGGTATGCCATTATATTTTGCAATAGTCTTTCAAAATCCTCAGTTTCATTAGACTAACATTCCTTCCAATGTGGAGAACATGTATTCAGTCAAGCTGCCTTATAAATTTTCTTGCACAACATTTTTCTAGTCAGTAGGTGGCATTTAATCAAAATGGTAGCTTCTGAGAGGAACTTTAATATTTGATTTTTTTTTTTTTGTTTTTTTTTGGTTTTTTTTTTTTTGGATGTTTGGGTTTTTTGGGGTTTGTTTTTTTTTTGACCACCAGAAAAAAAGCTAAATAAAAGATTCTGATCATTTGATCAAGATGTTTGAGGCTGACATTTTCAAATAAGAAAGTTTTCATTTTTGTTAGACACCAATTTTTAAATAAGGCTTATTTTTTCTTGTGTTTTAAAAGAGTTGATATTCTTTTATTAACTCCAGAATGGCACCAACACTGCCAACTGTCCTGTATTTTTACAGCCCATCAGTCATGGTGCCAGAGTAGCCAGTGGTGTAACTAGATCCCCAGATCCAGACTGAGTGCTCAGGTCCAAGGGGTGCTGGCAGGCAATAGGCAGAGGGACATTGCCTTGCAGATGCGCTGCACATCTTTACCAGCTACCAGTCTCATAGCTTCGACAGCATGTGCTCCATTTAATTTAAAGCTGAAGTTTAGTTATCTGTGCAGGTGTATAAATATGCAAATGACTTTGCAGTCTGCTTTGTGTGGCCATGCATCGGTACATGCTGCCTTATTTTCCTCAGAGGTGCTGCTGCTGCCTGAGAGTGGCAGACCCAAGCAGGAAAGACACATCTTGAAGGTTCCATGGTGCTCTAGGGAAAACCTGGCCAAAGAGGTGGAGTGGCCTTCCCTGCCACCCCAGGCCACCCCTGTCTGTGTGCTAGAGAGAGAGGAGCTGAGCTGCTCAAGCTCACGGTCCTGCAGCTTTTCACTTCATTGCACGCTGCTTTCACTTCTTTGGGAGATTGCTGAGGAGCTGAATGCCTCCTTCGTTGCAGATTTCAGGGTTTGTTGAGAAAAACGGTAAGTGAAAACAATGGTTAAGCAGATGGCTTAAAATTTTGCATCACTTTTCTCTGCGGTCTTTCTGTCAGCTTCTGTTATGCCATTGAAGAGAGGAGAGGAAAATGAAACACAGCCGCTTCCCTTTCCCTTCACGTTGAAGAAAGGAAGAATGATTTGATGAACATTTTTCTAATCAACATTCTTTTTATCAAGAAAAATGAAAGAAGATAGCTTGGTGGGTTTTTTTTTTTTTTTTTTTTTTTTAGCAGACAAAGAGTGGGGAAAAAACCTGCAGCTAACTCAACTTTTGGACACTGCAATGTTGAAAGGGCCATGTGTTTAACTGGATTTTTTGCCTAGATTGAAGGTTATAAATGTGCATCAGAAAAAAGTACTGTCTCAGCAAAATCAGCAACATTTTATTTCTTATGTCTAAAAGGAGAGAAACTTGCTGAAGGGAGAAATACATGCTTTTCAGCAAACCTACATCCCATTTGGGTTTGCAGGTGGGCTGAACTATCGTCCCTTTGGGCAATGGCCACTGCACAGCAATTGCTAGAGGACTTCTTTGCTCTTTGTGTAACTGGTGAGCCCATTTGGTGAATCTAATGCAACTGAAAGAAATTGCAAGTTGTGTTTCTGGAAAAAAAACACCAGCCTAAAGCTGGAGAAGTGTTCTGCTTCTAGCTGTTCTGGACCACTAAGATACCTTGGGGTGGGCATTATCATTGATGTAAAGACATGAAACAAGGTTTTTCCACTTGTGTGTGGAGGTTGGAGTGGCAAAGAAGAGAGAAGTTCAAAACGATTCAACATAAGGGACAACATTCTGGTGCTGTGAGACAGGTGAACCTTTTCATTATCTTCAAATCCTTGCTTCAGGAATCCCATGGTATATCCAGCTCAGGCAGAACATCTCCACCAGCCTGTGCATGATCTACTTAAGAGCGCTGCCCCTATCAGATGACAGTTTCCAGCTGGTGTTGGTAGAGCTAGCTCCTTGGCTTAGGAGGTTATTAGTGCCTTTAACCTTAAACTAAGATAGGTGCCCTCCACGTAGATGTAAATGCAAGTATGTGGGAGACAAACCTTTTTTTTATCCTGTGAGATTGGGAGAAAAAGGAAAAGAAAGGAAGGATTTATCTCTCCATTTTTGTAGGCAGAGGCACAATGCAAGTGCTTGTTAATATAAACAGCCCAAACTCACAAAAGGGTTTTGTGGCACTGTCTTCTACTATGTTAGCTTCTCTTTACCCCTTAAGTTATTTTTGCTACAGGTAATTTGGTTATAGCTGTTTTGCTCCAGTGAAGCAGAAATTAAGTGGGAGGGCATGTTGAAACTCTGGACTTTCAGCCCCATCAGCAGTTAGTGCAAAATAAAAAAAGAGAAATGGTGCTTCCTCTGCTGTGTGGATTAGAAATGTACTAATGACTGTGTGGCTGCTTGAGGCCTGACAACATCTTGGGTGGGGAGGGGCACCACTGGATAGGGAAGGCTCCTGGGAAATAAACCTATCTGATCAAACAACATGGAGGGGCTACTGTAAATTACTTTCTGTATTGTGGTTTCAAACTGACACTAAAAGGGTAGAAATGGAGCACATTTAGGCTTGTTTCTGAGTTGGGAAAGGGAAAACAATTATTCTCTCTGGTATTAATATTCTCTTTTGTGTCTCTGTGCTTCTGCCATTCATCCTATCAGTGTGGTTTTGGCTAGACTGCAACTGGGAAAATACCAGTTAATATGTGAACAGCCTAAGGCAGAAAAGTAGTGGATGTGTTGGCATAGCTTTCTGAAGGCTCTGAGTTTGCTTGGCAGCTGCTCAGAGCTGCCCAGAGACCTCGCAGCCATGCCAGTGCAGCACTGAATTTAGCCAGACCTCTGCCCATCTCAGCAGAGGTCACTAAAGTGGCCAAATGCAACCTTCACTGGAGCTGCTTTGCGTGTGGGCAGCTCAGTGTGACCTTGTGTCTTCTTGGAAAAGACCTGGCAGCTTGTATTCAGTTTACCTAATGCTTTCCAAAACCTGGTCAACTTAAGGCTACTGCCTGTACAGACTGGAGCAGAGTATTTTCCTCAGGATCTAAGGTATATTTCTGTTTGCAGCAAAGCTACAGATCTGTTTAATTCTTGATATAACCTGTGAATGGATGGAAATAATAAAAAAAAAAACCACACACACACATGATTTTTCTGCTGCCTCTTTTGTTGATCTTTCTTTGAATAAGTATATTTTCACAGTAAGGCATGAGAACAATTCTCTGGGGCTGTTCTATGCTGGGAACATCACTGCACTGAGAGGTCCCTACAGGGTATAGGCAATCACTGACCCGTCTTATTAGTAACCTCTATAGAACAGTGAAATCAGTCCCTTCAAGTCTTGCTGCTTCTACCTTAAGAAACATCAGGAGTCTTCAGTGTATTTCCCTAGCTTAGCTGGAAGAGAAGGTTAGTATTACTCCTGAATACTTTTTCAGGCATTTGAGAGAAGTAGATGTTAAAAGAAACCAGATGGCTTTAACTACCTATGGCAAAATCCCCTCAGATTTCAGTAAGGCCGTGATCGTACGGATTCTCAGGGCCACCATAAAATTATCAGGGAGAAGCAGTTTAGGAAACACTTGAATTTCCTGTGTAAAAGGGTTTAAACTCTACCTCCCCTTAAAAACCAATTATAAAGCTTTCCAGATGTCTAGTTGCTTTTTCACTTCTCCCTAACAACTGAGAAGTAGTCTTCCCCCAACCCCATAGCTAATCTAGGCTCCTTGATCTTGTCAGTGAGCTTATAGTGCTTGTTTGCCTCTTGATCTGAGTAGCTGCATTGACCGTTTTAATTTAAAGGACTTGGCATTCACCTCAGCATACAATTTTTTTTTTTTTTTAAGGATACTGTATTTGAGGAAAGACTTCAAGTCTTGCCTGTCCTTTGGGCACAGGTTGTACAGAGACCATGAGCTCTATGGTGCTATATTCCTGTACTAGTTAAGTAAACATTAAATTTAAAAACACAATAAAACAACAACACCTCCCCCTCCCCTGCCCTGTGAATGCAGTATGGGGGGAAATACCGGATTGCTCTTGATCCAGGGAGAAGCATTCAATGCCTGCCAGGTTTGTGTGTAAGCTGAATTGTTTTAAGTTGCTTTGGGAGCTTGATGGGTCCTCAACATGTGGTTCATTTGTTCTTCACTTCTGCTTTCCTCAGGAAGTGCAGTAGCTAATCAGGTGATTCACAGTGGAAAGTCTGAAGAGCGGAGTGGGAGCTGGTGCATACCCTAAGATGCCTAACAGAACAGAAGCAGTAATGCTTATTTCTCTGGATGTGGTTATTGGCTGCAACAGGAGCTGCCGAATCTAGGAGCCCAGGTATGTCAAGAGATTTGCTGTGAAAGTGAAAGGAACAGGCTGTTAACTGTTGAAGAAAACTGTGGTATTATCTACAGCTGTTTTGTTCTGGTAGGATCATTTTCAAATGGCAAAGTTTTCAGTCGAAGTTCACCCTAAACTGCCGTACAAGGAGGAAAAAGGTTGAGTGGTTTGCTTGTACCCTTAAATCTAGGGATGATAATAGGATTGCAGATGTAAGTGGTAAATCCATTGCTGCTGCTAGTGGAGACTTGTTAGATTTGGTCTAAATGCATATCCTTATCTAATGAGCTATTGTTTTGAGATGATCAGAATTAGTCCAGTCTTGCTCCTTTGAGTTTGTTACAACTATATTCTCCATGACCAAGCAGAAGCATGCTGTTTGTTCTTGAGATGGGGGCATTACTTCATTTCCAGGAGAGCCACACGTCTAAAGCAAATATACCCAATATCTCTTGCTTCTCTCTTGGCTGCAGTAGAAGTGTATGCAACTCAGAGAAGAAACTGTCCCCCGCTAGGTAATTTTAGAATCTACTTTATAAAACAGAGAAATCGAAGAGTGAGTACATGAGGGAGAGCCTAAGTCAGTTTTATAACTACCTTTGGATTGCATGGAGTTGGTCTTCAAACAAAAATAAAGAGAAATGCAGTTAAGTGCTTGAAAGTGAATTAATGATTTGTGAGGCTGTACTGCAGAAATGTCCAACTTAGACGTACTCAAAAAGTAAAAATATGCTTGGACAAATGAAGTCCTAGTGTAAATGAATGCAGCGCCCTTTGTGGTAATAGGGTCTTGCCTTCTTGAAACTGGCTTAAATGATATGTGTATTGCTGAAAAAGTAGGAGCCATGTCTTATTGAAATGGGATTTGTGCTTTAAACAGTATTCAACTTTCTCTAAATTGACAAGTGTTTTAAAACCCCTCTGTTACTTGTGTTTTATCAGCTATTTTATTTGAAGGTACCAGCAAGGTTCAGCTCCTATTGTATAAAGTGCTGTGCCAGAACCTAGGAAGAGAGAATACGCTCCTCATAGAATTTACAATTAAGTGGACCTGGCAAGGATGGGTAGGATATTGAATTTCACAACTTGTTTTAATTCATTGTAGTACTTTGTATTGGAGACAATAGCAACAGCAAAGTGTAAATATTTTTGGTAATGTTTATTAGGTTTTCCTCATGAAGCATGTCAAGTACGATCACTAGACATACAACTGATAGGTGTAGATAATTTAAGAGAGGCAGAGGTAGCTAGGGGGGGAAGAACTGAGGTGACTAGGAGGCACAAAAGTAAGATAGTAGATGGACAGAGTCTGACATGGTGTTTGTTCTGAGGCACTGACATTTCCTGTGAGCACAGAGTGGTGTGAACCACAAGGAGGGAGTTTGTGATTGAATTGGGAGAGAAACAGAATGTGTGAAATAAGGTGGTTCATAAAAGACCCAAGCATTGTTTTCTCCTGCTTGGATCTTTTATGGCATCAAACATCTTTCCAGGGGACATAGTGGAATCCCCATTTTTATCATTTAAAATGATTGACTGGCATGACACTTTAATAAACAGATTTATCTTGTCTGGAAAGGAAAGGAAGGGGCAGTATAAAGACCTGTCACACGGTGGAGTTTTGGGATATTATGAGATGTATGTTTCTGATAGTCACCATAATCCTGGGTCTCAGTAGTCAAGCAAAGGCTATTAGGAGAAGGAATATTTAAAGCAGGTAGTCCTAGTACTAAAGGTCTGATATTTAGTCTAATATGCCTCTTGTTGTCTGGACAGCTAGTGTAAATAAGGAGGCAAATTGTAATCTCCATTTTGTTTTCATGTACTTTTGGAGATTAAAGATTTACATGAACACTTGAAAAACTGACATTTCTTTTACAGATACTTACCATAAACAGAGGACCAAACTCTGAAATATGGTGTGAGACTTGATTGCATTTTGGTCAATCATCTTGCCGTGAGACCATTCTCTGACAACAAATGATTTTAAATGTATAAGTACACTTCTTGATCTTGGTGCAAAGTGTAATTTTGTAGCTGTGTGGGGGTCAGCCTTTGCACTGTTGGGGAAGTTAATCCCAGATAAATATAATTAAAATGTCATTTTAAAAATTATGCTTGTTCAGACAGTAAGCTGTTAGTATCAGAGTTCTGCCAGCTTTGGTCAGGTCTTTCTTCCTTTTTGTCTTATCTGTATGAGAAGTCATAGCCACATTGCAGTGTGATTTCACACAAGATTTAGAACAAAAAAAGAAAATACACAAAAAATTTTGTTTCCTCTCTGTTACCTGACACTTCTTTCTGAATGATATCATCAGGTTTACTTGATATATTTTCAATTTAATGTCTTTTAAAAGCTTTATATCTTAGCCTTTACTTTTTGTATCATCGTGATATTTATAATGTAGCAAAATTGAAATAAACTCTTAATTTACACGGGGGATGAGGACAAATGGTGGGGTGTAGGAGAGAGCCAACATATAAAGCTTTCAAAATATCTAAGCTGTCCGTAATACCAAAAGATACTTGAGTGCTGGGCCCTGTGATATTATGTTTGGTCTAGAAGTATAATTATCCTCCAAGAGAAAAAGAAAACACAAAGGACTTAGAAGCCTGAATGAAATTTAGATGCAAGAGAAGACTATTAGTAGAAGGAATATTTAAAGCAGATAGTGCAAGTAGAGACGACAAACTAATACTAGAAGACTGAAATTTAGTTTAATAGACTACATCTTGTAGTCTAGACAATTGTAGCAAATTAGGAGGCAAATCATAATCCTCATTATGCTTTCACATGCTTCTGGAGATTTAGTACACTCAAATGTCTTACATAATCTGTTACTATTTAGTCTTCATTCATCTGTGTGTGCAGATCTGGTTTTAATAGTTTCTGTGGAGATGGGAAGAATTCTTTCATTACATAGATTCATAGAGTGGGAATTTTTTGAGTGTCCAGCCCAGCCTGCCTTAGCTGTGCCACCATCAAGAAAGGCCTGCTAAGTAAATTGTGAATAGAGAAAAAATTGGTAAACACATTTGCAGTTCCATTCAGTGCAGTGCTGTTCAAGAAGAGCTGTTGACTGCTCAGTCACTGACCTTCTGAGGCCAGCATAGGCATTTCATGTTCATTTCACCTCTCTATGTCTCAGTTTCACCAACTGTAAAATGCCTCTGGAAAGGATTTTGGGCTTCTTCTTTGGGTGAGTGTAGGTACTGGGAGTGTTACTTGTTACTTAGCATTCATTTAGGCTTAGCAGAGTACCTTCCAAGGTGAGAGATTTCCCTTAGGAAGACAGTGCTGCCGTTGGGATGCGAGAGCAGCCTCACTGAATAAGTAACACTGAGCTATGCTCACCGAAGCCTGTAGAACAGTATGCAGGCTTTCTCAACACACTGTATAGCTTCACAATGACTCAAGTGGGCTGAAATCCAATAGCAGGGTTAACTATAACATATGACAAATGTAACTTCCACGCAGTCATGAGGACAGAGTCTTCCTGTTTACTCCGTGCAGTCATCACAATTTTTCTTCTCTCAGCAGTGAAACAAAAAATGTTATTGATGTAGGAAGTTCCATACTGTCATCCTTGAAGACCAATCAAAATTTCAGAGCCCTCCATGTCCTAGTGAAGGACAGAGTATGGGTGGTAGTAGCATAAGTTACCCTCTGCTGTAGTGTGAAGGATCAGCATTTACATCCAACCGTAGCTGTCTGCTGGGACCATCAGCTTGCTGCAGGTGGTGTTGTGTGCAGTGACATGATAATGTCACCCTCTTCTTCTCTGGAGTGTGAAGCCATGAAGTGAGTGTGGAAGTGAAATTAGTTCATCTGGCTTGGAGTGGGCAGGATGCAAGCAGTAAACAAGCTGCGTAACTTATGCAGCAAAGGAAGAGAATCCCAAATATGGTATTAGTGTTGGCCCAACGTCTAAACCAGGTTCATAATAGTCTTTTTTCTTTTTTTTTTTTTTTAAATATTTTAAGGGATGCATGAAGTGGTAGTACAGATCTGACTCAGTTTTGTAGTTACTTTTGCCTTTTGGCATTTTTATTGATGATGGGAATCAAAGAGACACTGTAGAGAAGGAACCTATTTCTTAGAAATGGAAGTACATTGGTGTTTTTCTTTGAGGGGGATGTAATGATATGTTAAAGATTCCTCTAAGCTCTTAAAAGTTTGTATTTGGTAAGTAAAGTGATGAGCTGTGTTCATCTTGTGACAGGTCCCCAGCTGCCTGCCCACACTATGATAATTTATGTGTGTCATAGTTTGCATAGTCAGATGGTGTCCTAGACACAAATAAGGTTATAGCTTATTCTGATGGAAACTGGAGAAGCCTGATCTCTGTTGGTGTGTTGTCATTATGTAGGCCCTATGTTGCAAGGTGAGCTCATAGAAGGCTATGACAAAGGAGTAGGGTTGCTGTGAATTGTGGGTTGTGTCAATGACCTCCCAGAAGGCTATGAATGAAAACAGGGCTGTAAAGTAGATGAGAGGATACCAGAAGGATTCCTCTATCTACCGGAGAAGATGTGCCCATTGCAAATTCAGTCTGATGGAAATGAGACTGCTAGAAGCAACTTGCTCCTTCCTTGAGGCATATTCATTTCAGTGAAACAGGTAATGTTGTAGTGAAAATACTTCTTTTACAGAACTGTACATCTGCAGTATAGAAGAGCTGAGTGTTGCTGCCTGTTTAAACCAGTACACTCATGCAGGCAATCCATGGCTTTTCCACACAGCTCCTATTCCAGACAGTCCTTCAAGCCCACTCCAGGTGGGGAATACAGACATACGTGGTTTTACAATTGCAGTGACTCAAATACAGGGAGAGGATCTGGCTCAGGGACAAAGTTGGGGGTGGAATCCAGATTTCTTGCATAGTTTAAGTTTGCCTTGCCAAAGCCCAGATGAGCTGTGTAGTACATGCACACGTGTCTCATGAGAGGGAGCTTGTTCATGTGATCTCAAAGTGGCAATGCCCTTGTCCAAGAGCACAGTGCTTTGCCATCAGAATTGGGAAAGAGTCAGTGGCTGCCAGCATTTCTATACTTCTGAACTCCCCAACTTCAATAGTTAAAACTATCAGTGTCTAGTTTCATGGGACAGCGGACTGGTAACAGATGATTCTAACTCTAAATAATACAGTATCTTTAACTTCAGGTCTCATTTCAGAATGGACAAAACAGCTGAACTCACATGGCAGGTGGAGGATTCACCTGGTAAAGGAGGACAGCAAGAGCAAAGCCCTAATGATGGAAAAAAAGCAGAAGTGTCAGAACAACCTGCACACAGCAAGGACAACCCACCTCAGAGCCATACCCTCCAGTGGGAGACTCTAGGACGGCAGTTTGTAGAGTATGAGCAGGTTGCTCCATTTCTCATCCCAGAGGAGCAACAGAGAAGGCTGATGGATTTTCTTCCCCTCTTCTTAAAGGTTTGCTCTCCTTGTTGCCTTTGGTGCAGATGCCAAGGATGTAAATTTGAGTTTCTGTTGCTCTATCTTTTCTGTGGTGACTGTAACTGTCAGTGAAGTTAAGTGGAGCATGGTCCCTTTGTCTAGGTGATGATTACTTTTATTCCATTGGGAGCCTGGGGAAATAGTTTCTTGTCCTCCTTTCATCTAACTAACCTGCTATGCTAGCATGAGAAAAATCTATGGGGGAGGACTGCTTTACTTTCATGAGTGGTTAAATTCTATTCTTGGAGTCAAGGGATATGTTGATGAGACAGGCATGTTTCAAAGCAAGTACCCTGTGAAGACATCACTTCATGTCTGCCTCATCTATTTTGTTTCTTAGTAGTGTTTGAGCACAGTTTCAGTCTAGGAAAGTGTGACTGTGGCATCCAGCCAGCTAGGGGTAATGCAGGGGTACAGTCTTAAGATGGAATTTTTGGGTTAATGACAGGGCTGGTGTCTAATGCTTGAGAGAGGAGTTGTGTTTTAGACAGGGAAACTATGGCATGAGGAGAGGAAGGTCATACTGTGGGTGAGGGACACAGATGAGAACTAGAACATTTTTGTTAGCATGCTGCCTCACCCCATGAGCTAGAGCTTTCATCAGTCAACAGTTTCTGAGATGGGCATATTGAAAGGAAGAGCTCTGTAATAAATGGGAGCCTTATGAGTTGTTTTTGTTTTCCAGAGTATGTGAAACATACAGGGAGCTGTTTGACTGGACCATGCGATGATAGCATGGCAGAGTTTATTCTGAGAGGAGAAAACCTGGCCTATCTTTAAATGAACTGTGGCCATGCAGCACAGAAGAATTGTTTTTCTCTTGAACTACTTTGGCTATTTATAGGTATTAAATATGTTTTTTTACACTCTTACTATGTAAGTCTTTCAGAAAGAGAAAATAAAATCTTCTTTTTTGTGTGTGAAAACATATTTTAATTATGGCATATTCCAGCCATCTATACCTGTGAGTTTTCAGTATTCTTGAGTGACCAAACTCAGATCCATCTGTTCCCTATATAGCTGTGCTGGTGTTCTGAAAAAAAGTCAGTGGGTTGGTGAGAAAAACATTAATGACATGGTCACTCTGCTTATATGGAGGCATTGTCAGACATAAAGTGCCATATTCTGTAGTGAGAGGGATGTTCTGAACTGTGTGTGAAGGGAAATCACTGTGCTCAGGTCTATTAAATCTTTGGTGTCTGTAACAGTAAAGCAAGAATAACTACCAGACAGTCATAAACATTTCCACTCATCTGGGTGGAACATGAACCTGTGAAGCTTGTAAGTCCTGGTACTGAGCAGGACTTTGAATCACTGTAGATGTTGCTGTCAGTTAATAACAGTGAAACGGATCGCTCACTAGTGTCAGTGGGATGCAAACAATTGAACTGGGGATAGGATTTGGTCGTGCCTATGGTGAAGAGTTTGCTGTGTTTGTGTAAATCTTGCCCTGGTTCAGGACAGTGCAGACAAAATGAATGCAAAGGTCTGAAAAGGCAGTGAGTGTATATCCTGAAACCTCAGACATGGCCTTCTCATTTAATCTAAATGGCCCTACAGCTATTTTACGATTGCTGAACAAAGCTTTCACTTTACACCACTTCCTCTCAACTTCTGTATTTCTTTGCATAGAAGGGTGTGGTGTCCCTCCTGAACCAAAGGGTATATTTGAGCAGAAGAGCTGTTCCTCTGTGTATTTGCCTCTCACTGGAAACTAAACTCTCTCTGCACATGGCACTGTATGTGCTGGGACAGTCTTGGATCTCAGGACCTCAACACCACTTTATCAGCTCACAAAATTCATGTCTTTGCAAAGGTGCAGCATTCCTTTTGCAGTCTTCAAAGAATGCTCTTCAAAGTCACACCAGGACTGATAATCTAACAGTTTTCTGTAGAGGAGCACCTTCTTATTCCATGGGTCTGTTATGCTATGGATATGCATATCCATCATGTGTTTCCTTTCTGTAGGGTTGAACTTCACATACTTTAAGGTTGTAGAAAGTAATTTTCTGAATTGTGATAATGCTTACAAAGAGAGGATTTTAAATTCCTAAAGGATTTTTTGGCTACAGAATATTTTCAGAATGGAGATGTGATTTTCTCCTTAGCTTAACACTTGATTTTGTGCCCAAAGGGAGACATTCTTCCCCTTCGCTTTTCTTAGATGTATCGGTGGAGCTTTGCAGTACTTTGTGGGCATTTAGGCTCAGATGTGTGGCTAGAGCATTTTGTCTTTGCATCATTGATTTAGAAGTACATTGTGGAGGATCTGTCCCTTTAGCTTTGAGTCATCATGTTATTTGCCATATGACTTTTATGCCTTTCACGTACCAGCCTTCTGGTTTGTGTGAAGTCCCTGGGTGGGCTTGGGGAAACACATCTCAGTTTAAGTGGTACATGTTATGAAGTTCTTAACAGAAACTGCCTCGCTTCCCCCTGTTTAACAGGGGACTCTGCGTAAGTCCTCTCCCTCCCTGGAGGATTTTAATCTCTTGCTTTTCCTTTCCTTGTTTGATCACGCAAATGCCAGTGCATCTTTGTCTTTTTGTCTTAGAGTGCTTTAGCTCTTACTCAGTTGGCTGGAGAGAGAAGGCACTAACCAGGAGCCACCTGGGGTGTGGGTGCTTAGTACTCACTGATACTTCTTGATGTAGAAGGTGTCAGAGGAAAATATTAGCCATCTGCCTGTGATTCAGGCCTAGGCTGGGAGTCACTTTAATGTGCTCTCTGTATCTTCCTTCTTGGTGCCTCAAAAAGTATCAGAATGTTCTATCACATGGCTGGCTTTTGCGCTAGCATCTCTCCATGAAGCATGGAATAGGAAGGACATATGGCAACAGCAGACACAGGGAATCTGTGGCAGAATCTTAAACATGTACAAGCAGACTTAAAAGGAAGTAAGAAAATCAGATTACATTGATAGCATATCATTTGAATTTCCTCTAAAGGCAGCCATCCTGAAATGGAGTCAGGTTGGTAATCTTCCAGATACAGATCTTTACAGGCTCAAAGATGAACATGGAACTGATGAGGTCTGTCCTTGAAGGAGAGCATATTCTAGAGGTCCATGTCTGACCTATAGGAAGATCACCAATAAAATCAAATCAGAACTTTAGTTGCCTGATCTGTAGTGAGATGGATGAGCTAAATATTTGCACAGCAGTAGCAGTGTTGTGAACCTTTGATTACTGCTTTCTGCTGCATATAGTCTGAACTTCCAAAATTTATCCTACTCTTTCTGTAAGTGGAAGAGTATAAGTCCTTTCTGAAGTGTTCAGAGGGTGTTCCTCTTTGAGGCAGAGGGTCAGGAATCTGCCACCACTTTCTGAAAAAAACCATACAGCTTAACGACAAACATTGTATATTCCTAAGTGGCTGTGGGTTTCTTGTCATTGTGTTTGCTCAGCTTACTTCTGTTCTTTACAGCTCTTCCCCCACTTCTGTATCAGAAGTGGAGGAATTGGTGGATCCTGCTCTTGCAACTGCAGGTCTCTGAGAAGCACTTATGGTCAAAATCTTAAAAAAACCTGTCCTGTGTTTTTTAATATTGTTGCTTGCTTGAAAATTAATTGATAGGCACACTTTGCAATTGACTTATTTTGTAACCCAGGAAAAAAAGTTGGATGTGATTGCAGAGGTCAATGAAGTAAAATGAAGTAAAAAGTAGGCACTTGCCTGGTTTTACTGACAGACACTTAATGGGGAGAGAAATATCTTGTCCACAAGCTGTCATCAGCAAAGAAACAACAAGTAGTGGAAAGCAATGGTAGGGAAGGAAATAATGTTTGTAGAGGGTCTTCTTTCACAAAGAGTTGCACTAGTTTCTTGAGACAGTATTATGGAGTGTCTGCTCCAAATAATTTTAGGAGAAGAGATGTCTTGTTATTTTTGTTACCTTCCTCTCAGCCTTGCAGCTTGATTTTTCTGAGCTTTTAGAAGAAGGAGACTTTTGTAAAGAAAATTTTCAAAGTTGCTGGGGACTGTGGTGTCTCAGACTGGTATCTAGAAGTGATTGCTGCATTATTGCTCATACATTGGTATGTATAGCATCAGATATTCTATATAAAACTAATGCACCTGATTCTCAGCGGCCAGTTGGGTGTGATAGTATTAATCTACTGGGATAGGTTTATTTATTGCTTTTGAATTCCGCCCCCCTAAGTCAAGGCTAAAAATAATTTGAGAGAGGATCTGCTTGGAAGACTCAGAGCAGGGAACCATCAAGTCTTGCCTTGTTCCTCTTATCAGTTTTGCACTGTATTGCTTGTCCATTGTTGAACAAGTAATTTATAGACTTATTTACAAATTGTTTATAAACCTGCCTATAAACTTGTTTTTCTTGGCTAGCTATGCATTTAGGACTATACTTGACTATTTAGGGATGCTTATTATAGCATAGGAAATGTGTAGAAATCCTGATCTGATAAACATTTACTGTCATCATCTCAGCATTTTAGAAGTGTATCTTATATTAGCATCGATCTGTACTCATGATCTGAGTTGTCTTGTAATGTTGTAAATTCCTAGTCAGCTGGGGCTTGGCAGCATACATCTTAACCTCATAGGCAGATGGGTTAGGCAACTCATATTGCTGCAAAATAATATCCAGTGCCTTTGTGACTGGAATATCACTGGGGTTTCTGCTCATTTCCCCATGTTTTCTTTCATTTCCTTAGTTTGTAGCAAAGATTATTTCTGTCCAGCAAGAAATGCTGCTTTTATGAGCCTTACTTTCCTCCTAAGATAGAACTGAAAGGCAGAAACTTTATGATTGTATTAAAAAAAAAAAAAACAAAAACCAAAACACAGCAAAAACATAACCCCAAATAAAACAAACAAAAAAACCGAAGCATTTTATTTGTTTGTTCTGTGATTTTTATGTATTTATTGACTTGAAAGAAATAGTTCCATTTCAGCTGAATTTTGGCCAGCTGCTACCCGGGAGCAGTCCTGGGACACACACTTACAAAAGTCCTGTATCACTGTGGTTTCTTTTGAACAGATCTATTTCAAATGGTCCATGAGAGTGGTTCCAGTCACATTTCAGTGTCTGACTGGCTGAGACTGTGCAATGACTTGCTGAACAGAGAAAATACAATTTTTACTTTTAACTTTTATTGAATTGGAAACTCAGGTTTTGTTTATGACTCATTTTGGAGAGACCAGTTTTTATAGAAGGATATATCTGTACTGAAAAATTCTTGGACAACTGTAGCTGTAACCTTTTCAGGGTACAGGGTGTTTATATTGTATTTCAAAAACGCGCTAGCATACTTTTTGATACAAATAATTAGTGACACATTGGCTATGACAAACATTTACATTGTTTGAATTGTATTCAATGAAGAAAATAATGTAAATGTTCTCTGGTAGGTGCATTATGTGAATCCAATGGTAGTTCCAAATTGATTTCTCTATCTGTAGTACCAGGCTCCTGCCTGTCTGGAAAATACTGCTTAATGGGCTACACTGGCTGGGGATGGAATTTTGCAGGAGTATGTTAGCTTTATGTTTATCTATATTTATTAATACTTCTTAGTCTACCAAAAACATGCTATATCAGAAAGACTTAACACTTCCACTTGGATTTCAGGCCTGGGAACAGTCTGCTGGAGTAATTGTATTCCCCAACATTCAGCTGTTAGCCAGTGAGGTTTCCAAGCTTCTGACAAAAGAAATTAAGAGGAACCTTAATGGCAAACCTGCAGGTAACGATATCCATTGGATCCACTTATTCTGGGAATGTGCTGTCATTCAGCAGTCTTCTGCTCACCCTGAGGGAAATAGAGAGAACAGGAAAATGCCACATGTAGCAAACCAGATCTTTTAGAAGGCCTGAGCTAGCACTGGTTTTGGATGATTGCACTGAAGATCTGAACTTATATGCCATGCTGACCTTGGGTTGGAATTTTTGTGGCTGGAAACATATAATACTATAGTTATGCAGTAAAAGAGTAGGCTAAACACTGTTCTGAGGAGTTTGCTTTAATAAGAAAAGTACTGCTAGCCACAGATGGCTTTCCTGGTGGCAGATTTCATGAACGGAGCTGGTATTCCCAGTGAAGCTTGTCAGTTTGAAAGACATAGTTTACATCAACTGACCTAAACCTAATGCTGGATCAAAATCCTTTCATGTCCTTCTGTTCATTTCAGTGGACTCCTACTACTGTAACTTTGTTAAATTTGTGAGAACTGTTAAGAAAGTATAATGCAGCATTTTCATCTTACATTAAGAAATTGAAGTGTAACATTTTTGTGCTAACAGAGGAAGCTCGTCTGGCTTTGGAGCAGTTACTGCAACAGAAAGGGGAAGCGGAAGACGGCCGTTTGCTCCTGAAATCAGTGTATCTACTCTCACAGACTGACTTGGTAAGAGAAATCACTACAAAGGGGTAGTCCTTTCTGTTTCATCTTGTTTTGTTTTGTTTCCTTTCCTTTTCATTTCAGAGAAGCTGGGTGGCCACCCCAACGATGGAACACCTAGGTCTCATAATGTTTGCATTATCCCCAATGCTTTGTGCTTCATCATGCCCAGGGTGTACAGTCAGTTAGAGGACACACCACCAGGAGGGAAGTAAGCACTCTGTGCTTTCAGATACAGTTTTTGTTTTGATCATAAGGCAGCTTGTTCTTATCTAGTGTTCCTCTGATTTATCTTTTGTGTGTTTCCCCCATTTGTGTATCACTGCTCATCAATCTTTCTTTGTCACTTCAGTTTACATATCAAAAAGATGACTAGTAAGCATCTGTCTGTCAGTGGTTGGATTTTCCATCCTGATAGCCTCTCACTTTGAAGCATTTCAAAGCATTTCACAAACTTTACTTGTACAGCCATCCGGAATTCAGACTGGCATCAGCAGTACAGTTTGTCTCATCTTTATTCAGATAGATAAAAATAAAATCTTACTCTCAGCTTCTAGTGGACACGAACTGTGTCATAGCTCTATAAATTTACATATATAGTTAGTCATGGCATGAAGTTCCTGATGAGGTTTGGGGTTTTTTTTCACAGATTTAAGCCATTGCTATTTTTTGTAGAACACACACTCACAAACCTTCATGTAACAGACCTCATTCTTCTGTTTAATTTGCTGCTGACTTTTGTTTTGACTGTTGTGTGCTAAGCACACACACTGGCACTGCTCTGTAAATTGTACACAGCCGTAGTGAAGATGGGAAGAAACTAAGTGTTGAGAAACACTGTAGAGAAACATTGTCTCTTGCGTTTATAAAAGCTATAATTAGAAGTGTATGTGTGTAGTTATTCAATACGTTACAAAAGCAAAGGTGTTATATCTAAATTGCTGCTTTGCTGGGTCAAGGAGGGAATGGAAAATTTATGATTTTAACATACCAGACCCCTATAGCTGCAGGGTGTCCTGTGAACTAATGATAAAGGGGGCACTGTTGTCTGCCTTTTTAGGGCACTGCCTGCCTTTTTAGGGCATTATCTGCCTAAGTCAGACTTACTGCTATTTTAGCTGCTGGTTAGTTTGCAGGTTGTGTGATATATTGGCTGTAGGTCTTCTTATGCAGGACATAGTAAGTACGGCTGTCAAAGCTGTAGTTCAGCTGGGGTGGGAAGTTCTGGGAACAAACTATGGCAACATGCCATCAGTGTGTTTACTTCTGACAAGTAAATTTGTACAACCATGCTATATGATTGCCACACTTGTGCGCCCTAGAGCACTTGTAAGGACAAAGCCTGCTCAAGCAGCTCTTTCATCTACCATGAATACTCTGTGTCTAAAAACACAAGGAAATTGTGGTCACTTTCTGGAAGGCCTGATTTTTATTTTCCTTACTCAGAGAACTGTGTGGAACATCATTGGATCTGGCCTTCCAGCTGCTCTCATGCAGTGCCTGTACCTTTTTTTCACTTTTCCTCTGAAGAAAAGCAGTGATGAGGGAGAGGCAAGTGAGGATGACAGACAAACTCAGGAAATGCTTGTTAAGGTGAGATGTGCCTATGGTAGTTCATTTGCCCTGAGTACTCAGGTGTTCTCTTACGCTTTTAGCTGGTGATTAATTCAAACCGCCAAACAAAAGTAGTAAATTTGGACTGAAAAGCATTGTACAAGCATCAGGAGCAGTATAAAGCAATCTAAGATGATGCCACTATTATATATATATGTATATACATTTTGTGTGGGTGTGGTTTTGGGGTTTCTTGTGTGTGTGTTTTTGTTTGTTTTTGTTAAACAAAAAAATATTACTTTGTACGGAGAAAAAAAATCCATTAGGAATATCCTTTTGGTAGTTTTACTTTTTCATCGTACTACATTCTTTCTCCTGGCATTTGTATCAAACTGTAATCCTCACCCTTAATGGATTTTTCTTCATCTCCCCGATATTTGTAAAGTGCTTATTGTAGTCGATGTTTGTTTGCTTTTCAGATTATGCTTAACATGTACAGAGAGAAACAAGGTGTAGAGGAACTTCTTGCAGCTGATAAGCTTCAGTCATTAATTATAGCAACTGCTTCTCTCTGGGACCAGTGTAGCCACTCATGGAAAGTACCCACAGGCCGTGTGCTGAGAACAATTTCAAAGGCTCAGACAAAAAACAGCATTATGTACCTACAAGGTTTGGTTTAGTAATTTGACTTCTATTTTCCTCGTAACTCCACTGAGAATGATTAAGAGGAATCTCCCTGGGACAGAATTTTATCTCTGCATCATATGGTAGTCAGTCAATTGCAAAGTGTGAGCTCTTGACTTTCTAGACAGAAGCTATATTTAGTACTGATAGTTATCTGGAAGTTTAAGTTTTTTCTACACAAAAAACCTAAAATTACAGGCAAGAACCAATCCCACATTATCACACTAATGTAGGCAAGGACAAGATTTATTAAGTTGTTTTTTTTTTTAAGTTATGTGATTCTCATTGACATCCAGTGATAGGACAAGGGGTAATGGGTACAGGCTGGAGCATAGGAGGTTTCGGGTAAGCATAAGGAAAAACTTTTTCACAGTGAGGGTGACAGAGCACTGGAACAGGCTGCCCAGAGAGGTTGTGGAGTCTCCTTCTCTGCAGACATTCAAAACTCTCCTGGATGTGTTCCTGTGTGACCTGGTCTGGTTGATCCTTCTCTGGCAGGGGGCTGGACTAGATGATCTTTCGAGGTCCCTTCCAACCCCTAATATTCTGTGATTCAGTGTATGAGTCCAAGGCTCATGAACGCTCTAAAGGCAAGGTTGAGGGCCTTGCCAGAGGAACAGTATCTTCTGGGGCAATATAATGATTAGTTGAGTTACATCCTCATTTCTTCCTAGGCTTTATTAGCATAGGCAACTTTTTTGCTATTAAGTAGTGTAAAGGTCATGAATTTCAGTTTCTTAGAAGGAAAAAAAAAAAAAAAGTTTGGTAATGCACACTTTACTGCCAGTATTCCTTGTCATGGATTAACTGTGTATAGGTATTTTTATTTTTTAAAAATAAATACTTGGCTTCCTTGGAGTTCATACTCCTGAGACTGAATCAGCTTCTGAGAGTTAAGCAAGGAAATGCATGCACGCTTCAAAGCCAGAAATGTTCTTCATGTAGCTTCTGGAATGAGTGTGATGTTCATATATCCTCTTAACTCTCTTTACAGAAAGAAAAGACAACAGAAAAATAGCTTTTCAAACTTGTTCTGGTTTTGTTAGTAACTTTGAACTCGTTTGACTGTCAGTTCTTAAATAACTTCCATTTTTTTGTTCCCCACAGCTGTGGACTGCATTAAAATAGCTATTCAGAATCTTTTTAAACTGTCTGATACCCTTCCTGCTTGTGATGTCTGTGAAGCTGCTAGTATTGTCTTGTGCTTTGTTAAAGATTCCTATCCCATATCATCAGCTTTATTAACGGAGTTTGAAAGCAATGATGGCTACCAGCTCCTGCTAAAAATTTTACTTAGGTAAGTAGAGAGGTTTTTACTGGGATTATAGAGGATGGTAAAACTTTATTTTCAGAACTCATGGTGGTCTGTTTTAAAATATGAATCAGGCAGGTAATCCTGTGTGGATGCAAAGCCGGTAATAAAGACCCCAATATTGTGTCTTTGCCCTTTTAGGAAGGCAAGCAGTGCATAGCTTCTTCTGCAGAAACCATGATGGAATTTAATGGTAGGAGAAGATAGTCTGCAAGTGGGATAGGGGTTTTCTGAATAGAAGACAAAGGTTCTTTATCAATTAGTATTATAGGGGATATAGGTCAGAGACATTTGCCTCAGTTAAGGTGAACTCGTGATCCAGGAATGCATCTAGGAAGGAAAACCTGATCTCCTTGCTGTACAGAAAACAAAGAAATGAAACACCCCCAAACTTATATCTGAAATGGCTACATTCTTCAGAACTGAAATATATATGAACATATCAGGACAAGTCCCCACTAGTTATCGTAACCAAAAGTACAAAGGAGAATCTTTTACTGTGCTTGTTTCCTTGCATTCTCAAACCACACTCTGTGCTTTAACAAAACAATACATTATACCCCTTCCCCAGAACCACTTAGGAGCTTTGTTCTGATTTTCTTTAATATCACATGAAGAGAGAATTTCCAGATCTTCTCAATCCGCTGTTTCCATACTGGCTTTTCCTTTTCTTATACTACTTCTCCAACACATGCAAGAACTTTGGTCCCTGATCATGTTATGTTAAATGGAGGGGGAGTATTTTGTAATTTACCTCTGAAGGATTGTAATTTGAATCATGAATCCAAAGATATCTGTAGATGAGTATGATTTCTGATGATTTTTGGATGGCACAGAATTATTAACCTACAATTGGAATTTTCTGTCAGTGTTTTCTTTAGTTACCATCGATTGTCTAGTTTCCCTCATAAATAAGCTGTGTTGAGATGTATATTTCTGATGAAATTCTATCCATATACGGGCAGAAACACCCAGTCTTTGTCAGTAAGGGCTATGACTGCCCCCATCCTTTTTAACTGGTGTGACTGAACTGGAGAGACAGAAATGACATACAGGTGCTCAGGACTTCAGTTTAGTCTCCCTTCACAGCACATACTGTCAGAAAGGGATAGACAGAGAGCTGCTTTCCTGAATGTTTTGTGTGACCAGGTCTCCTTTTCTTTGATGTTTGGAATTCCTTTTTTAGGTAAAAAAAATCTTGCTGATTGCATTCTCTCATGCCAAAACAGATCCTAGCATTTGCCCTGGTACAATTTTTTTCACCTTGTTTAGATTAGAACACATTTGTTTTGTTTTCTTCTGAGATTTTCCTAACTTCCATTAAAGAATATTGCTCTGCCACTAACCCATGCCCAGATGCTGCAGTTTTCCTTCAGAACTGATCCCTCGAAGGAGTACATAATAGAACATGATAAGCAGCTCTGAGCCCTTTGACAGACTCTCACTTCAGTCTAAACTATGGCAAATCTGGGGTTACAGTTCAAAGTATTTCCTTACGTAGGTCAGATATGCCATCTTCATGCCTGATTCACAAAGTTCAAGCAATACCATATTTTTTCTTTCCTAAGGGCTGATTTTTCTGTTATTTACCTCAGTAAGTCTGTTACTTTGCCAAACATATGCTTACCTTTTAATGTGAAGTGTGTGTTTAATTTTTTGCACTCTAACAGGATTTAAATTTTTAGTCCCCAAAACAGTGTTTTTTTGAGAGAGAATTACTTATTTTTAAAAAAGTACATATAACTGGACTAAATTCCAACGTTTATCTTCCTTTTCTTCAGAAGACTCGTAACAGTATTACTTCAGTTTTCGTCTTCAGTTTGTAAGTTTTGTTCTGATTCAGAATATGCCACCACAATGTGGAGTTACTGTTTGTAAGATGGTTGAACAAATCACAGAATTAAGACATAAAAAACCAGTAGAATAGACTGAGTGGGAGTGGGGAGTAACATGGGTAGCTCCTGTGTGCTCAGTGTCTGGTGATATATCCAAAATGTTTGTATTACCAAGGCATGACAGATGACTGTCCCAAGTTTTGTTCCTAGATGTGAGAGGTTGCAGCAAAATGAAGGAGACACCTATCTGGATGAGATGGTGGACATGCTGACTTGCCTTACAACCTGCGGAAAAACTGAACTGAAAGTGTCTGGCAATATTGTACACCCGCAGTTACCACACTTCAATTTTGAACAGACACGGTCTTCTGGTACAGTATCTATATAAATACGTGGTTATGTAGGTGAGTGATAGAAAAATGAAGCTCTATTCAATATGTGTCTTAAGATGGAGGAAGGAGTATGAGATGAAATCTCATCTATGTGCTTAACACTCAGGACCCTGAATGATACCTGCATCAGACTGAAATGACCATGTCAGCTGCAGGGTCTGATCCAAGGTTGAGAATGTGCCTCCCAATCACATCTCTCATGTCTGTGACTCCTGTTTCACCCTCAGACATAATTTGACATTATAGTTATGGTGCTTACAGTCTTAAATAGCATTGGTGTAAAAATTATCTCACCTGGTTTTATCCCACAGGAATGACAGTGAAAAACCTCCAGGCTTTTCAGGTGTTGCAGTCTGTTTTCCAGAAGAGTAACGATCAGCACCTCTGTGGAAGAATCTTGACAGCAATTGCTACCATATGGGCCTGGGACACAATGAACTTTTTTCTTCTGGAATGGACACTACAACCTATCAACCAGTTTACTGACATAATCCATTTCAAACCACCCCCAGTTCAAGTCCAGTTCTTCAAACTGGTAGAGTCCATAGTGCTAGACCTATCATACATCCCCCATGAAATTTTGAAGAAGATTCAATCTCTGATAAAGGAAAACATAGTGCCATTCTGCACCTTAACCGCTCTCCAGTGCCTTCTCAGCATGACCAAGAAGGACCTGTTATTCAGCGACATATTCCGTGACTCTGGGCTCTTAGGCCTTCTGCTGGCACTCTTGAGGAAGCAAGCTAAGATCCTCAGGAAGTCAGGTACAGCTTAATGTCATTTACAATTGTTGTTGAAGTAGGCACATCAATAGGAATACATGATTCTCTACAGTGAATTTATAAATTTTACATACTGAGTAGCTAGATATTGGCAGATAGGGCAGATAACTGCCCTAAGTACATGACATACTAAGCTGTGTCCTCTCTGAAATTCCACCTGTTTATTATTCTATTCACTAGGCTATGCCGTTATGCGACATTATTCACCAGTGTTTAATGAATTATTCTGGAGGGTACCATTCAGCCCATGATTTTAAATAAAGGCTCAGTTTGGGGTTCTCTGAGATGCCACCTTGAGAGTGGAGGAAGAAAGAGTTTTCCACAGTGCTTAGTTCCTCTGAAAATAGCACTTAATCCTAAGGACTGGTGATGGAAAGCAGTTTATTGATTTTTTTTTGCCTTATATTACCTACAATTACTACCACCCGTTGTCATCTGATGTAGTTATCTCCTGTTGCGAAAAGAGGAAGGTAATAGTCCTGATGTGGTAACTGTAGAGTACAGCTGACTTAGGGGACAAACTCACATATTTTATAAGTTTATAACTCCTATTTTAAAGAAAGAAAGTGTATGATAACATTTTCTGTGCTATATGAATTGGGAAATGCCTATAAATTTCAGTGCAACTGTTGTTTTATAAGGGAGTAGGGATCCAAAGTACTAGATATAACTTCTGGTGCAGCAGGCACAATTGAATTATTTATGCACATTTCTTCCAAGCAACAGAAGGAATTGTATTCGGACATTGGAATGGACTGCCCAGGGAGGTGGTGGAGTCACCACCCCTGGATGTGTTTAAAGAAAGGCTGGATGTGGCATTGAGTGCTACGGTCTCGCTGATGTGGTGGTGTTAGGCCATAGTCTGGACTTAATGATCTCACAAGTCTTTTCCAGCCTCAGTAATTCCACGATTCTGTGAAGGAATATGAATTGCAAAAGAAGTTTCAGAGTTCAGGCATCCATTATCTGCAAGGACACTTATATTTGCTTAGAAAAAGATTGTCAAGATAAATACTAAGCTTCTTGAAAATTTACCTTCTAGTCATGAGCTGGTGCATAGGGGCTTTCTTCTGTCTTTGCATTAATTTCACTGCTTTAGGTAACTTGTTCCTCTAAATTTCATAGAATGTGTGATTGAATGGGTATGTAATTTGTAAATTTAGACAGATGAAGAGGGATGAGTGAGAAAACACTGTGTGAAGTGATCGCTACTTCCTCCTCCTTTTCCAGAAAGTTAGCCCACAAACTTCAAGACTTTTAGGTTCAAAAATAACCTACCTTACATTGTCTGATCCTGTAAATGTTTGCTTTTGAACATGCAGGGAGTTTATGCTCTTCACTTTTAGTTTAGATATGTAAGTACTCCCTGTTGTCATAATATTTTGCCACTTCATAGCTCATATTCTGTAGGGTTCTTTTATTTGTGTCTGTTCATACCTATGTCACTTGGGAAGTGGAATATGACTATTCCCAGTATTGCTTAATTTATGCAGGAGGTCTGGGCTGCAGAGAATAGAATCAGACCCGTGTTTCCCAATCCCAGACTAGACCCTGATGACTAGGCAATGCCTTGCCTGTATTTTGTTGCTCATTTTGGGGTTCAAGTAACCTTTAAGTAATATTTAAGAGAAAAAGTAGAATTTGCTGGGAAACTGCTTTTCTTTTTTTTTGGTTTGATACATTTTAGCTACAGTTAACCTTGTCTTGTATAAATTGTATTATGAATTTTAATATACTGACAGCTGGAACCCATCTGCCTGATCTGGAAGAAGGCATTGAGAAGGAATTAAATGCTGTGATGCTGAAGATGGTAGCTGCCCTTACAGTGAAGTCTGTGAGGAACACTGGTAAGAAATGGCAGATGATTGCATTGCCTTTGTGATATTTGGTGGTAAGTGGCCACTCTGTCACTTAAGGAGCACCAACAAATTGTCCAACTTTCGTGCTTCAGTGGGAAGTGGAGGACAAAAGCTGGAAGCGTAGGGATAATAGTGATGCACCAGGCAGAAATGTGGCAAAGATAGTGTCATCCTACATAATGAGCCTTATCCCAGTAGTCATCCTGCTTCCCTTATCCCTGTGGGTACTTCTGAAGTATTTATGTAGAAAATATAAACTCACCTTGTGGAAAACAAGACTGTGTGTGAAGTTTTGTGTATTGCTTATTCATCCAGATTTTCTTCCATGACACCTAGTATTTGAAATCTTGATGGGATCAGATCCATGCTGAGTAACGCTCATCCATTTAGTACTGGCATACCTAGGAGATGTTTGAGTGAGGAATCTTACAGAACACAGCAATACTGAAGTGAATATTTCCAAATACTGATATCCACTGAATTCATTCTTGAATCCTAGAATCATCATCTTTGCAGCATCTCATGGAGTGCAAATGTATTGTCAAAACTATTAAACAGTCCCTTTCATAAACTAAAGAGATGTTTAAGCTGAAAACTAATAAGCTGTCTTTTCCTTTTCATTTGTTGTTGTATTGGGAAGCTGTCATCTCTGATAATTATAAAGCATGGTCATCCAGTCATTTTAGCCCTAGTTGTCCTTGTGCTGTTCAATTTATCTCATCTTTAGCTTAACCAGCTCTTCTTGCATTTCCTGCTGTATTTGTAGAAATGTGGCACTTCACACCAACACTGAAAATCTGCCTGTGAAAACTACAAGTAAAACATAGTTTAAGTAACAAATTATACCGTATTTGTCCCCAGTTGTTCTGAAGGACTATGGAATGGTGCCATATATTAAGATATTTTTGGATGATGAGTGCTACAGGAGTGCTACTCTCAGCATCTTGGAGCAGCTATCAGTCATCAGTTACGAAGAATATATGAGCATTATTATTGGAGCCCTCTGTTCTTCTACTCAAGGGGAACTAGATCTGAAACTAGATCTGCTGAAGGTAATTAATGTGGCTTTCCACTTGGTGTTTTTTTCTTGGAAACTGCTTGGCTTAAGGAAAATTACTTTCAATCTCACCTCTAGCACTGTGTTTTTTACAAGAAGGTAAGTGCAGAAGAAAGAGTCATGGGCCAGTTTTTGATTCTGGCAAATTTGATGCTTTAATTTTTAGCAATGTGTATGTGGTCAACACCTTCACTCGGTATCAGATTGTGAAGTGTTTTGAAGAGTTAATTAGTAATGTAAGGCAGAGAAATGGAAATGGTAAAGGACACAGTTGTATGAGCATCTCTATGTAACATTGCAGAGAAAGGAGCAACAAATGTGAATGAAAGTGGAGGATATGTGGAAGGAGGATGTGAGAAGAGGTAAAGGTGTAAGACTAAGGAGCAGGGTAGGCGTGAGGTGAACAGCTCACTTCTGATAACTTTCCACGGTTGAAACTTTGCTGTTAATTTTGTCATCTCTTGCATACACCAGTGTTGTGGAAAAAGAGATATAAGATGATGGAAAGGAGAAGTCTTATGAAAATTTAGAGGAAGAAATTAGAATATGAATAGCCTCTATTGTGGTTGTAGAGGATATGATCCATAAACATTGAGGCAAAAGAAAGAATCGGTGTGCTTTAATTTGGTTTAAATCATAGGCACCAAATTGAAAAGTAGCAGTGTTGTAAGCACTGTTTTAAAGTTTCATTCTACCTTCTCTACCAAGTATGAACTAAATTCACCGTCATCAGCTGCTTCTGTGATAAAAGAACCGTGTTACTTTAAAAATGTGACAAAGTTTATAGCTTTGATTTGAAAAAGTAAACTTGAACTATATTTGTGAAAAAGTTGAGTATGGTATCCAAACTGATAGGAAAATAAATACAGCTTCACCGTCTAATTTTGACAAATGATAACTGTATTAAAACATAATGTAAGCAAATGAATTTATTATCTACATCCATTGGGATTGTGATTGTGTTACGCTCAAATTCAGATTGATTTGCTAATATATATTTTTCTGTTAGAGCCTGAGCCCAAATGCAATTAACACTGCAGTATTCCAATGTGGCAAGTGAACAATTACGAGGAATAACAAATAATGGAATGTGAAATAAATTCTGTTAATGTTAACTGAGTTAGGGTTTTTCCAGCAGACATTGGTTTTACAGATTCAAGATGGAGCAATACTAACTCATAGGCGATTAAATTCTAACCGAGTTAGAGCTGGAGGAAATGTGGTTATTGTTGACCTTCTCTGAAATATGTTAAAGCCACCCTTGATAACTTCAACTCTGAGTTATTAAATTGACTCCCTGTTCAGAAGTCTCTGCCTGGTTTGATACATTATCATACAAAATTGAATGACAGTAATAGAGTTCTCCCTCCACCTCCAGATCTGGCAACTCTTTCTTACAGTCCTATATTCTGTTACAGGCAGATATATTTATGTTGGAAACTGGTCCTCTTCCGCAGGTTGTGAAGTGAACCTCTTTCATTTGATATCTGTTGGGACACTTCATATATAAAGTTAGCCCTTTCCAATGTGAAAAGGCACAGGGTCAAATTTGAAAGGTCCTTGATGCCTGAAAGAAAATGATATTTACAAAATTAACAGTGCAACATTCTAAAAATCTTGGTTGGATTACATTAAAATACAGTAGGCTATTTCCTTACCAGCTCTTTTTTTCTCACTAATTTTACTTCTGCCAAAATGCTCTTAATAACTTTTATAGATTTGTTTTTAAATGGTGAGCCCACAGCATTCTAAATTTACAAGTGGCATAAGTTGGATTTTGTGCATGTGTAACATCGTCAAATGATGTCCACTTATGTGCTTTAAGCCTATTGAAGTTAGAGAAAATTGAACTACTTCCTTGTCTTGGGATCTGACTCTTTATGGCGTTTTTCCTCCAAAGCATTGTGCAAACTTGAAAAATACCTCTGCTGAGAAAGGGAATTAATAATATATTTCTTAAGCTTGCTGCTTGCAGTATTCTTTGGGCCACCACATGTCACTGCTTTTTTAGAAAGGGTCTGCTCAGTCATCCAAGCAAAGTCTAATGTGGCTTCTCACGTGCACTCAGGGCTGTAGGAAGACTTGCCTATAAAGAGTTTCACCACCACCTCAGTTTCTATATAAGGTTGTTGACAATTGAATTTCTGCTTTCATTTATTTAAGGCAAAGGCAGATTTCTTGAGAGAGTCTGAGAAGACTGATTCAAGAATAGCCAAAGGTATGAAACAACCTAAGGCCAAACTGACTAGGATATGTGACACAGGAAATTTGATTTCTTTGCTTATTCCCATGAACACTATTCCCTGCCTGTCAGGCTGACACCATAGGTTGCTTTTGAGGGTGTATTCAAATCTTGGCTGTTTCACCCATTGGGTATATGGGGGAAGGAAGGAGAAGAGAAGTTGTGCAGTGGTGACCTTTACCTTGACTGACTTTTTTTTTCTTCAGAGTGAAATTTCAGTGAAAGACATTTGATACAAACTTGGAATTTTATAATATTCTCAAACTTCTTTGTCCCTTAGTTTAAGCGCTTCTTTTGTCTCCTTTCTTCCCAATGTTTGTAGTCACTCCTGAGGATACTGGAATGTCCCAAGAGCCATTCAGCTTTCAGAACCTGCAGTGGATTCAATGGACTCCTGTCCCTTCTCTCAGATATGGAAGGTGCATTGCAGGACCCTCCATCTGGCCTGTGGACAGGAGTTGGACAGAATTGCATATTGGAGCTTGTTTTCTACACACTTCAGGGGATAACTGCAGCCCTGCACCTGGACCCTGTCAACAGCAACTTCTTCCAGAGGAATGGTCTATTTGAAAAGATGGCAGAGGATCTCGGGTCACTTGGATGCTTCTGGATTCAGGGGGAATGTCAGACCTGTCTGAGCCTTGAGAAGACAAGGACATTTGCAGAATTTTTGGATGCAGCTTTCTGCTCTTCAGAACCTTTCCCGGTATGGCTAAGGAACTGCATATGGATTCTGAGTTTTCTTGATCATATGGTCAGAGGAACCCTCCATCTGGAGACCTACTTCAAGGAGAGAAAGACAGAGGTGGGAGAGGCATCAAGAGATGATCAGGAGGGACTCCAAGATCAAGAAGAGCATCCTGGTGCTTTCAAAAGGCCAAGCAACAAATTACCTGCCTCTGCCTATAGGCTATGGGGAAACCCTGAAGAGAGGTAAGTTTTTATCTATTGCAGGAAATACAATAGTACAACTGGTGTCTGTATTTTATATGTCAATAGACTGATGTAAGGTGTGACATAACCTACCTAGAACAAGCAAATCAGCACAATGGTCCTGACTTTCAGGCCTCCAGACAGCAAAAATCACCACTTTTTGAAAGGTAAATTATGGTAAACACTGGCATAAGAGTGGAGCAGTGGGACATACAACCCCAAGAGTTGCAGAGTTTATGTTGAAGATTCTGACAGACACACTATGGGAGCAGGACTGGGTTCCAAGAAAAGAGTTGCTGAGACTTGAAGCTTGTGTTTAGTCTCTGCTTGAATCTGCCCCAATAAATTCTGACTTTTTCAATTATGTGGAAAGCTGTTTCCAGTCACCTAGTACGTTAAAAATAAAAACTATTTAAACTTATTTTAAATACTTCCCCATGCATGTGTGTCCAGGCATATGTGTACAGACTAACATTCTCAGTCATTTACTCGTACAGCCGAAGTAGATAGAATTGGAAAAGGAACAGTAATTCTGCCTTCCTTGTGTAATGAAGGATTGTATCAACTCGTACATCCTTTACAGGAAGGAAAGACTACACCAGAAATCAACATAGCTATCAGCCATGAATCACTTCTGAATAACTTGCATTTCATAACTTGTGACATCTTCTACCCCTTCATGTGTCTGTAGCTTTATCTTCAATCTCTTAGTCTTTTTCTTTAAGTTTGTAGCTGTGAGATTCCTTCAGCCCTTATTGTAGGTTTACTCTAGAGTCATCTTAGATTTAAAAACCAAGTCATTAGGTCAGCTGCTCTTGGCTAGCAGTCACTGAAGTCAGCAGAACTTTTGTTCTCTGAGTACTGAGGCAAGCTGAGTATTTCTGGTCATATCTGTACTTGTTTGAAACATCTACAAAAACCTGCAGTAGATTTCTTTGTGTCTTCTGCAAATGATTTTAAAACAGTCATGGAGATATTTGCTCCTTATCACCTGTCTTTGAATTACACTGGAAGTTTCTGATTAAATACTTAGTGCTGGAGAGAGGACTTGGTGGCTCAGGAGGAACAAGTACTCTTCAAAATAGGTATTAGCCCCATTTGGGAGAATGTGGGTCAGTGTGCAGTGAGTGTATGATGGTGGTGGTTGTGAGAAGTCCACAGCCTGTAGCATAAGTGATTGTATAAGGGAGGCTCAGGGAAGATAGGGAGAAAGAGAAGGTCAGTGCCAATACTGGGAAGGGTATGGTTCTGTCTTCTGCTTGTTTTTCTCGAGTCATTACATGTGAAACATAAAGCAAGGCTTCCTAGGTCCTTGTGATGTTTTGTCTATTGTGCTGTGAGGCTCTGCAATAACTGAATGAATACCACTTGCCAAAAAGTTTATCTCATAAACTGGGATCCATTCAGTTCACAGTGTCTGGTTTGGGGCAGTTTGGCTTTTGTTCTGGGATGTGAAAGCACAAAAGGAAGGCAGATTAGCTAGAGGTAGCTAGAGAGTGTATGCAAATGCAGCAGAGGAACGTGTACTGACGAGTTGTCAATCTTCAAGACACATAGCCGGTATCCTCTTCCATCAGTAAATTATCTGAAAATAAAAATAAGAAGTCAAGTTCCCAGAGTTCCTGCAAGCTTGTGGTTCCCCTGATGCAGCTTCCTCTTAGCTGTACTCCATGCTCACACTTCCTCCTGAAGAAGGCTTCAGCCCAGGGCTATGCAGTTTGAAAGGAGGAACTTGAGTGTAGTCAGTGTAGGTGGCCTGTGATATCACGTCCTGCAACATGTACATAATAACCCCAAAGGCGGGTAAAGGACATCATCCTACAGGAGCCTATGACTGAGACATAGGGAAATCAGCATTTTAGCTGGATAATAAGTGCCTTACACTGTCCTGTGGTCAGTCACACTGCATGATGCTGGACCTTAGGTCAACCCTTTCATTCCCATCTGAAAAACAACCCTCTGTGTTCCCACTTGTGCATTAATGTTTAAATCACCTCTGTGACAAATGAGGTCTTTTCTGTTTTTTCTTTGGCTGCTGGTGATTAGGGATAGGTTGCTGCAAGCTGTGTTAAGTGAGCTGATCTCTCTTTGGTAGAGAAGCCTCCTTTGGCCCACCCCAGCAGAATATCTTCTTCAGCTGCTGCTCTCACAGACTCACTCTGCTAACGGCTCTTTGGGTTCTTCATGGCATCTCATTTTGTCCCCAAAGCTTCTTATTTGTTTTATTTTTAAGAAGAAAATTTGGTATTCGCACCATGATACTGATGGGGTAGATGGAGTGAAATCATGAGACTGACTGGGTAGCCCTGAGGTAGGTGTGTGAGAAAGGGGATATTTGCAGGAGTGAGGAGTTGGTACACAGACACAGCTTCTGTACTGCAACCAGACAGAAAATGGTGAGGTCTTGGAAGACCACAGAGAGGGCTGGAGTTAAGGCTTATATAATATCTTACAGACAAGAGAGTGTGCAGTGTTAGCAGGGAAGTTGAAGTGTACTTTGATGCTGGTCAGGGACTCTCAATTTTCCTTTGTTCTTCCTTCTCAAGAGCCCTGGAGAGTGCTAAACCTGCCAGGCAGTGATCAAAAAATAATAAAATATCTCCTTATAGTTGTGGCAATATCTTAAACATTTCATGGTTTTATTTCTTAAAGGATCACTTTCTGTTACTGCCTTCTGATACTCACATTTTGGTGGCTCATGCTTTACCTCTACTATATATCATATGGGATATAGAAAAAATTGCCTATGAGAAAGGCACTACCACCAAACCTCAAAATCTTTCTAAGTCTTTAGAAAGAGCACTGTGAGTTAGGAGAATGGGACAGACTGCCTGGCAGTGTATTTTTACAGTGCTGGAGACAGAAGTTTGAAATGACTGGAAACTTTGGGAAGTCAGTCCTTAAATATAGTGGCTAGGCTAAAAATGCACTTGCTCTAGGGACTGCAGCCACAGCAGGAAAACAGACTGGAATTCTGATATTATTTATTCCAGTGGGCCTGAATTTTTCTCTTTAAAGGTAGTTAGGGTTTTCTGGGGGAAATGAGAGGAGAGTATATTTTCAGTGTCCTTTTTCTTGTTTCACATTTAAAAAGTCACCCACATTCCTGTCAAGTACAGATGTATGTGTCCACACTGGAGCCACTGCTGCAGTATTTATACCAGATCTGATTTTAACTCATTACACAGAAAATACTGCAAATGAGCAATTTCTTTGAATCTTTCGTGATGTTGCAGTAAGTATTATTTGTCACTGTGTGGCAGTGTGCTACACATTACTCACTGTTCTGGTGTGTCAGATGAGTCTTTTTGGAAGTGACTAATATGTTGACTACAAACATTTTACTCTCCTTCAAGTCCCTTGTAAAAATATTTTTTTATGCTCACTCTATTAATTGTACCCTTTGTTTTTCTGTCCATAAATCATATTGTACTTTATTTTTTCAGTCTAATTATGTCTGTTACATGTTGTTCTCGCTTTTCTCACAAGATCTCTGGGACAGATGTTACTGATAGTACACATCACAACTCTGGTTCAGAGGTGCACTTAGAAATTCTGATGATACTGTGAACATGGCAAACCCTCTGTGCCTAAATTAGAGTTACTGGTATGCTGTGGCTTCATCTTTGAGATATATCTGACCCCTAGCCTGTACCATGGCATAAGCAGCTGATCTCTGTGGTAACTCTGATGCTTCAGTTCCTTTCTGTGCCTGAATGTACAATGGTGATTCATGAAAACTACTGGGGAAACACAGATACTTAATTTTATTTAACTAGTTTAGGCAGATTCTAGTGTTGGAAGGGAAGGGTGGTATGTTAATTTTATCAAGACTGTCTCATCCTTGCTTATTGCTGCTATCGTTTCAAAGTACTGAAGCTATTGTCTTACCAGAGTTACAAACTGCTTGAAAATAGAAAATATAACACTAATTCTGAGCTGATGCATCAGAGATCCCTCTGGTTGCCTATTCTCTGTACTGCAAGTCTCTTCAAAGGTGAAGTTGGTTTAAAGAGGCTGCTGCCCATCTTTGAATATTCCAGTCCCAGAGATGTGAACTCAGGAGCTTCTAGTCATTCCAGGACACCTTTAGTGTTCATTTAGTTTCAAATGCTGACCCTAGTTACTGCTAGGAGGATTCATTGCTGTACTCTGCTGGAGCATTGTTGAACCCTCTTTGCTGTTGATTATGATAATTATGATAATGTGTCTCTTTCCTGCAGGTGGGAAATGGGAGACTGTGCCATTGTACATCCAGGTGCTGTCTGTGTTATGGTCAGGTTGCTTCCAAAGCTGTACAAAGAGGGACACTCTCAGGTGAGTCTGAACATATCAAAATGCCATCTAAACAAGAGTCCACCACTTTTCTGTAGCTTCATTTCCAAGAATTCCTTACTCTTTGCAGATGTGGATGTACTAAAATTTACCTAGAAGACTGATAGGAGGAACCACAGATATAAAGAGTCAACAGATATAAGAATAAGAAAATCAAACTGACAACCAAGAACCTAAGCATTTCTATACCAGTCTAATGCAGTGCATAGCATTTGGTCCCAGAATACCTACTGTAAAGGCACGAGTGTAAAAGTCCCTTGAAAAGTGTTTAAAATATTGCGGATGGACCTAGCAATCAGTACAATCTGACTCTTTATGCCTAATGATCCACAAACTTTCAGTGCAGATTAGAATCTGCTTTGCTTTGTCAAACCTTCCATACACACATCCACTCTGAACAAGGATATCACCCATATCGTATCTGCTATCTAGTCTAAAATACTTTAATACAGTTAAAGTGCATACAGAGGGTTTCAAATAAAACAAATTGTTCATACAGAGCTATGGAAGGTGGGAGTGCAACTAATTGCTGGTATATCCCTACTCTGTGTGGTGGAACCAAGCCCAGTTGCTAGGGATATTTTGTTATAGTAATTAATTTCTGAAAAACAAGTAGAACAGTTAATCGGATGAGAGACTGTGTCATCAAGTAACTACTGGATGTGGCTCTAGGTCTGAGCTCTACCAGAGACAAAGCCTCTCAGTCCCTCAGTAGATGGCAGTGTTTTTAAAAATATGAAAGACTAGAGCACAAGTTCCAGCAACTTCAGTTAGGTATTTCAGTGTGTTCATCTTTCTTTCTCACTGTTTTTTTGTTTTGATTTTGTTTTTTTTTTTTTTTTTTAGTAAAATAGATATTATTACTGATAGCATTTGTTTTCTGTTACTGTTGTTAACAGGACTGCCCCAGGTAAAACGAGACCACTGTTACGCAGGGTCCTGAGTCAGACTCCGACTAGGAGTTAACATATGTCCTCAACAGTTTTTCATCAAATTACCCACAAAAAAAGGATATTTTTCTGGTTAATTCTATTTAAAAGAGGGTGAGAGAATGAGTGGAACCTTATGTCCCATAGCTTGAACAGCTCACTGATGCTGCCAGGTAGTGACACAAAAGACTGGAAATTAATTCCCTTAATGGTAACATATACTAATGCATGAAACCCCTATGCAATGAGATGCTCCTTGGAACACCGGAATCAGACAAGATGCAAAAGGTGGACTTCAGTGGCTAGTGAAGAGGAGCTGCTTGGTAGAAGGATAATAAATGAAGGGAATTTATCTTTGAATAGATATATTCTGTCCCCAAAAGGGTATTTATTCTTCCTTTTAGTGCAACAGTGTTTGACAGCTATATGAGAGATGAAATAATTTCTTTGTGGATGTAACATTTTTACTGCAGAATTTCATTCAAAAATCTGAAGAGGTTTCTTACTCTGTGTTTAAGATTGAGTCAAAAAGTCCTCTTTTTTTTTTTTTTTTTTGGAGCAGTGGGTGAGGAGCAAATAGTAACTCTTCTCTTTCTGCTTGTTTTAGTGCTGTGATAGACCTTTTAGGCCCAAGTGTTCAGGAGTAATCTGGAAAAATCTTTGGAATCAGTTCAGGTTATGTGCAAATCCTTTGCTTTCACAGAAATGTCAGTGAGAAAGCACTGCTTTTACAGAAACATTAATGGAACTCAATAAAATTAATGTACTTTGGTTCTGCCCCTCAGAGATAATATCAATTTCCTGCCAAGTTTGCAGCTTCTCGGTGACCTTTGTCAGGCCCAAGAGGTGATGGGCTGAAGCAATGTTGAGCCTGTTAGTATACAAAAAATAGCAGCAGATGATAAAACAGGTAGTCTTGTACTTCAGCCTTCTTCTCACTGTCTAGAATGACAATTAAAAGCTGAGAGAATATATCTGTGGTTATTTATTATGGCCATTCCTAAGTATGATCAAAAATCATTTGAATGTCATATGGGTATGAAAATTTGCTTAAAAGCCTTAAAATGCCCCCAGGAGACAGTCTTTGAGTCAGTAAACTGTCTTTAGAGGATATTGCTTATGTATCCTAGGACTGGTACTAAGCCAATTCCCATCAGACTATGTACAGTTTGACCAAATACAAGGTGGATTTTCCTTTTAGTAATATGCTACCTGTTCAGTGCTGAAAGAGCGTTGTCATGTGTCTCAAAAATTAAGTAAAGTGAGACAGGCTAAGACAAGACAAGTAAGTTTTGCTTGTTATGGTCAGTGGTTAAAGTTAATCAACAAAATACTGTGATAGAATGGAAATGTGCTTGCAGCTGGGAACCGTGCATCAGGAATTTGAGCAGTGATAAATTCATGAATAATTTATTTTTTGTAAGATCTTAAGAAAAAAAAATTGATGGAAGTGACTCAAACTCTCTGCAGACAGTGGGTTTTAAGCTGATGCATGTCTACTTTTTCTTTTGAAAGCATGAATTAAAATCCTGTGTAACTTGGAAATTTTTGAAAGCACTACTCTTGGTGTCTTGCTTTCCTCATTAGTAAAACTAAATCTCTGTGTCATGTTAAGAAACTAATTCTCAGTTTCTGTGAAGGACTGTTAGCTTTTCAAGTGAGAAGTGCCATGAGATTGTAAAGTAAGTTTGCTTTTTGTGATTGCATGTAAAATTATTATTGTATCATTCTTAAAACTAAGGAAAGAGCAAGTGGTATGTGCTAGGAAAATCAATCTATGCATATAGAATCAGATAGGCTGGTTTCCAGGCCACCATTAATATTTCCACTAAAATCTGATTTTACTGGAACTCAGATCCATGAAAACAGCACATTTTATTCAAAACAAGGCAATACTGCTATTGACAAAGCTGCTAAGCTAATGAAAACAATCAATTTTTTTGTATGCCATTATGCTTTTATTGGATTTATTTTGGAGTAAACCAGTAGTTACGCTTAGTCAAGACCTCTGTCCTCTGTTTTCTTGTGGTTTTATACATATAGATACTTTCCTGCATCCAGACAAAAATGGAGTAAAATTGTACCTTAAAGATCAAAAAAGTTGTAAGTGAGACTTTGGTACACTGTAGCAACAGTTGTGTCTCTGAAGAATAGTGTAGTTCAGTCTGGTGGATGATTCCTGTATGTAAAGATATGCACAGTGAAATTTGTTTCACTGGGAATGAGCAGTCATTCAGCGAGCAGAACATGTTATTCAAAGGACTCCCCTTCAGATATCAAAACCAGCAGTTGAATTTACAAAAACAGTAAGCATGTTGTGTTGGATGTGCTAATATTACTGTCTAAGAGTTGCAGTTGGGGCTTGTTGTTGACAAGCTCTTTGAAAACAAATTGCGTGTTTGTTTTGAAATCATTCTGTACTGGTTTTGTTTGGTCTGGATGTGAAAGAGCTGAATTCCTTTTTGCACTTAATAGGCTAGTTTATTCAGAGTCTGGTGTAGTCACTTCTCATTCATATTATAAAATCAAATCCCAATGTCCTGATCTGCATGTCTGACACCACTGCTGTCCTTTTCTTTAAAAGTTTGCATAGGTATTTCCTAGAAGAGCATATGAGAAAGCTCATATGGGAATACAATGGGTCCTTACCCATTGTGGGTAGGGAACACTTCATCTTTGTAAGATTTGTGTAAGATTTAGATATATAATGCACAGTCACTTTTGTGTGAAATGTACTAGGCCAATGGGATAGGCTTCATTCCTAATTTGGAACAAATTGCTTTAAAGATAATTTATGAGAATAGAGGTGGTACTTAAAGACCATTAAGAAGGAATAACAAAATAAAGATTCAATTCAGCAAAACACGCAGAAAAATGTTTAAAATTAGGTGTTTCATGATATTGATAGACACAGTTTTATTTAAGAACAGTATTTTTAGGACAAAGAGTCATTCATGTCAGTATGACTCTCCATGTGTTTATTGTTAAATACATTTTGAGTTACTGTGTTTGTATTGGAGCTTGTGCCTAATAACCTGAACTTGGTGGTGGTCCCTTCTTTTGAGTGATGGGTGATTGCTCTCTTCCTTCACTGCTGTAGTGCTGTGGCAGGAGAGCTCAATTGTGGATGACTGAGCAGCTCTTGCACATATGCACACTGTTCAAGTGCAGAGCTTTATAGAATACCCATGCAGTTGCACTTGAGCCTCTGACTTTATAGCCTTCTTTTCTGGGACAGATTTTTACACCCAGAGGTTTGACAACTGAAAAAAACAAAACAAAACCAAACAAACAAATAAAACAAAAAACCCAACCAACCAAATCCTGAAACGACCAATGAAACAATAAAAAAAAAACCAAACAAAAAGAACCCCAACAAACAAGCAACAACAACAACAAAACAAAACCAACCAACCAAAAAAAAAAAAAAAAAAAAAACCCAAAAACTTCCAAACAGTTTTAGTTCCAGCCCACTGACTACAGTTATGTGTCCATTTCAGATTTCACAGGAAATCCAGTGTGCTGTGGTTGATCATATCCAGTCCCTGGTGAAGTCAGAGAAGAGTCGCCAGGTGATGTGTGGATCTGGCTTGCTAAGCACCATCATAACTTCCTGTCAGGATGCGATCCGCAATGAGAGCCATCCACTGCATCTGCCCCTCACTAGAGTATTTGAGAAACTTGCATCACAGGCTATCGAACCAGATGTGCTAAGGTATCAGATACCATTTAATCAAACCAATTTGCATTAGTGGTGCAAATTTTGTGTAATAATTAGATGCTTCATATAGTGCTCTAATTCAGCAAGACTACTAGTTGTTTTTTTCAATTCTCAGTTAATACTACTTATTGATCACAGGATATATGCGTAAATGACTTACTGAAGATTGTAAGAGTCAGTAGTGTTCCGCTGCATCATGTGCAGGTGTTGTAAAACCATTTATGAATGGTAACTAATTACATAATTGCAAAACAACTAGGGTTATTTTCTCCTGGTATTCATATACAGAAGCTGTTTCTTGAACAGTAAAAATGACTTTCTGTCAGCTGGGATCCATGTCAGTGACAGATGCAGAAATAAAAAGTGTAGTCTTGTTTCTCAGTTTCTGTTTTTTCTACTTTGAGGATATACTTTCTTCTGTAATGCTAACAAGTGCTAGGTGGAAGAGTACCTAGTAGAAATCAGTATGTAGGCAAGGTTGGACATGTAGTGGAAGATTGGATTTCTTTCACTCTAAAATGAAACGGCATTTCTTAAGGAAAAAAAAAAAACCAAACAGCAACAACAACAGAAAATCATAGATCTTTTTGTGAAAAATTAGTAGTATTCAAAAGTATTGCTGAAGAAAATAAACCTTTGGGGTTTTTTTTCTCAGTAGGAAAACCCTGAAAGGGGAAGTGTAAAGCAAAACAAATATTTGTGATTATACAAAGGAAAACATTCCTTCTGTTTTATTTGGGATGTCTTTAAATTATGGCACCCAGTAAGAAATCTGGTCTGCAGACGGACGAGCTGTATTTGCATGGTTGCTATGACTCCAAAGTGTCTGGCTTATTTTCCCATTTTTATTTGTTTCTGTTTTTTTTCATGTTAGGCAGTTTCTTTGGTTGGGAGATTCTCCACCACTGTCTTCCAGGCCCAGCTCAAAAAAGAACAAGGTTCTTTCATGTCAGGGGAGTGATTCAGCTAACAAAGGTTGGAATGAAGGTAAGCACATAATGATCAGCCTGCTGCTTATACAGTGGCTGGCTTATAGTCTCTGTAATGTCAGGAAACTGCTGTTGGAGTAGGCATTTTAGACTGGGTATTGCCCAGGTTGAGTGGTACTTGACAAACTCTGAGAGCTGATCTAATGACCAGCAGAGATCAAATTATGTGTGTGCTCAAGCTAGATGCCTATATAGACTCAGACTTTGCTGGATCACACATGGAATCAATGTATAAAAATACTAATCATATTTCACAAACCAAGGGGCATGTCTCCTCAGTTTACATCATCTTCTCCAAGTATTTTATAAATAAAAATATAATACAGAAGTGAATGAAGACCACCATTTTTTGTAATCCCCACAATATCATGGTGCTATGCCATATATGCTGATACAGGCTATTTTCTATTCAAGTCCTTTCTGTGTTCTAACATTTTGAGGATGAAAAGCTACAGTAGCAATACTGGGTGCTTAAACTGTTCTCATGCCTGTGAGACACTTGATAGAGCATGGCACAAATTTGAGTCTTATGATCTTTGCAGTTACACTGTAGATCCTCTCACAGCTGTTGGTTGTTAACTATTCTGTTATGGCAGAACTTAATTGTTTGTGATCACAAAAACCAGAACTAATGGGTCAGGTACCTTTTTCACTAGAGATGAAGCATGGAGCTTCCTGAAGATGTGTGGGGAGAGAACACAGCTATCACTTCTGCTCATCAGTTCTGTCAGCCTCCCATTTTGAAATTCCTTCAGTGCAATACTTTCTTATATTGCTAAGGATTTCTGCAGGCTGCTGAGGATGTGTTATTTCAAGAGCATGCAGCACTGTTCTTAGCAGTGATGAACTGAATACAGGCAAAGCGTGTGATTAAAAAAAGTATTACAGATGCTGACTTGTTTTGGCACTATGTTGATCTTCTAGGTTCAGAAAAGGCCACAGCGAACAATAAAACTGATCCTCAGACAGTTGTGCCTGTCAGCAGCTCTCCTTGGCTGTCTAAGGGATCTGCACTGGCACTCCAGACTGCAATGAGTCTCATCTCCATGACATCACCTCGGAACTTCCAGCTCCCCAGCACTGCTTTGGCTCCATCGTTTGTGGAGTTTGACATGTCCATGGAAGGATATGGGTATTGTTGCTGTTGCTTTTCTCTTTAGCTGCTCTACAATCTCCAAACCCTCATTCTGGACACAGCAACTAATTACTTCTCTCACATCTTACTCAGTCCTAATGCCCTATTGCTGCCTTCCTTGCAACCATGTTGACAGTCTGTTTTGTTGTTGTCTAATTGCTGATAGTCTAGGCTCTGTTTAATTCTGCAGTATGAAGTCACTGGTGACATTCAGGGGCGATTTTACATTTCTGATGAATTCTGATGAATTGCTTTTGCAGATGTCTATACCTCCCTACTTTGGCCACTGTCATGGGACCCAGTGTAGAGCAATCTGTCTCTGGAGGAATTGGCACGGGTAAGCACTTTCACTCAGCTACAGGTTCCTGGAAGCACTAACTTTTCAGCCCTACTGAAAACATTCAGCATTTGTAAGAAATTGCAGCAAATAAGCTGCAAATAAGTGTATTTCTATACACTTCTGTCTCTGAGCTGTATAATTCAGCTGCTCATGAAAACGCAGTATCAGATGCAGCTTAGTAGTGTGATGTGTTAACATTAATACTAGCCGCACAGATTTAAAGCAGGCTGCTAAGAGAACAATCTGAACAAGAAAGAGCCACAAGATTTTTAGGGTAATATCACATGGAAGGAATAGAAACTGTCACTTAACATGAAATGGGATTCCTCTATAGATCAAAATCCTCTATTGAGTGAAAGGGAAGTGGTTGTACCTTTTACCTCCTGAATTTTTTGAACTTTGAGAAAACTTGTTTCTCGCTTAGTGCTTCCCAATTGATGAGCTCCATGGTATAGAAATCTATCTAGTAGTCATTTCTCATCAGTCATTTTTAGGTCATTTATACATGTTCACACACCCATAAGTGCAGTCTTTATGGTATTGAAGATAGTCAGTGAAATATGACAGAAGTGAAGTTAAGCCACATGTTCTAATGTTGATTTTTACATGGTTTGGGTGACTAATGAAATAGTTTGCTAATGTCTGCACAGGGAAACCAACTTACTGCCTTTTCCTTTTGTATCTACAGGCACCAGAATGTTCCCTCCTTCAAGCGGCCTGACATTCTCCTGCTGGTTTCTGGTTAGCAAGTTTGGTTTGATGCACAATAGTCACCCTCTCCATTTCTTCACAGTTGTGAGGCACATGTCAAGAACAGAGCAAGAATTTGTTTGCTTTTCAGTAAGCTTCTTCCCGCAGGACCGTTCTTTGGTCATTTCCACAGAAGAGGTGGAATTCCAGCCACTTGGTAAGGCTCTCCTCAGTCAAGCTGCAGTTCTGTGCCCTCTGATTCCGTGGAATTTTTCATTAACAAATTTCCTCTTCTTGCAAATACCCACAACATTAATGAGACTTTTTATCTCTTCAATTTTCTTCTGTCAGCCTGTTATGACTGTAATTCTTGGTCATATTTCAGTTTTAAGTTTGTTGTAGGCATTGAGAACTATATTGTGGCCTGCAATATATAATAAAACTTACAGATATTTGTAGGAAAACTTTTGAATATCAGTTACATGATTGTATGCAGTTGTGGGGACTGGACTTGAACCCTTCCTGTTCTGTGTGGCAGTAGGCAGGTTTGGAGAGTAGAACTGTGGAGTTTGAGAGTGATTTATGCTCCTAATCAAACAGCTAGTTTCCTCTTCTTACTTTTAGAACATTTTCTATCCTGACAAACTATTAATCTTCTTTCCTTGTTGACATTTATCCCTTTCTCTTTCCTGAGTACAGTAGGTACTTCAAATGTGTATTTGGTTGAATATTGCAGAGGAGTTTGGGAATGGAGTGGGAATAGCAGCTGGGATTCTTCATGCACAGCTGACATCATGTGAATGCTCCAATTCCCTTAGATGATATTAAAAATCCCAGCTTGCTTCTTTTCTTAAAAACTACAAATTAATGTACAGAGTTTTATCGTCTCATGAATTTGCTAGGAATATTTTTCTGTGTCATCCAAATCAGTGAGTATCCTGAGGAGTCCTCTTCTTAGGGAATATGTTGACTTTGCCCTACTTCAGTGTAGTTTTGCAGTATTGAGGCAGTTAGCAGGTGTTACATGGGAGTTGTTCAAGTCTCATATCCTGGTAATAGACCTTCAGGGAATGTTTAAAAGACAATGAACAGAATAGCACAAAAACACTCTATACCCACAGAGAGTCTTGTTCTTTGAGTCACATTTGATAGTTGTGTTCCAGAGGCAGAGAAAGATGAGAGACTTTCTGTTGACTGCCCCCTGTTTTTGCAGATATCATGGAACCCGAAGAAGAGATACCAAATCCCTCCTCATTTCCCGTGCAAGTCCAGTTTAGCTGTGGCAAGCTGCTGGTCACTGGCCAGTGGCATCATCTCACAGTGACAGTTGCTAAGGAAACAAAGAAGAACTGCATTGTGTCAGCTTATATAAATGGTCAGATGCTTGGCTCTGCAAAGGTAAAGGCATTCTGCATAGACCTTGTACCTGAAAATTGCCTTTCATTGTTTTTCATTTTCATCTCTCCATCTGCATACTGTGACTTTCCAGTATTAACCTGGGAGACTCAAAGCATGATGATCTGCATACACAACATTTGCTGTGTGTGGAGACAGAAATCCCCACAAACTAGTGTGTATTTGTGATGCCTTTCAAAAGTATAGTATCACCTTAAACTCATGCTTTGAACTTGTTCTCCCCTCAGCCTTCAGATAACCAGAGCAATTTTGGGTGGTGACACTCATCTGAGAGTCAGGGTTACCCAGTTTGCAGGTAGCTCAGTGTTACGATGGTGAAATTCAATGGTACCCTTAGGCCAAAAGTTTACAAACTGATTAGTGATTTTGAGGATCTCTTAGTTTACACCCAAGATTTTCAGAAGCTGTCAACTATAAAATGTGCATCGCATTAAGGTATGACCAGAGAACCATAAACCAAAGATGATTTGGATTTCAATTAGGAGAAATTTACAGATTTCAATGATATCAACTGTTAAGTGCATGGCAAATGTTGGTGTAACTGCTATTTCCTCTCATATGATATTTCTTTATTTGTCTTGTTGCATGAGTCAGTTTTCAAATGGTGAATTTCTTAGGCTGCATGAGATATGAGGAATCAATCCAAAGAATTCATAATCTGCAGGATAAATGAAAAGAGGCCCTGGTTTATATTATCATTATCATCATGTTCCTGGTTTTGAAGTTAATTTCAAATTATTTCAAATGATTTGGGGATTTTAAATGCTCCAGGCTGTCAATGTTGAAAATGCAGCCTGCTTCTACTGCAGCTCTGGTTGGTGTGGTATTTATTTTGCTTATGTTTTTGAATAGAATCCATTTATTAGTTGAAACTTGTAACTTTTGTCTCCTCCTTCTTGTTCCCATATTTCAAATCAATCTCAACACATGCAAAGCTCACTTGTGTGTTTTATACTTCCCTTGTAAAAGCAACCTGTTTAATTCCAAATATTCTCTTTCCCATACTTGAGAAAAGTGATTTGTCTTCTAAATGCCTTTTGGGACCTATATCCATTTCAAGAATGAAAATTTAATTTAATTTGCCTTCCTTCAGATGAGACTGAAAGTCATCAATAAAACTAGGCCTAAGCATTGCAATTGATTAAAGAATTCACAGCAAATGTGTTTAACATACAGTGAAACAGCTCATAATAAATAAAACAAGCCTTTAGTAAATAAAAGATTGTTGTACTGCTGGGGTCTCTGACATGATGCAAGCTTTCTTCTTTGTGTACAGTGAAGAAAAGACTGTATAAGAAATTAGAATTGGACAAAGGTTGTTATTTTTGGGTGGTGGTGATGAGGGGTTGAGAAGATGCTACTGTGTTGCATCAAGCCTAATATTTATTCATTCAAATATCAAGTCCTGCCTCCTAATGTTGACCTGCCCTGTTTTCTGCATCTCAGTAGTCAGACCGGTAAATGCCAGGAGTCTCTCATCCTAACAGCAAATTACCTGAAGCACAATATAGTTTCTCTCTACCAAAAAAAAATCCAACTACTTTCTAGTAGAGCTGTCCACATTTAAATAAAATAATATACACATTTTAGGAGGATGAATCCTTGTTTTGATACCACAAGTAAATGGTCTGATTTCCTAAAGTATGCTGATTTCAATGAAGCTAACTGATGCACTTGGACACTCTACACTCTTAAAAGACTGTTAATTCTCTAGATGTCTAGTACAAGGTGCAACCTGTAACTCTGTGTTGAAAACCACAGCCTGAGTTATAAAGTTTAGAACAGAAAAAATGTCTGGGATCAAGATAGAGGTTTTTCTTTGAATGAAATGGAATGATTTTGAATATGTTTCTTGAAAGTAAGGATGAATTTTGGAAAATGCTTATGTCAGTGCTACTTCTGAAAGTCCTGTTTTTAAACAGTAGTTGATTTGCAGTTGTTGGTTGATTGGTAGTTGTGTTGCACACATGACTAAGACTTCAGTGATGAAAGAGGCAGCAGGGCAATGCTGGGGACAAGTCCTTAATGCACCCTGAGTGTATTCAGTCCACTCAGTGAATTCTTCCTCTGTTGCAGATGCAGTATCTCCAGCCCTTACCAGGTAGCTGTATTTCCATGGAACCCTCTTCCTTTATTGATGTCTATGGGTACATAGCTACTCCTCGAATTTGGAAACAGAAGTCCTCCTTGACCTGGCGCCTTGGACCTACATACTTGTTTGAAGAAGCCATCTCTCTAGAAGCCATAGAGCTGATTAATAAGCTTGGCCCACAGTATTGTAGCAATTTCCAAGCAGTACAGCTTCAAGGTATGTGATAATTCTCATATCCACCAGAAGTTGTTTGTCAGGGCAATGCTATTTTTTTTTTTTTTTTTCCTCTCCTTGTAATCTGCTGTTAGTGTTTCAGCTGGGCCTAGAGCTCACTCTAAAAGCCTGGAACTCTGCATTACTGAGTGTTGTACAAGACTGTAGTAAGATATGAGGATCTTGCAACATACTGTAAACTGGGCAGAAATCAAGCAGCAAAGAAACTGGAGAGTAAAGAAGATCATAGAATCACAGAATCATTTATGTTGGAAAAGACCCTTGGGATCATTGTGTCCATGTCCTTGAGAAGATGGAACTTTGACATTTCTTTTGGACAGACATTAAAGCAGCAGCTTTAACTGAGACATTCTGAATTTACAATGCTACAGAAAAAACACAGCAGAAAAAGAAGCATCATCTTTAATTGCATGTGCCTGCAGAGTAGGAAGAGAACACAGGGGAGAGATGGGTAGGGGAATAAGTTACATTCCATTTAATGAAGAGGCGTTTTAACTATAGTGTACTGTTAGCTTCAATTATTAATCAGGCAGACAAAACATCTCACTTACTGATTACAGTTTCTTCAACAAGTAGTGCATTCACCTCTGTACTAGAGCTAAGCATGAAATGGGGTGGTCATCTCTCTTTTGAAAAGAGCAGAATAATCTTACCTGGTGATGTTCCAGCCTAAAGCAAAGTGAAAAGACTGGCTGAAAGTACTCATTCAGAATGCTGTCTATCTAGACAAAACCAAAGAATAATAATTAAAAAGAAATCTCCAAGTCAAGCATGGGAAGAGGTTGTTGAAAGAGAAATTGTATCAAAATGCAGCACCAACGTAATTTTTGAATTGTTGAGTCTCTGTGAGGTCTGGAGTACTTGTTCTCTGCACACTGATCTTTCCAGGTGGATGTTAGTACTAGTCATGGATTTGGCCATCTGACTCCAGTGATGACTTCATGACCCAATAAAAAAAAGTTTCAACACAATACCCTAATTATTATAGTTTAGTCCTTAAAATGTATTTATGACCTAGTTGCAAATGGGAGTTTGAATTTTTTCAGCAGTGTTGTGTCTTATCTCACCAGTATCACATTGCTTCTCGCTAATCAGCAGCCACTATTCAGAGGCTTAGCCGTAAGTCCACATCCTACTGGAAGGGAAATAGGTGACGTGGTCTTGGGGCATTTACTTCTAGTTAATCTTCATATGGAATATGTGCTAATTCTTTTTTCCTGTGAGGGATCTGTCACCAGCATTCATCAACAGTTTCATAAATCAACTGGTTCCCCAAGGTATAAAACTGTCAAAAATATAAGATTTTGGTTTTTTTAAAAAAGGTACACACAGTTTTTCCAAGTGCGAGTAGGAATAGAAAATTCTTTAAAGAAAAGCATATGAGAATTTAATACAATTATTAAACTGCTGAACACGGTACTTCTTAGAAGCTTCCTATATGTTGTGAGTTGGTAGCTCTGAACTTTTGCCTCTGTCCCTTTTCTTCCACATGAATCCTTGCTCCTAGTACCCCTGAGAAACCTCCCAGTAACATGGAAGGCCTCTGAAATGTTTCCTCTGCCCAGAAAGTTTGTTTATATTGTGTGGACAAAGAAAGGTCTATTCTGGACTTTTCTGAGCTTTGTGAGATACTGGGAGAGGATGTAGGATCTATAGAAAGTAGTAACCAGAGGACACAAGCCAAGCACATATCCTGCTAGTGCTTACACTGGCAAGCTACCATGGACTGTGTTGCAAAGGGTAAGGGCTTTTTTTTCTGATTATAGTTAAGTCAAAATCAAATCCCTATCTAAACTTTAGTTTTGTCCATTTATTTTTCATCTGCCTCTCTTCTGTCTCACATGCTAAGCATTCACAGTCCCTTCAGAAAATTAGTCTCTCTCGTTTTAGGTGAGGCCCAGTACAGTGATCATAATCCTACACCTCTGGTGGCAGAAGATAAGATTTCTTTAGGAATCAATGCCATGTGCTCATCTCTCACTACGGTCCAAGATATAAGGAGCTCCTACAATGAAGTGGATGGCCGGCTGATTGCCAAAGAGGTCACAAATTTCCCTCATTTGTCTCAAACACATTTTCTCTCGTTTCTGATTTGTTTCCTAGAGAAAGTTTGTGACTGTCTTAGTTGAGTACCTTTGGTGATTACTTTTTTCCCCCAGCTTCTTTTCCCAATCCATTCCACTCATGGTTTTGTTTTCCTATGTGGAGAGGAATAGATTGGACAGTGTGAACACAATGTTAAAAGACTTTCTTTGAAACACCACAGAAACCATAGTTTTCAGGTCTAGTAATTTGTTTCAGTTTGTGATTTCTGAATGCCTTCACGATGTCATTTTATCTGCTGTTTTAGCATTTTTGCCAATGACAGGCCTACGGACGTGTTATAAGTAATGGGATTGTGGGATATTTAAAATGAGCAAATGTTTGTCCTAACGATCTACTTTGAAGGGAAAAAAAATGTTTTTTGTAGTCTAAAAGTAATCAAATCATCTAAATAATTAGAGTATCTACTTGTTACTTTTGTCTCCCCAATACTACCATGGTTTTTCTTACAATGTCTTTTATTTGTTTTAGATTGGGATTAACTCTCGGGACAGTTCAACTCCAATATTCCTAGCTAAGAATATAGCTGCACACCTTTCAGGTTCCTTGCGGACTATTGGGTCAGTTGCTGTGGGACAATATGGTAAATGCGCTATGCCTTAATGTTTCATACACTTTAAGAGTTGGGCCTTTCTCTGTCCAATAACAGATTTAGTCCATTTAACTTCCTGGTAGAGTAATGCTGCAATTTCCTAGGGGTAAGAGTGTTCCAGTCCACTCCAGCAGCTACTAGCCTGAACTTTATTGGAGGCCCTGCCATTCTCCTGGGTCTCATTGCTATGGCCCATGATGACCACACCATGTATGCAGCTGTCAAAGTCCTGAACTGCATCCTGAACAGTAGCCCAATGAGTGAAAAATTGATGAGGCACATGCATGGATACCAGGTAGATACTCTTCTGTTCATTCATTCTAGTCATAGTCTTTCCCTTGGAGAACCTTATTCCAAAACCTGTCAGTGGCAATGAACTAAATGTATCCTGGCTATTAGCACTTAGGGTTGGAACTTCGTAAGTTATATCTTTGAGAGGGGCATATAGAATAGTGCTCTAAATCCTGCGCTTACAATTTTTGGGAAACTCTATAACAGTGTATCTTCTGATGGGAAGGTGAAGACAGATGCCACTTGGTCAGGTCAGATATGATCTAGTTGCTGTTAATACCAGGAGCAGAGAGATGCAGCAACACACAAATTCAGCAAGAGAAGTCCAAGAAGCAACTTTATTAATTTATAACCCCATTTTATATATCCTAGCCCCATAAGGTGATTGGTCAGTGATCACCCATCTCCTAGGGTGATTGGCTAAAGTCCTACAACACCATTTAAAAATATTTTTCCAATGTACCATAAACAGAACTTAGCAAAATACCACGTGTTGGTCTGTCTTGCAAAAAACATCCTACTGTTTCTCATAACATGCGTGAGAAAGGCAGGATTCTCACCGAATATTGTGAGAACCTGAGAAAATCCCTCTGCTAGCAGCTTTTCAGCATCCATATGATCTAATAAACTAAATAAGCCAGTGCAGCAGTTTTGTGAGTGATGCATCCTTTACCTTTACTTGATATCTCCCACAAAAGACTGCTTCTCAGGCACATCAGCTTCCTCCTCTTGGCTTACCCAGCCTAAGATTCCTCTTTACAAATTGCTCAGTATACAGATGACAACGGCTCAGTCTTCACAGTGTTAGAACCTGTGCTGATACTAAAAAGTGCTGTCTAGATTTCATTGATTAGGTCTGTCCTAAATTCGTTTTTTCAAACCTAAAACCTCTGCAAACTGAAGAGTTTGGTTGTATTTAAGTCCTATATATGTAATACTGGATGTGTGAAGTTTCAGTTCACTGTCATTTACTTTATGCTACATAAGCTGAGCTGAGTCTTGTGGAATAGAGAAAAATCTGTAACAGAGGTTCTGAATGAGACTCTGTCTCTCATTCATGAAGCTTTGTAAATTATTTATTATAAAGTGTCCATTTTCCCAATTTCTGAATTGTTCATAAATTGGTCCTAATACTTATCATACTTAGATATTGCTTGCCCAATCCTTTCTTGTAGGTAAATGTCAGGCTTTAGTGTATGAGATGTTTCTTTCGACTTTGTATTAACTAGTGTTCTCTCCATGTGACTGATCATCACATTGCCACGGAGTGGTTTTGCTCTTTGTTTAGATGTCTGAACCTTTTATTTTTTTTTTCCTTCTCCACAGCCCTAAAAAAAACAAAAGAACCAAACTTAATATGTATTTTTAATGAATGTCAATTACTCCCAACCTATTAAAAATTGTAGTGCTTTTCTGAACATTTTTCTCACTGTATCAGGAATTCATTGAATAATCAAAGATAGATTCCATTGAGAAACAGGCAGCATTTCACACAAATGTCTTGCATTTGAAGAGGTCAAAATAAATTTTTTTTAAGCTAGCACCATTTGCAAGCAACTAAAAATACATTCATAAAGAATAGTGTAGAAAACCTACTGTGGTTATATTATACTTGTATGTTGCTTATTATGTTGAATGGAATTTACAAATTGGCATGTATTTTGCTCCTGTTCAATGCCACAGAGTTGTCAAACATCATTCAAAAAGTTAGCATTTCACTTACTGCACAAAATTTTATGCCTGGAACGAAATCCTCACCTTCTTCATGGTGCTTATGTAAGATGTATGCATGCATGACTACTACAGCCAAGTAAACTGTGAATTTGTCTTGACTTAAAAAAAATGGTGTTGTATGTTAATTTGCTGACTATGAATCTGTATATATAAATACTTATTAAGCATTTTTTTTAATTTTTCAGTTGCTAACCTATCTATTGAAGAGGAAGACACAGCTGTTAAACAACAGGATTTTACAGTTAATATTCTCCCTAGTGGGCACAGCTGAGCTTGGCTTTGAGTCTTCAGTCATCAAGAATTACAGTGCATTCCAGTATGTTCTCTGCAACTTCGAGGTAAAACTGGTGATGTTGCTTTGTAGGTTTGGTTGTATTAAAGATGGTCTGATAGTATGAGGGTTGGTTTGTTCATAGCTCCTCCTGGACCCAATATTTGGAATGAGATGATGTGTGGTGATTTTCCATAACGTGGCTTACATGGGGAGGTGATAGAACAGCAGACCTATCACCATGGATCCCCACTGTGCCTCGGTACAGTTCCTGCAGACCCCAAGGGCCTGCTCCTCAAGGCTAGCCAGAAGCAGCAACTCCTCACCCTGGCTGGAATTTTCCAGTGCCTGAAGATTGTTCCTTGAAGAACTGAGTGTTTATGATGTTATCCTTCCTGAACTACTTGTAACTGTTTCTCTGACACAGGTTACTGTCCTCTAAGCTCAGCAGTGTGCTACAACTTCTGCTTTCCTTTGTCTTTCAGCTTTGGTTGAAAGCACCAGAAAACCTTGACCTTGCTCTTTTTTCACATCTTGTGGAGATCTTGCAGTCTTCCAGGTATACAAGCTACTGTTTGAATCAGAAACATCTGGGATGTTACAAAATCAGCTGTAACCTGAAACTGGAACTGTGAGGTGGATACGAAAGGTCTAATCTTATTTGGAATCAGTGAACTCTGGGAGTGAATCATTCCTATATTGTTCTTTCAAGGTTGGAGTTAGTGATTAGATAAGCCCCTGAGATAACTGTGGAGCCAGACTGGGAAAAGCTGATGGCCTGGTTTACATGGAACCACTGCTGTGAAATGAAAGTTTAAATGTCTCCTGGGGAGGGGAAATATGAATGTATGAGTTGAGTATGAGATAATAATACTAATAAAAAAAAATAATTGAAGTTGTATTTAAGGCCAAAACACAAGCCAGGAAGACTTCTTTAAAGGTATGCTTTCTTTATCAGCTGTACTAGAATTTAAATGTATCTGAAAAGACATAGCATGGCAGAGGGACTGAGTAGAGCAGGATTCCTTCTTTTTGGTACCAGAAAGCTCTATGCAGAGCTGTATAGTGTCGCTTGACGAGTTTTACAGGAATAGCATTTATTATCATCAACTCACTGCTTGAAAATTCAATAATGTTTTCTTTGAACTTGTTGAAATGCAGCAGTTTCCAGGCGAGAGGGCAGATGGGAAGGGTAAAGAACACACAAAGTAGTCTTCAGATCTCCATGGCTGACACATATTCAATTTGTCTGACAGTGCTTGAAACGCTTCCAAGGCAACATTAAAAGCCAAAGGTGCAAAGTATTAGGGCAACCTAAGAATCCTTTCAGCTGAAACCCAGCAAATTTGGTTCTTTCCAGTAAAAGATTGTAATAGTCCCTGTTTTTTACAGAGATGGATGTCAGAATGCTGCAGTTGCCTACCGGGTACAAATGGTGCCCAAGCTCATTTTCCTCTTTAATGATCCTGAAATCAGTAACTCCAGGATCACTGTGGCCTGCAAAATCCTCTCCCATCTGTTGCAAGGATACTTTAACACAAGGGATATTCTCAGGTAACCTTCAAGTCTATAGTCTTTTTTCTGTTTGCACATGATCTATACTCCTGACAGCATTGGAGAGAAATCTATAGTAGAACTTCCCTCACCTCATCTTTGATAGGACCCCCCAGATCTTTGACAACTGCAGGATCCTCAGTGATGGAAAACTCTTTCATGCCTTCAAAACAGGGTTCAGTCCAGCCTTCTATTTGTGTGAAGATGGATTGGGTGATAACACTTACAATAATGTCACAAACAGATTTGCTAGTATGACTGAAACTACTTAGTCTGTACTTAATATTTGTTTTCATTAAAACCTGCCCCTACCCTGGGCTTTTATGAGTTAGCCTCTTCTTTTTTCAAACAGGTGTGAGTAGTGGATTTAGTATATCAAATTTCTTGTGTGAATGAGTATTTTCCTTAAAATATCATGATTTGTTACTCAGTGGTAATTTGATTGTCAGGCCCATGAGTGCTAAGTGAGTGGATATAGTCCCTATCCTTCCAGCTCCAGGACAGCAGAAACTATAGCAGGCTCTCAGCAGCACTGAAGGGTGCTGGGGTTTCTACTGATCCCAGAATTTTGACACATCTAATGGACATTGCTGTGTGGATCATTCCTGCAGAACAAGTGGTATTCTATCCCTTAAGAAATGCCCTTCTTGTGGAAAGAAGGAGGCCATGCACTTTCATTAAATGTGCACGTCACATTAATCTATCTATCCTTAGAACCAGGTAATGTGTTAAAACAAACTACATGTGAAAAGAGATTGCCAGTCCTCCTTCCTGAGTTTTCTCTGCTGAGGTTTCTCTGCTTTCGTATTTGTGACTGGAAACCAAGTGGTGATAACAGCGATATCCTGTCATGACCCGGTTTCTGAGCTACTCTGGGCACTGTGGAGGGTCATGTAAGACTCAAAAATTCCCTTTGAGTAAATTAAGGTGAAATAACCAAACAGTTGATGAATTTGTTAATTTTATTAGAAACAAGAAACATTATGTGTAGTTTGGAAAGATTTGTTCTCTAATGCCTTAAAGATAAGGTCCATAAAAGTAGAAGAAAGAAAAGGGGAAAGGGAGAAGAAGAGAGTGAGATATCACCACCTTTGGTTCCGGTGATGTTTTGTGGCACTGGTCCAGATCTTGCATTTTCTTCATGGTGGATGCACACTGATCAACATACCACTGTCCTTTTTATACACCCAGGACACCTGTGGAGCAGCCATGTCTGTGTAATGAAGAAATTAACTCAGGAAAAGACACAGTCCCACCTTTGCAGAACTTATCTCTTCCTATAGTTAACTTCCTTATCTGCAAGGAGCAGGTCTTGCCTCAGACCAGGGGGGAGCAGGATCGTTGCTGCATTTCACTCCTTCCTCCTCCATGCAGGTGTTTCTTATTCTCCACCCAGGTCACAAATTTATCTCATCACCACTCAAAGGACTGATGTCTCAAATCTTAGGGAGTAATCGGGCATGCCACAGGCAGTCCAGAATATTTTGTATGAAGAGTGCTTAACCCAGGGTTGCTTTCCTCATAGCAAAAGATTTTTTAAATTAGAGGTAAAGAGAAAAATATTTCCATTGTAGAATAGGTATTACCTGTATTTGTAGATAGATATCCTTTTTGATTTTTTTCCTAGTTTTATCAAGTTTTGCATTCCTATTTCAACCCTATTTCTGCAGCTATTAGAATTTCCAGTGGTTGTCATTAACTGTCATTGTTAATGACTATTGTGATTTACACATAATCTCAAAATCATTAAACAAATACCTGTCTTTCTGCTGAACAAAACTGCTTCCCTTTTTCTCTGCAAGGATTGGATTATTTCTTGTTTACACTTTGAAGCCTTCTTCTGTGGATGAAAATCAGATTTGTCTAGATGGTGTGGCTGAGATGTCCAGTGAAGGTGAGGAACTACCTACCTTTGGAGTATGTGTTTTGGTAGACAGCGGAAGCATTTCTGTTCTTCCTCAGGGCATGATGAACCCTAAATTCAACATAGTGATTCTGCCTTCAGTGGCAGGAAGAGACACAATTCAAATGGCTTCATCTGGAAAGGGACAGGCTGCATTGAGGTGACCTGAAGTTGTTGGGAAGATCTATATTGCTACAAAGGCCTGATGAGAAAAATAGTGTAGTGACAGTCACTGTGTATATATCCAGAAAGGCCTGACCTACTACAAGATCCTCTTCCTGCTAAGGGGGTTTCCCTTTTGTCCTCTCTTGGCTAATGAACCAGCAGTACTTTGGATGCATTGTCCAGAGCCTACATAACGTTGGATTTCACAGATACACACAGAGGTGAAGGCTATTAAATTGAAATTGCCCTAGACTATAATACTGTGCTGTTATGAGGAATAAGGTTTTACTTAGCATTCTGGATTTTCTGTGAACATCTTGCTACACTCACTGTTGTAGCCAATAATAATGTGGAGCTCTGGATCTTTAAAAGCATTTGTGTATTTATGTCAACTTTTCTTGTGAAAACTTTCAGTCAGCTGGCTCTTTCACTGTGATTTTTCAGTTGAGATTATATTGGTTATTGCACCTCTTAACACTATATTGTATTGATGAGATACTCATAACTGTATTTTTTTTATATAGAGACATCACAGCTAGGCAATACAATTTGGATTGCCTGTCTACATTTCCCTCTGTAGTTCCTGTGGACTATTATTCAACATGTAGTCTAGTTCAGTTTTAAGTAACTCTAAAAAGAGGACTTTGACAGTATAAACACTGGTCATTTCTGATGTTAGTGGGAATTCTTAAAATCTAAGCTCTGAATCTTTTTACTCTAAAAAAGACTGATAGAAGTACTTCCACTGGGTTAATCTGGTGCAAACAAGGTTGTTCATCAAAGCAATGGAACATGCGTTTTGTCTCTTCATTACTCTTTATTACTTTCTGATATTTGTAGCCTTAAGCCAAACATCTGGAAAGACAATCTGGCTTCGAAACCAGTTACTGAAGATGCTGTTAGATGTAATGCGCTCAGACAAACTTCATCTGTCCTCTGAGTAAGTAGAAACAATTTAGGAAGACATAGGTAAGTGTCTCTGTCTTCCAGATTTCCTCTGTGCTGGTGCTTGACACACTGATGATATTTGAGTCTCAACATAATGGTAAGTAAGAGCAGATTGGATTCAGAGATATTTTTTGTCAGTGATTTGTCTGGCATTCACACAGATGTGTGATCTTATCACAAATCTGATAGTCATTTTGAAAAAAAAAGTTTAATGTTTTCAAGAAATGTCTCAAAGGAGGAACTCAGATTTTACAGTTTCTTCTGTACTGCAAGTGTTGAAGAAATCCCAGCTGTCTTTGAAAGTGAGTTCAATCTAGTGTGGAATTACTTGTACCCTTCTATCACAACCATGAACGTGCGGTGACTATAGTCCTACCTTGTATAACTGGAAGGCAGAGTTCATAGCGCTGGGTGCTGTAACTGTGCATTTTCATTAATTAACATACCTTGGACTTCAAAATTTAAACTAGAATTTTTAATTTTGTAGGTTGAAAGGCCCAGCCTGAAAGACTTGTGATGTAGTTTACCTCGCTTATAGATACACGCTCTTAGAAGGAGCTTCGTGCTAATGAGCTTCTTTTTTTTTCCTGACAATAATATAAGGTTGCATTTAATGGGAATTAAGTGGCTTAAACTGTGTGGATGTGTCTGTTGTTAAATCTTTGTAATTCTGTGTTGCAGTATGCCCTTAATCAGATTTTTTTTTTTTTATTTTCATAGAGGAACTTGAGCTTCTAATTCACTTAGAGATAATTTTAAATAAAATCTCCTTTCTGTCTTCCACCATGTCTCCTTTCATGTGTTTTCATTTCCCTGTTTGTCCTAGGGAACAAGAAGAGACATTTTTGGCACTGGGGCCAGACTGGTTTCTGCTCTTCACACAGAGCTACCTGCACTCCAGCACAGTTGTACTAGGAATCAAGTTACTTCTGTGCTTCCTCCACAATCGTTTGCTGCTGAACAAATTCAAGGAGGGGACAGTGGCAGGTCGCTGGTTGGAAAACAGCTCTGCAGGGTTGAGTATTCTAATGGGTATGTGTTGATTTAATGCTCCCTAATCAATTTCTTGACCCAGATCAGTGATAGGAGATCACTGAAATAGGCGATAAGAGAATTCCCACTGATCACAGTAGACTAAGAATTGATATTACTTTCTAGGGCAGCTTGTCCTAGTACTTCAGTTTTTCTGTGCTGAAGAGTAAAAAGCATTGCTTCTTCCTTGTACAATAGCTGGCATTTCTGATCAGCAGTTGCAGGGAGGTGGTCCTTTTTGTCTTTGTCTTGTCAGGCTACTTAATAAACCTGTGCGATGTTCTGATGTCAGCTTGTGTCCTGAAACCTTCTGTTTCTTTAATACTTGTTCAGCTTGCTTTTGGATAACTAGACCTGTGGTTCTGAGAAAGGAAAGATAAAGGAAGAAGAGTTCAGGGAATCTCCCACAACCAAAAGTGATATTGGGAAAAATGGTTAATCTGAAGAAGCTTTGTAAACTGTTGCTATTGCATCCTAGCAGAGTACTGAGTGGCCTGGGACACAGACAAATGAGCATAAAGTTGGGTCAGTAATCCTTCCTCTGATATGGCATTAATCTTTAGACAATTCCTCAGAATATTTTCCCTTTTTTTTTTTTTGTTCCTTTAAAGATAATTTAAAAACTCATCCTCCAGTGCCTGAAAATGGAGCTTTCTTGATTTTTGGATTTTCTGTGTTGCAAAGATGTCTGACTGAGCATGTTCACATCCCTGAGATCTACTTGCTTGTGGCAGAGCTCTTTCTGGCAACCCCGCAGTCTGAACCACCTGAAGCAGCGAAGGTATGAAAAAAAGTAGTGGAAAAGAGTGAAGCTGATATTGCTTTATTACTTTGGCATTTTATAGCCTTTCCTTTGGGAGGATTCTCAGTCAAGTTAATCCTACTTGGTTTTTGTGATAGCTAAATTTAGTCATTCCTTCTTAAAAAGTAAGTTAGCTTTGATTTAAGGAAATTTATCATTGGAAGTAACTTTTTCATACAAGTGTTAAATGTTATTTGACTACTGTACCTTAGAAGGTAATTCAGATTAAGTAATTCTTTCTATTCTTACAGTCTTGTCACGACTCACTGAAGTCTCAGAATTGGTGGATTTGGGTACATTCCCCTGGCATCTTGAGAAGCCATAAGTAATTTTTGCCCCCTCAGTGCCAAATATACATTTCAGAAGAGGAGAATCCATAGTGCTATCCTTGAGTGAGACATTTAATAGGAGAGGGAGGAGCTGCTGGAGTTGAAGATGTTTGCAGGCTTTTTTCTGATGTAGAGTCAGCAGGCATTGTTCTTGATGCATCATATAGAATCTCCTTCTTTTTTGAAAATATCTCTCCCCTATTTAGAAAGATCTTGAGTCTATGTTGCAGTGGATCTTGCAGCACCACCTCACAGAGAATGTCCTCAAAATAGGGTTGTGTGCAGAGGCAGCTGCTTTACTGCTGGAAATGGTTAGAGTCACTGTGGACAAGGTAAGCATTTTGTTGCAAAGACAGTGCAGTCTGAGTGGAAGAATAAGCTGCCCATGAGTGTCAGATGTCAGTGGCAGTCTTTGCCAGTAACCCCTAGCCTTCCTTTTCCCTCACGGGGCAATAATGAGCATAACTGTGAGCAGGGGCTTCAAAGCGTCAACACAGCTATTGGCCTGGATGTGTTACACAGCAGATGATGTGATGGGCTCATGTTTAAGAACTTCTGAAAACAGAGAGGGATCTTGCCCACAGTATTACCTTGTTCATTTGTGATGATAAATATATGCCACCCTTCTGATTGTGGGTATCTTCAGTCTACAAGCTGGCTTCTTGTGACTTGCCTGACTTCTCCGTAGACATGTCATGTTTGTTTGGGAATACCTAGAGAGAAGCAGAGATGAGCTTATGAGTGAGAAGAATGCTGCCTTGACTAGATACACATTTGTCTGTGTTCAGCCTCTTGCAGATGGAGAAGCCTCCTGGGAGATTGTTTATCCAACTGACATTATGCAGTTTCTGTGCTTGATCTATCACAGTTACTCTCAGGACCCCATGTGGTATTGTCCTGACTTCTTGAAAACTTTGGCTATGGTTGCTTTCCATTCTGGACCACCCAAGGTATGTGCATCTGAGACAACAGAAGCCTTTCAGATCAGAGATGGGTTGCTAGGAGGACAAATCAATTTAAAGATTGAGTTAATGAATTGCTGTCTGTTTCCACAGGGAGGCTGTGAGGGCCTTTTGACTCCTGATGGTCCAGCTATTGCTGAAGGGAAAGGCTGTGTTGATCCCTCCTCTCTCCCACTCCTACCACACCCTGCCAAGAAACAAGTGTGGGATTTTGTGCGGGTCCTGCTGATGGACAGTCTTCTCAACATCCCAGCAAACAAACAAGGGCATCCACTCGACCTGCTTATTGAGGTCTCTCTTTGTAGTCATAAGGCTTTGCTGCTTTACCTTGCACTAGGGGTGGAAGAACAGGAGGTATCCTGCTAGTGGCCTAGTGAAAAGAATGTTAACAGTGCTGAAGAGGTGTATTTAGTCAGCATTTTCAACAGTCTAGGGTAAGGCTGGGATCACAGCTCTTAGAGTGTATGCACTACATCCTGGCAGGTCTGGAGTATTTACTTAGTGTAATGGAATTCCTACTTTTTCAACAAGGAAGAAAGGCCTTTTCTGTCTGCTCTACATTTATGTGAACTAAGCTAATGCTGCCCCTAGACAACAACAAAGGCATTTTTGGACAACATTTACTACTGAAGTAAGGCATGAAAAAATTTCCCTTTGCCTTGGTAATACCTGGTTGTCATTAGAGCAGCCCTTGAGTTTGAGAACAGAACATTTCATGTGGAGCATTCCTCTGAGAATTTCTTTTCAGTGCTCAATAAAACCACAAAAGAACTGTCTCCACTTTTATTACAGATTAATACAAGCCTTAGCATCTGAGTATGGATTATGAATTTCAACTGCTCAAAGCAGCATCAGAGTAGTCTGAAGATAGGGAACATGGAAACTTTAGGCTTCAGCTGCAAAATGTCAAGAGTCCAGGTGTCCCAAATGTGTGTTCTGATGCAGACTTAGTTTAGTAATACAAATAGTAATGACCATAACCCTGACTACAACTATCATGAGTTAAATCATCCTGTAGAGCAGCAGTTCCCTAAAGGTTTATATGATAACATTGCAAGGCTTGGTAGAGTTTAAAATAGAGGAAGGCTCTTCTGACTATTTGAGTCCTGAGACTGCTAAATGGAACTGTAATTCCCTGAGAGAAAGATCTTTTGGGAACCACCTGTGAACCTAGGTCTGTCTCTGTGCAAAACCTTTGTGTTCGGTGTGCAGAGTACAACTGTGCTGTCAGAGAGTGTAGACCTATGTAAGATTTCCTGTGTTCCCAGGTGTAAGGTATGAGGTTCTGACATTTCATCTGCTGCCCAGTAACTGTCCACGCTCTTGCTGAACTCTGTATGAGAGGTGCTGTGTGGCCTTTGCACAGAGGAGTACAGCAGATCTCCACATTTGTGTGTTACTGTGCATTAGCTGTCACAGAGAACTTCTCAGTTTGCAGCAGCTGCTTCATATGCCTACACCAAGGGATAAAGTGTGTGAGGTGGAGTAGTTGTTCTTTTTGCACTGTTTTTACCCTCCTCTTCCTAACCCATTGCCTAGGTATTTAGGAGAAATGTTGGGTATTTCAAATTACTTCAGATACTGAGTGTGTCTTGGAATTTCTACTTGTTTCTTTGAGCATAACTTTTACTGAATCTGAATCTTTGATGGGTGTAATCTGCAAAGATCCAATGAAATCAAAGGCCTTTAAATAAAGGCTAAAAGTGAATTTGAGTCTGATTTCCTGACTGTTTTCCTGCTGCACTAATGTGTGTACAATCACTATATAGACTTCTGCAGAGGATGCCACCATTGAGCAGAAGAAACATTTTCAGACAAAAGTTTTGCTCTCTGCTATGGATGTCTTCCGTGTTACCAGCCAAGGCGAGGGGAAAACAAGACCAAGAGGTGAGTGTTGAGAATCAGGTCATTAGCTAGTTGGTATTTATCATGTAGCTGTAATTGCTAGAAAAGTTTGGAAATGGTAGCTAGAAGGACAGTCCAGCTCAGCAGTCTGTACTCTCTGTTAACTCCTGCTGTAGGCCAATTTGCATAAATTGCTGTAGTTTTACTGTTTTTTCTGGAGAGCCTCTTCATCTTTTTCCTCTCTTTTTGAGAACAGATTCTGAACATTAAAGAGGGAGTACTTAGAAACCTGGGTTTATCCCTGAGTGCTTCTTGAAACAACCCAGACAACTTAGTACTTGCTGCTTTCTTTTCTGAATCATTAGCTGGACCTGATTCTTCATGACGGTATTTTAGTGAAATTGGTTCTGTCCTAAGGATGGAGTTGTTATTTTCAGTTTAAGTATTTCTTCTAGATCTAGAGTTTTCTTAGACATGTTTCTGAGACATTACAGCATAAGACTGTTCCTTCTCAGCTTTAGTAGCTTCACATCTCACATAATTATTTTAAGGGGTTTTTTTGCATTTCAGCTTGGTTTGGAATAATCAATCCTCTTGTATCCTCTCCAGGGACCAGTGATCCTCATGGCAGTTCAGAATCGACTGCACCTGTATCCATGATGAATATTGCTTATTTTGCTCAGAAGCTTGTTGAGAAGCTGAACAGTCGAATGTTTACTGCTGACCCCAAGGAAATCCTGATCTTCATTGCCAAGCAGATTGTGGGGGTGAGTCATGTGAATTTTTTTTACAGCTGTTATCAACATGTTTCACACTGAGGTTATGATACTGCAATTCTCAGGAAGATGTCTATAATCCATTTGCTGACTGTGATTATTCCTGTTTTCTTGCATGAGCCCATAATGGTTCTAAATGACAATTGGAGCTAGAAAGTGTAAAGAAGGGATAGTTAACTCTTCCGTGCCACTGTCTGTTGGCTATGTACATGTTGCTGAACAGGAATAAATTAATCTCTTACACAATTCCAGGGACTTCAGCAGAAATACAGAACAATTTAATTTGTATCTAAATGGTAGTTCGGGGGAATTTTGATGGAAAAAATTTGCAACAGATGAAATGAAGTGAGAGGAGTGTATCCTTGGGGAGAAAGTTCTTTCAGTAAGCCAAGTACTCTGCTGTTTTTTGTTTTCACAGGTCTTAGAAAGCTCTGTTTCTCAAAAGGATGTTTTCCTCGGTACCCTGTACAGCTGTCTAAACAGAGCCATCCTGTACTGCCTATCCAGACCACAACAATTGCTGTCTGAACAGTTTAATGTCCTGAACACACTCAATGTCCTGCAGGAGCAGTGGGATATTATTTTTGCAACTTACAACTCAAATAATAATTTTGTTGTCTGCCTAATGTACTGCCTTTGCCAACTGAATTCGGACAGGTACCAATGTTCATCTTGGTATAACATTTGTTTATGTCTCTGTGGTGTTATCGATGGGTACAGGAGGTGGGAGATTTCACAAAACTTAGGCAATATCCATCTTGGGTGATCACTAGAAGCTGACATTGAGCTGGATTCAGCTAGACTGTGGACTTTGGATGCATTATATGTACTGTATCATAGCAAGCATTTGACCCATTGGGTTCAATGTTCTGGGTATTTAAAACACCATTCTACTTTTAAAAGGGCAAACCCTCCACTCTAATTTGTTGTCCATTGAAGTGGCAGAGTAAAGCCACTTGGGGAAAGATGTTTTTTTCCTCATGCACTTAAAAAAAAAACCCAACACACAACAACAAAACAAAAAACACCAAACAAACAAAAAACCAACCAAACAAAAACAAAAAACACCAAAACAAAAAAACCAAACCCCACTCAAAACAAAACCCCAAACAAAAAAGTGACATCAAAAGGTTTCTATGATTTCATTTGAAGGAGAGAAAGGTTACTAATGTGCTTAGTGTTCTGGAAGCAGTGAACTGTCAGTAAGGAAATGGAAAGGATAAACAGCTCTTCAATCAGAAGGCTATTTTTTAATTTAAATACTAGTGTGCAGAAAATTTCCTACCACCTGTCTTGCTCAGAGGCAGGTTAGCATGTGTGTTTGTGGGTGTAAAAAGCAAGACACAGTGGATCAGTGGATGGTAATAACATAACATTTAATTCTTTTTTTTTTTTTTTATTTTTGAAAAGGGTGTTTCTTTTCAGAGACACCCAAAAAAGCTTGCATGTTTGTCTAAGCAGAACTCAGATTTGCACATAGGTTTAATTGCTACTTTTATTAACAAAAACAACTGTGTTGTATCTGTTTTATTCATTTGGCCTTTCCAGCAACCTACTCACTTTGGAGCAGTACCTGCAGTTAACAAGCTTGAACTGGTTTCAGTGGGGTTGGCTTACAAGCCAATCATTAAAATGAGAATCTGTCAGTCTTCCTGGGCTATGGGTTAGAACCATTCCACAAGCATGCAGGTGACCCTTCACTGATTCATCTGCGTGGGCTAATTTAGGGAGATGTTTTTTCTGATGCAGCAGCTATTCTTGTGTGGTTACACTTAAAACATATAAAACTATGAATGGATCTTGTCAATCTTTCTGTTACGGTTATTTTTACTTCTGTCTGAGCTGCAAAGTCCTGGTCATACTGAAGTTGGGAGTTTTCCTTTTGATTGGATAGGGCTAGAACATCCATACTCTGCTGTTCTTACAGGTGATGTACCAGAGCGACTCTTGCTAATGTAAGCTGGAGTTATTTTGGAAACTCTGTTTTGTCAAAAGAAGAAAATATTGTCTTGTGCTATAATGATGTTCATTGTTTCAATGAAAACCGTCTGTGCTGCTTAGATGGTCTGGCTTGAATCCATTAATAGAATATCACATCAGAAATGAGCTGCACTTCCTGAGGTCTTTTCTTCATTGTTCGTATTCCAGATAATAATTTCCAGGCCAAAACTGTTGAGATAGGGTAAGGATTACTTGTTTGTAGGAAGAACATAAACTTTTTTTTTTTTTTAATTACAGAAAAGATGGTGTTATCCAAAAGGCAAACACAGCAAATTCAGGGAATCAGGATTGTGGTATTTAAAAGAGAATCAGGAGTAAAAATGGCAGCTTTACATGCCCAAGAGATTTGATTCTCCCATGTAGTAGTGCCTGTTTATAATTGAAAGAACATGTTGTATAACTACTGGCTATGTATAATATATATATTATTGACAGCACTTCTGTGACTAAGTCCAGGTTGTCTGGATACCGTTACTAAGCCTCTTGCATTTATTGTTATTACTGCTATGCTGAAATTCCTATTGACTGGTAAATTATGTGACACACACACTACCACACTCTCAAGCAGCACTAACTTTTTTTTTTTGTGGTGATATTCTCAATTATAATCACATCTACATGATACTAATATCATGGCGCTAAAGTTTGCAGCTTTTTTGGTTTATTTTTTTTTCCCTGAGTGCTCTATAAACTGAATGAACAATAAACAAAATGAACAATTGGTACAAAATACTCAGACTAAGTAAGCAGTTCAGTTGTGGCGAGACACTGTTTCCCACATAATGGGAGATACCTCTAGTGAAGAAATTCAGAGCAAAGTGATGGCATACGAGATCCTCGGGGGAGGAACAAGAAAGCTGGATGCATTCTGGCTACGTTAGTACAGCCCTGTGTTCCAGCTAATTGAGATGAATGGTAGATACAAGTGCACTAAGAAGTGCAGGGAGGAAGGGATGGTGCCCCTGTACTCAGCACTGGTGAGATCGCTCCAGTTTGGGCACCACAGTAAGAAAGACATTGAGGTACTGGAGCGGGTACAGAGGAGGGCAATGAAGCTGTTGAGGGGATTGGAGAACATGTCTTATGAGGAGAGGCTGAAGGAGCTGGGATTGTTTAGCCTGAAGGAGACTGAGAGGACACCTTATTGCCCTCTGCATCTACCTGAAAGGAGGTTGTAGTGAAGCTGGTGTTGGCCTTTTCTCCCTAGCAGCTATGACAGGACAAGAGGAAGTGGCCACAAGTTAATCCAGGGGATGTTCCCAATAGATATTAGAAAAAAATTTTTACTGAAAGACTAGTTAAGCATTGGAACAGGCTGCCCAGGGAAGTGGTGAAGTCACCATCCCTGGAGGTTTTCAAAAAACAGGCGGATGTGGTGCTTCAGGACATGTTCTAGTGGTCATGAAGGTGTTGGGTAGAAGGTTGAACTTGGTGATCTTGGAGGTCTTTTCCAACCTTAACAATTCTATGATTCTGTCATAACACACGTGCAACAGAGTGATCCATAGGATCTTGATGGCTGCTCCTGGACTTTGAAAACCAGACTGGCAGTAGTTTAGTTCCCACTTCCTGTAAATCCTGTAATATCATATGATTTCTGTAAGCCCTTGACCCTGAGAGTATTGATCTGCTAAGTGAATCAAGTAAGAGTGGATGTATAGTAATACTTTTAGCTTTTTAACTACCCTCAGTTTGTTCTAAGTATGGTTTCCTCACCCACCATCCTCTTTTTTTTTTTTTTTTTTTCTTTAACATCACAGATATCCAGAAGGTTTTGGGGTGGACACAAAACCAAAGCTGGCTTCATATCACCAGATTTTCCTTGCATCCAGTGAAGAGGAACAGGGCAGCCTGCCTACTCCAGAGGATGGTAATTTATGGCACATGTTGCCTTTGGCTTACAGAGCAGAAAAGTACCTGGCCTAAAGAGAGAGCAGCTTGTGCAAGTGCTACTTAATTGCCTCTTTCGTCTATAGGCACTGCATGCACAGTGCGGAGAAAAGAAAGTCATGCTAAAAATAAGTTGTGTTTACATCGTATCTTTTAATTCAAAATTCACACCACACATCCTCAGGAGTAATGGGTATCTGTCTGGAGATCTATTTTCCATGTTGTGTCCAGTATCAGTACCCAGATACATCGTATTTTTAATTCTTTTTCTTTTTTTTGAAGGCTATACAGAGCTTGTGTCTGTCTGTTGTACACAAGAAGAAATACCTGGCTCTTTTAAGTGAAACACTGGAAAAAAATTGGCCTGGATTCAGTGTAGGGGCTGTCAAATGAACTCTACAGAGAAGTGACAATCTTTTGTTGTTTTGTTTGTTTTTTTTTTTAATATATAGATATGTTGGGTTGGATATGATGCAACCAAATAAGTCTGATTTGCAGGGAAATACAGCAAAATATCTCAGCACTTCCTTGTACAACATGCTGTTGCGGTGTCAAATTGTTTCATGACTTCGTTGCCTTCCCACCATCATATCTAACGATGTTTGGCAACATAAAGGAATGTCCTTTATGTGCTTTAGCATTCTATGTATAAGATCATCAAATTTCTAATAATTTTCCAGGCAGAAACCAGTTAGAATCATCTGTCACTCCTATTTGTTTCTTTAGGGGAATTAGAATATAGTGAAAGAAATGTCCTGCTGTTTTCTGTATTAGACTAGTCTGGCTTAGTACCTATGGAGCAAACTCTACTGACTCCACCAGTTACTCTGAACCAGTGCTGTTCTAAATTAGGTGGTTTTGCTTTATCTGCTGCTTCTCTTGTTACACAGAAAATGATATTTCATTTGGAGTTTCTTTTGTTTCCTAGTCCATCAGGAGATTCTGAGAACAGTAGAAATCGTCTGGAAGCAGCTCATTGCTCAGAGGCAGCAGGCTCTGGAGGACACTTACAAGATGGATCTTTCCGTAAAAGGGAATGACAAAGAAAGGATTATGAAGATAACAGAGATCACTCCTTTATGGGAAGAAATTATGACAAAAGCTTGGCAACACTTGATAGGTCTCTATTCTTTTATGGAACACTCATTGTAGTAAGCGAAGCCATAGCAGTAAATGTAGCGCTTCATGGAAAGCTGCTGATTCCTTGGCTATACCCATACTCTGCACATCATCTGCTAGATAAAGCAGATTCTCAGTTTCTGTTATCCAGGATTGTGGTTGCTTTCTGTGTCATGCCCCAGTCCTTCTGTTATCACCTGGTGATGCTATAGAACTCATGCTGTACTACCAGAGAGAGAAATCTCCTCAGACAATTGTATTCCACGGGAGAATTTAAAAGGGAGGATATTGGAGTAAAGAAGGGCATCCCAGTGTGCGTAGTGCTGCAGGCATTCAAAACTGATCCCTATGAGGCTTTTAAATAAAGACTTGAGAAGTATATGTGAATTCAATGCTCATCATAAATAGAAGGACAATCCAACTGGAGGGTGGCACTAACATGTTGTTGTGACATGTAACAGAAATACAAACCTTCTACATTCTCACAGTCTCAACTTGAAGTCTTACAGGCTCTTTTTGTCTGTTCTGGCTCACAGCATCTGAAAAGAAGCTTCTCCAGAATAAAACAGGGCCAGGCATGTCACAGAGCAAGCACAATTCCTGGAGTGAAAGCTTGTCTTCAGCTATTAGGTTGATGCCTGGCCGAAATACAAAGGAAACAACATGCAAATCTGAGGTAACTTGTACTCTTTATCTTTTCTGGCTCTGTCACAAGTCTGCTTTTGATATAGCTTTGGAGAGTTTGTCTGGACTTAGGAGGCCTCTAAGCATGTCTACTGACATGTTCCATTGTAAACTAGACACCTACTGCAGTTAAGGTTCCTTTCCAGATTGCTAGAAATAATCACTAAGAAATAGTCATTGATTTGAAGAATTTTGGTTGGCAGCCTTAATTTATAATGTATTAATGTATACTTTTTGCATGAGGCCTAATTATTGCACTTGAAAGGAAAAACCTACATAACCAATGTGTGTTTGTGGTCACAAGGCTTTGCTTGTGTCAGAGCAAGGTGAGGAGATGGTGGCTTTGCTGCTGTTTTTGACTTACATTGAATATGTGAACCTTGCCCTCCAGACACCAAATTAGAAGAAACAGTTGTGTATTACCATAGTACTGGTGTTTTTATTTTCTACTCAATATGAAGCATTAAAAGTCCAAATTCCAGCCTCAAGTTTAGCCTTGAGAGGTAAGGACATAAGTGCTTATATAAATCAGGAATGGTTCAGGAGCGTATGCAACATTCCTACTGCCAGCAATACAGTTGGACCATCTTTTCCATGTGTAAGCTCCCCCTTTGCTGATAGAGAGTGCCATTTCCATGTTTTTGCTGGACGTTTGTTGAGAATGCAAATAAAAAGCATGTTAGATGTTACTTGGTGAAGTGTGCTAGGGCTAGAGGAACGAGCTATAGGATAGAACAGCAGCAAATTGGCAGAATATTGTGAGCTTTGGACTGAGCTTCTGTTTTTGCAGTGTTGAACATATTAAGGTCTTATCTTTTTTCTCCTGATGAGGAGACAGCAAATCTATTACAGCATCGGACTAGGGAGTCTTAACCTTCTAGTTCAAACTGCAGCAGATTGCATCTTTATACCCAGTGATGACCAGTTCACTTCCAGATGTGTTGATCAGGAAGTCTGTGATACCCAAGTCATGTGTCTGATGGTACCTTACCAAGCTGCAAGTTTTTTCTCGGGATGCCACAGCATCCTTGTCATTCTTTAAAATCACTTTGCTGCTTACAGAATGAGCAAGTTCTTCCCAGGTACATATGTAGACTGTGATGTCATACTACAAGAGCATCGACTATTTGCCCTGGGGTCTGTTTAATTATTTTTTAAAATTAATTTTGATTATTACAGCTGATTACACCTCAGTGAGCAATGTAATTGATATTTGTAAATGTATCCCAAGGAACATTTTGTACAACATGCTTTTTGCTGTTGAAGGTTAAAGACTTCGTTATTGGTTTTTCCCTAAATATACCCACATCATTAGTTCCTCCAGTGAAAAGGTTGCCATCTGGAAAAGGCAGCACGGAGACATTATTCAGGCACAAGTGCATGAAATTGGTGTTTCTGCATCTTCTGTCTCTCTTCTGCAAGGAAGCGGCTTGTAATTAAAGGAGCTGGGTTTGGAGGAAACATTATTCATTTGGTGTTATTCCTTATCATGTCAAGGACTGACAGCTCCACAGCTCTGATAAATTGTTCCTCTCAATGAGATGTGAAGCTACAGTTCCAAATATCCTCCTCCACTCTCCCTGTTCCCCTTTCTCCCTCCAGCCTGTCTCTGGAAGAGTTTGATGCATTTTTCAGAGATACGAAATCTGAGAGGAAGAAAATAATTTTTTTTTGTTCCTCAACAGCCCTCTTCATGCACTTCATAAGCAAGGCATTTTCAGTATCAAAGGAAGTTGGGAGCACAAGTTACATTTAATGGTGTTTTTGCTACCAGACCCACATTTTTGGCCTCACTTTGGTAGTTACTTTTCAAAGTGTTGTAATGTGATTTTGTATCATTTGCTTTGTCTCAAGTGCCTTCTCTGTTCACTTGGAAAAAATCTTAGAAACTAGACTCTGTCTTTACTACCGTTAGTTATGGACCCATGTTGTACAGCAATAGACACCTGTTTGAAACACTGAGATAAATGGAAAAGTAGCAGTATGAACTACATATTGAGTCAAAGAATTTCAGTTCCATAGTAAAATGAAAATCTTTGCATTTTCTGAGAGCTAATCATGGTTGTTCCTAACTAAGCAAAACATATTAAGTTTGAGAAAAGTGCAGAAATTCAGCCAGTATTTCAAATCTTTGCCCAGTAGAAAGAAGGAACACATTGATTACTGGGTTATAAATTAGACTCCTTTATCAACTGGAAATAAAGAAGTTGAAGCAGTAGTAGAATTTACTGCATCTTAAAAACATAAACAAAAAACCCCAACAAACAGAACACCTCCCCTTAAGACTATCAACTTTTTTTCCTTGTTGTCACTTACAAGATAGGAAGAATGCTTTTCAGATCCAAATCTCAATCCGGAAAAAAAGAACACAATTCAAACCACTCAATACAGCAAAGAATCAGGCCCCCATGTGCCCAATGTTTCTGCTGTACTTTCTCTCAGGATCTCCAGCACCAGTGAAGCCAATTTCCTGCTATTTGGTGACAAATGTCAGAATTAGGAAATGCAGCTGTGTTTCTCACATATTTCTGAATCCACTTTGCTACTTAATGCTCTGGTCTTGGCTTTGTCTGAAACACATGATCATTGAGAAACAAGAACATGGTCACATCTCTGTTAGTAGACAGGCAATGATCTGCTCTGATAATTTCTATTTTGCGCTTTCTTGGAAGTCTGAGTAGCCATGCGGGAGCAAGAGAAGCATTGTACAAAATCAGATTTTTTTAATGCTTACAGTTGACAGAGTTGGGTAAATTTGCCAGCAGGAGTTTATATAAGACTGTGCCAAAGGTTTTCAAATCATTAACTTTCCTGTTTCAAAGTGAGCTTTTTGATCTCTGGCTTTCTCCTCCCTTCTTCCCCCAGTCCCCCTCCCTCCTAATTTTGCTGTCAGAATCTAGGGCACACATTTAAATTTTAGGTTAGCAATGACTGTTTTTCTCACTTTTAACAACCTGCGAGAGCAGCAAGGGAGCACTATAACAATTGTATTTTCAGTACACTGTAAACCAGTCAACAGCTCCTACCATGCAGTGTCCTGAGGTTCTGCCTGAGGATGAGTGTCCAAGCAAGGTTACAAACAGCATACTTCTAACTACTGTAAAACACACTGCCTTAGGGCTGTAGATATAGTTGATAATTCTTTAAAAAGAATGCAGAGCCTCTTGAGTTTTACAGCAAGCCTGATTGTGCCTGTCCTCTCCTGATTTGGTTCATTAATTACAGTCCTCTATGCCAGAGGCCTATATACCTTGAGAAAATGAAATAGAAAAGGTCTTTCTAACCGTAGTCTTCAGAAGGAAGAGGTTAACAGACACCTCTGCTGCCACTAGTGCATGCAAGGTCATGGCAAAAAAGCATTTAATGGTGTAGCTTGCAAACCAGAAAATACTAGGTTCTAACTAGTCTTTAGGACTTCTAGTTTTAGATTTACAGGAAATGTTTGGTTTTTTTTTCTTGGTAGCCTCGTTCACCAGTCTTCTCTTTGGCCAGAAGCTGAAAGTCTTGTTGCCACAGAAAATTGTTTGTCACACCAAGAACAACAATCTTTTCAAATTCCACAGCCAGCAAAATATTTCCTAAATATTGTTTCCTATGTAACACTCATTCTTAAGATAAATATGGCTACTATACCTAGTACCTCTAATGATCCACCTATGGTGGTAATGCACTATATTTTGAGAAGTATTTAAACATAAAATTTCCATTGACTTCAGTGGGAGTTTGAACTACAGACCTAAATTTCTTCTGTGCTGAAAATGCAAATCCCTACATCAACACTTACAGGAATTTTTTAATGTGGTCTGTACAGTGCTAGAACTTACCTAGTACAAAGAGTAACTGTGTCATGGATACAGAACTAGTCCTGTCTGGGGCAGGGCTCTCACCCCACTTGACTCCATCAGGAGAGAGTGCTGAGGCTTCACTCACTCCTGGTTCTCAGTCTTGCTTCATACTTTTTGCAGACATCTTTACAGGTTTTGCATTAGTTTGTGGGGAAGAGGGTGAAATGAACTGGTTTAAGTTAATATGTACAGATTGTCCTCACAAATTCTTGGATAGATGTGTCTGTGCAAAAGTCTGTGTTTTGGAGGGTAGTTTTAAACAAGGCTTTTCAAGCAGAAGCATTTGATGTTGAACTGGAAGGCTTATGTATTCCTAGGCTCTTGTCGGGGCATAGAAGACTCATCCCCAGGACATAAAATCAGAGATAGCTCAAAATACTGTGTACCAGTGGACTTTGGCTTCTGTAAGAAAGTTTTATCTCAAGTAGACAGATGTGAATTTACAGACACTTGGCCATTATTGCCCAAGATGTGAGTGGCAACACTAGCAGCTAACTAGTGAACCAGTGCCTTCAAATACTAGCCACTTCTTTCCTGCCTTGTTATAGCATTTTTCAATAACTGATTGTAAAATAAAGGCTGATGCTGACCAGCCTGGGTTTTCAAACAGTAGTAGTAGTAGTAGTACCAGTGCATCAGTGTGGTTGTTTAAGGTGAGGAGGTGTTCAAAGTAGTGAAAAGGGGAGTGAGGTTGACCAAAAAGAGTTTGCTAACTTGGAATGAAGGCGGAACAAGCTCAATTTAGCAGTTCACAGTAGATGAAATGAAGAAAATAGAAATATTTGAAACATAATCACAATTACTACTTAAACAAATACTTTGTTTTACCACTCACTTTATCTTTTATTGGCTTTTCAAGTTAAAACATTAAATAAGCAAACACATAATGGTGTTTCTTTGAAAAGTGCATCATTTGTGTAACATCTTTATCTTCATAATAGAAGGATAATTAACATCACTAATTATCTAATTAAGTTCATTAACTATCCACCAACAGTGCACCGTGAAGTTGACATTATGTTCTTCTGTCAACAAATGCTTTGATTTCTTGGGAAGTAATTAAAATGTAAATTAGCATGTCATTAAATGCACAAGGGAAGTTTGAAATCAAATATTCATTTCAAAACTGCTCATAGCACACATTTTTTTTACTTCAATGAAAGAAGGCACTTTACTATTAATGATGTATATTAAACAATTTCCATTATAATATTATTGTCTTGTTTAATAACTGGCTCAAAGCTAAATTACAGTATGTAGCAGCAAGCTGGAAAAAGTTTCTTTTACTCTGAACAAATAAATTTTTATGTCCTTTTAAGCGGATATCTGACACACTGCTCATTTATAATTTTGAGATTGTTTACAAGATCATAAAGAAATAATTCAACAAGTCAATAAGTTAGAAAGCTGCATGAAAACATAAAATGAAGTGCTATCTAATTTTATGTAATGCAAATCACTGAACTTTCAGAAATGTATGGGAATAATTTCCACATTCATTGAAGGTAACTGTTTAACAGAGAATTTGGAATATAAAGGTTGTATGATGATGAATATAAATTATCGATGACTCAGATCGACAGAGCATTCACCCCACTGTCTGTCCCCTAAACATCCAGGGAATTGCTACAGGAGATGGCATGCATGATGCACAGTAGAAAAATCTGTCCCGTGCATAGGAGTTGGGATGCCCAGAAAATTAACTGAGTTTCTGTCAAACAGCAGGGACTGAAAATTGCTGAGCATGAACTGGATGGTGATATGGACAAGTAGAGACTGGGAAGTCAGTGAAGGTCCTAAAAATCTCTGCAAGATGAACTTCAATGTTTCTTCTAAATGAGAGTATAGGTTGCTAACTTGTGCTGAAGTCTGTGACCATTCTTTTCTTCTTGTACTCATACTTGAATAATCAAATTAAAGACAAAGCTTTTCTGTGCCTGTCTGTGATCCATTAATGCGTTCTGCTGCAGAGTAGCCTGTGGCATCCAGGATTGTTTTACAGGCACTAAAAAACTCCAGAAGTAATCTTGGCACCCTTAAACGAATGCCATTTTAGGAAAACTGGTATTTTTAGGGGTCAAGAAAGACATGTTTCTTTGTATTCTGTACTCTGAGCTCCAAGCGTATGCTAATGTTTGCAGAAGTCTTTTGTCAACTAAAGAATTAGAAGTGCACATTTTTCTTAAATAAAAGCTGTGATTCAAATGTAATTAGAAAATGCCAGTGCATGAGGCTTTCAGATGCATGCTCTGAGATTCTATATGATAAAGTCCTAAGTAACAATGACCTGTGGAACTTCACAGAAAATCACTGTTTTAAATAGAAATAGGAAAATGGTGAGTAAGAACAAGTGAAATCAAAAGACCCCATTGCTATTCTCCATAATGCCAAAGTCTGACGTTCACTTTTCACTAGAGGTAAAAGCTGATACTTCTGCTGTAACAGAATGGAAATGAAGTCATTCTCAGAGATGGAAGTAAAGAACAAACATGTCTCTCCTCCCATTGTGCTTTTTTGCTATTAGGCAACAAGTTATCTGTTCTCTCAGGAATTTATCTTTTCAGTAGTATCATCTGTTGAAGGAGTGTATGTGTCCACACACACACATTCATACATATATGTAGTTGCTACAGAAGTAGAGCTGCTTCTGTGCTCCCTAGGTTTAGATGATAAATATAGCGTGGAAGTCTTATCATATGTACACCATGAGTTTGGTTTATCCTCTTGAAACCCACCCCTGTATGTGGGTACATTTATGATGCACTGAAATATGGAGGTTTTTCTCATTAAGTTTGCTATTCCCCAACCAACTGGCAATGCCAGGAATCCATCCATGATCCTTAGTAGCAGTTGGCATTGTGCATTAGCCTCCTAGTGGGTTGAGGCACGAAGCTTCCATGCAACACTTAACTGCTGGAACTACAGTCTGTTGAAAAGTTAAATGAATTTTGGCAAAGCAACAATAAAATCCACATGGCAATAACAATTCTGTGATTCAAAAGAGTCTGCAAACATTCCTCAGTGTGGAGAGTGTATGCAAAGGACTAGGATAAACTACTCTTCAATTTGCTATGGAAAACTTTATCTGCCTTGGCTTAACGCTTGTTACCTGGTGACTAATGAAACATTTTTTCCTCTTATGAAATGAACTTTCTTTCTAGTGCATAGTCAATTACTTGTAAAGTAATCTAATCACAAGATGGGTAGCCTATTGACTGCATAGAGTAGCAGTGCACCTACGATTCACTGCGTTAGATTTAGTAGCTTGGAGACATTATGCACTTTGTCCTTTTGTCTGAATACAACTGGGCTGGTGAATTGGAAACTTCACTCTGCTCTAGTAATTTACTGTAACACTTGGATTCTTTATGAAACTGCTATACTAGCTGTAATCCTCTCCTCTGCTTATGAGGCTGATGATGAAGGGATCAATTTATTCTCTGTGGTTTAGCAGGAAAGGAGCAGAAGTACTAGGCTTTAATTGTGCATGTCAGGAGGGGAAATTCTGGTTAGATGTCTGGAAAAAGGAGGAGCCTGAGAACTGAACTGAGTACTAGAAGATGGTTTTCACACTTCAGAAGAGTTTAGGCATACAATTTAACGGACAAGAATTTGGCTCTGTATCTGTGTTAAAGCATAGTGGTTCAGGAATTCTCCATTAGCAAGTTTATTGACTTTAGAGGTTGACTGCAAAAACAATTGCTTTTGTGAGAATGTCTTTTTCCTGACTAAGTCACATCATCAGTGACAGGAGATCCATGGTGGGGTTAGGGCATGCAGTCCAGAGGACAGAGGTGGGATATGGGGCTTCTGAGATGAGCAGTGATCTACCAGGGGTGGCTGCCATTTAATGTTGAGCTTCTGGGAAATACATGCTGAAGAAAAACTGAATAATTTGCTCTTTGTAAAATGACATTTCCTTAATGTTCTATTTCATCAAAAATGCAGCTTTTCTGTTTGATTCAAGATGACAAGAGTGTGTTACATTAGTATCATGTCATTTTTCTTATTCTAATGATGCTAATTTCCTGTTTCCCTCTTTCACAGTTACCACCCACAGAAGTTATAAGCATGTTTAATTGCCACTTTTATGGTCGAAATGCTGCATATATATTATCTGCATGTTTGTATCTTAAATGCCTACATTAAAGGCAAATCTGCCTCTCTTCAGTAGCAGACAACCTGTATATAAAAGTTGTGAAGTAAATGCCTAAACACATCCTAAAACACAGTGATTTCTTGAATCAGGGCCATCAGATCTGTTCCTATAATGTACAAACTCTTTGCCACTGTTACATATGCTATTTACATGCAGTTTATTGTGTCCTTAAGATATCCTCACCTGCTGTTCTGTTTTTCTATGCTTGTGGAATAGTTTCTAAAAGCCTAGTGATTGCTTTAATAGCTGTAATTAGATGAAAAAAACTTCCATGCAGAATTGTGAAATCCCGAGTTTAGAGGTATAAAAATATGTGGACTCTTCCAGTGATAGAAGATCTGGTATCTGGTAAATCAGCTATATTATGCTCATATGAATATGATCTGGGAATATAAGAGTAGAAGGGCTTTCCAAATTGGCTCATGAAATTGTTTCCTCCTCCCAATATTGCATGCTGTGACCATATATATCCTCTTTGTGGGCTTATCAGTCTGTTTAAAATTACTTCAGGTTGGGTTTGCCCAACCACTCTCCCTTGCCCCACAACCAGGTCTTAGTGGCAGGATGTTTCAGAAACTCACCTGTCTTATTTACATCATCTGTAAGCTACAGACTTTGTCATCTTTCATAAAGACCTCTGAGATGTAGTGGTGAAAAGTACGGTGCAAGTGTAGATACTTTGGTTGTAGCTGTCGTGCTATATAAATTCTCTGACTGTGTGTGCTTATATATTTATAATATTTATTTTGCTCAGAAGGGCTAAAGTAGTAGACTAATATCACTAGTTCTAGTCCTCACCAACAGATGACTAAAACACATGCTTTTAAAGAAGTAAGTTGTACTCTCACTACAATCCGTGGGACTATTCACTTGGCACAGTCAGGGATCTTGATATTTGGTCTTTCCTTTTTGTTCTTCCACGTCCAAAGTTACTTTATCCTGAAGTTTATTTTTATTAAGAGTCTTGGCACGTACTTTCGTGTGCACGTCTGTTGTATAATACAATGCATAGCCTTTAATACCCCAAAGGAAACCTCAAAGTGCAGAGCTCCAATGACATAATGTTTCTTTAGGAAAGAACTGTGGCATAAGCGGTGTCTATGTCATGCAATATGTGTTTAATATGGCAAGCCTGAATGTTTATGGGGTGCAGGAGTGTTACATGAGATATAGAGATATATATATATAAAAATTATTTTAAAAATCAGACCTAAACTTTCTAGAACTCAGCAGAGAATTGTTAACTTACAAGTCACACCTCAGGCTTGTTTCTTTTTTTGTTGTTTTGTTTTTGGTTTTTTTCTTCTTTTTTTGTTTTGTTTTTTTTTTCCCCCAACTGTTTCTTATTACAAGCAGTCTTTCAATTGCTTTAGTTGAAAGAAATTACAGAAAATCCACTCTCTGTGTTTTTTGGCATGCTGATTCTCGGTTTGCCAGCATTTTTCTCCTAGCTGTTTTTACCTTTTCCCAGTGCTAATAATTTTCTCTCCTGCTTGCATGAGGTCTCTATGCAGCAATGTTTCTTCCTTCTGTGGTTTCTTTTTGGTTCGGTTTGTTTTTTTTTAATAGGGAAATAGCTTGTAAATTCCATCACCTTTTCAAGCTCTAAATATTGACTGGGGAATCTGAGGCAGCAAAATGATCTGATTCTACTTAGAATGTGATTGACTAAGGCTTCTAAGTAGAGAAGTCTGTATAAAAAAGACTTAAAGCCTGGTATTGTACTCAGATTTCTACACCAGGCTGGATCAATATGGTCTTTCAGTCTGCTGTTCCCTAGAATACAGGTAGTATTTCTTGCGTGTACACCTGCTTTTCTGTATATGAAACTCGAACCATTTATTATGTTACTCAATATTAACAATTATCAAATCTGGCATATTTTTGGTGTTCAAGACAGATATTACACTGTGGCACTGTTGTATTTATTCTACTGCATAAAATGTTGCCATTTCAAAGGATAACCACCTACCATTTTTAATGGAAACTGTTTATATGTTAAGAACTTGTGTGCGATAGTTGTTCATGAAACATTACAGTGTAATTGTTCTGAGTGAACAATTAATAAGTGGTCCATACACTCCATGTTTATTGGATATCTTTTTCAGGTTTTATTTTTGTTTGTTGGTTTGTGGGGCTTTTTTCCTAAACACAGTGATCCCCTCTCTTGTTATCTGTTCATTTCATTTTACAACTAGATGGTTTTCCTGTGGGATTGATCATCAGGGACACTTTCCTCTGGCTGAAGATGGCTAGCTATAGCTCTTTTGGAAGCCAAAGTGGTTAGTCTTCAGCTGACCAGCTGTGGCTAACAGAATTTTTCCTTCTTAGGACCCTTCATACATTTCAAAGGCTAGGAGCTGGAGCTGGGTTAGTGAAGCTGGCAAGAATCTTTGCAATGTGGGCTTTGACCTTAGGGGTCTGATCAGTGACCATGAGTGAAACACAGACTATAAACAACTTTCAAACAGCTGCCAGTAGAACACTGACTCAGCTTGAATAGCCTGTGGGTGTCTGAAATGGTTGTTAATACTTGGAGGAATTTGTTGTCTATTCTGAATGGCTTTTACCCTATGTCCACATAGAGCTGGGATCTCAGTTCTTCTCCTGTACTGAGCCTAGCTCAACAGCACAGAGATGCTGTTGCTTTCTAGGTCAGCCTTTATGGGAGTTTTATATGAATTATGGAATAGTTTTGTGAGGCCGCAACTGTGATTACAGGTTTAATGATGCTTTAAACAAACAAAAATGTAATGACTTTCATCAGTGTAAAACAGGAGCTTCCTGCAGGGAAACACCAATAAATGTGACTTCACGGCGGGGGTACAGACCTGGCTGGCAGCCAGCAGTAATCGGCACACCACATAGACCTTGTGTGTTAACTTAATTATAGCACAGTGAAAGCAGCAGCTAGACAGTTTGCTGTGAGGAATCACTGCCAGTGTGGCACAGAGTCCATGCATTTAAAAGTTACCCATCTGATCCATGGCTTTAGGTAGTGAGAGTCTGGGAATTTCAGAGCAGTTTAGTCTCATGCTGTGACTCACAGCAAGCTTGGGTGGGCATGAGAGCCATTGAATGGCCCATGGAACAGTCCAACCTCTTCTGTATATTCTCCAAACAGCTTCTGCCTTCTCTGTCACCTCTAATCCTCAGGAATTTATCAAAGGAACAGATACTTCTACTACTCTCTGAAATGCAGTTGATGGTCAGCCACTCAGAATTGGTTTTTTGGTTTGGTTTTTTTTTTTCTTCTTTCTCTACATGGCTTTGGTGTGCCTTTTGTAAATTCCTGGGAAGTGCAAGCAACCTTATTTTGACTTCACATTCATGGTCAAGCAAGTCTGCATCCTTCCTACATATTTGTCTGGCACAGGGAATAGAACTTACAATTTATTTGGATACCATGACTTTTGGCATTCTGTTTCTTTCAGTAATGATTAGGATCATCATCCTGAGTCAGATCCCAGTGGACTTTAGGGGAAAAAAATAAAAAAGTTCCTCTTTCAGACAGGTTTTGGTTTTGAAAATTTTAAAGCTATGCCCAGAAGATCAGACATGGCACCATGTAGCTGTAATAGGCACCATGTAGTTGTAAGAGCTAGAATCTTTTTCCAGGAAATACACTCTCAAACAGGAGAATTTTAACTTATGACTGATAGTTAAAAAGGTGTGATACTGAATTCCTCCCAGTAGCTATTTGTCAACAGTCACACAAAGAAATACTGAACAAGGAAAGAAATAGATGGAGCAACTATCCTTGTGTTTGTACAGAAAAGTCTGTTACAGGACTCTAGAACAGTCCCATGAGTGTTGGACAGTTTGTTAAAGCAGGGTTCTGTGGATGCTGAAAAGCTGCTAGTAGAGGGATTTTCTCAGGTTCTCACAATATTTGGTGAGAGTCCTGCCTTTCTCACACAAGTTATGAAAAACAGTAGGATGTTTTGTAAGCTGGACCAACACCTGGTGTTTTGCTAAGTTCTGTTTATGGTACGTTGGAAAAACATTTTGAAATAGGTGCTGTAGGACTTTAGCCAATCACCCTAGGAGATGGGTGATCACTGACCAATTGCCCTATGGGGCTAGGGTATATAAAATGGGGTTGTAAATTAATAAAGTTGCTTCTCTTGCCTGCTCTTGCTGAATGTGTGTGTTGATTCATCTCTCCGCTCCCGGTATAAACAGCAACAGAGTTCCATGCTGGTTCTGCAGTTGCCCTCATGCAATAAGATAAAACAAGCCAGTAACTTATTCATCAGTTGTTTAGTGCTTCAGCACATGTGTATACACAGCCTTTCCGTATTCTTTGGCTCTCTGAACAGATAAAAAAAAGTCATGAGAACAAATACTTAAACCCTCTTTGGGACCCAGAATTTCATAGATGGATGGAGAAATGGGGGAACAAGCCTAGAATTTACAAAGCTGTAGGCTTGTCTGATTGATGTTTAACAGGTGAATCTGAGGAATTAGAATGATGGTCAATATCCTCAGTTGTATTTTCTTGTTATGTGCATGATGCTAGTTTGGTACCTGAGGACTTCCATTGATTTTAGTACTGTTTCTGCTCAACTTTTCAAAAGGGAGGCTTAGATAGGAAATGCTGTTTGAAATTCTCTGGTTTGTGTTCAGTATAGGTCTTGGCTATGTGAATGTTGTGACCCCAGTACCTGTGGGGTTTGGTGGAGTAGGTAAGAAGAGAATTAATTTCATTTTCCCTCCTCCCTGAGCTTAAGGATCCCACCACACTGGACCATTGTTCATGATCTTAGCCTGTGTAACTCTGAAGTTAGTATTATGGTCTCTGTTTCATGGTTGGAGAGATAGTGGTTTAGGGCAATTGCATGACTTCCTGAAGATGACACAACAATCTGTTTGCAGAATGGGGAACGCGACTTGTAGTCAGCAGCTCATCAGTCTTGTACGCACAGAAACCCTTAGCTTAAGAAATTAATTCCAATAAAACAGCAGATGAAAGATATGACTGTTAATGCAGTTTTCGCTGTTCTCTGAATCTAGTTCATTCTGAAAGGAAAGGAAAACTGGTCAGACTGCTTTGGAAAACATACATTTCCAGAAACACCTGAATATCACTGGGGTTTAGGGCATGTCTGTGCTGTGCAGTGGAGCAGAGGCAGTTATTATGAGTGCTGATTTGCAGTAGTAGAGCTCTACAAGTTTCCAGTTCTAGAACTAGCTCAGATATCTCTGCATCACAATCCCATTAAATCGGGTATTTATACTTCAAGTCCCTTGTTGACAGAGGACTTTAGCTCCTAACTCTCAGTATTTTTGGAAACAGTTGTTTTTCTGTCTGCATAAAAGAGACACGGACCATTCCTCTGTTTTCACTTTCTGTTTATGTATCTGGAAGTAGGTGTATTGTTACAAATCCTTAGCTCAGTCAGGGTCTCTACAAGAGATAATTGTCTTTTATGCTACTTAGAGTACTAATTCAGATCCAAAAGGGGAAACTTTAAATTGTATTTGCTTTCTCCTTCTGAATAGTTCCACCAATGGACCTTATTGAGATGATGAATATGTTTATCTTCCTGGTGTAAGTGTGCAACTTGCTCTCAATTGTTTGCCTCATCACTATACTGTCTGGAGAGCCATCAAACTTTCAGTCACAGGCCATATTCCCTAATTATTCTTGTAAAAGACAGAACAGCTTATGCCTGCTTCTGCTCCTTACAGAGTTTTCACCTGCAGCACCTTTGTATAATGTGTTTTGATGTTTCTTCTAGGGATTTGTGTCATGTATGGAACGGTACAGAAGAATTGGGCAGGAGCTGTATGCTTCTTTGTACAAAAATCACGTACAGGTAAAGAACAGGAAAATAGTTCAATAGCTTTCTCTTGCTGAAAGGATGCTCTTGGATTGTCCTGAGAAATCAAGCATTTCAGAAGTGAGATAGGTAGTATGCCCAAAGAAGTGCTGAGAGTTGAATCAATACTCTGTTCCTGACATCACCACTGAAGTGTGATACAGCATCACTCACCAGATTCCTCACTTTATCTTCAGGACCCTTTATTTTTTTGTTGTTGTTGTTTAAATTAATTATTCCACTCTCACAGTGGCGGAAATTAAAGTGAGGTCCTTGCCTTTTTTTCTTAGCAGCCAGCAAAACCTTTTCAAGAGGTCTCAAGCTCATAGCAAATAAAATCTCCCAAGTATGTTTCTGTTTTAGGATTGGCCATCAGATATGAACAAACTATTCACTCTTGGAAATTCTCACCTCTTCTCTCCTTTACGTTGAAATTTTAGTGACCCCAACTCTCCGCACACAACTACTTAGTAGAAAGAATTAAAACCGTGCCATGCTTGGAGGGAGCACAGTACACTTCTGACCAAGACTTTCAGTGTTCTCAGTGAGCATGCTTGTTGCCAGTTGACACAAACATTGTCCAGAAAAAAATGGAGTGAATAAAACCTCTGTGATGCTGTTCTCCTGACTCACTGCATTTGAGTTGGAAATCTAATGAAAGTAAACACTTTCAAGGAGGTTGAATCTTGCAAAATACTTATATTTGTCACTGTGTCTTAATTGGACTAGTAGCATCTCCCACAGCACACTTCCAGTGATCCGTTGGACCTGTGTTTGCTGGGTCTGCAGTGCTCTCTCTGCAGTATTTCCATCCAGTAGGCTGGGTAGATCCCTCTGAATCACTGGAGTGTTGCCACTGCTGGATGGGAGGAGGGAAGTGTGCAGAAGGTAGCACAAAGTAGTTTTGTCCCACAGATGCTGCAGTGTGGTTACAGCAAAGCGGCCAAGGACTGGATGATACTTGAGGAGCAACTTTTCTACAGAAGGGGCCCGTGGAGAGATGCATCACAATCCTTAGAGCCAAGATGGATTCTTGATTATTATGAAGGGCCTTCGCGAATGAGGAGGAGGTTTCAACATGTGAACATCCGAGCAGCAACAATGCGGATGAAGAGTGAGGTAGAAAGCTTTTGCAGGAGGTGCACAATTTCTTTAACAGTTGCTGGTGATTTTATACTCTTCTCTTTCCACTGTTTTCATCACCTGCCTCATCAATATGCTGTGCCATGCATAAAGAATCTACTGAACATCTCTGGTTTTGAGAGAGTAAGAGGGGCTGCAGTGTGTTTAGCAGCAACAGAGTGATTTTCCCTCTTCTCTGGTATAAGATCTCCCCAGAGAGATAAGAGTATAACCTGACTGCAATTTTCTACTCGTAGTATCTCATGGGTATAGTACTTCCCAATGTATGCAACAGAGTCCAGTTAGAAGGCTGCACTGTCCTGTTAAGTCTTATGCTCTAGGACTGATAGAACTGCTGAATGATCAGTCATTTCAACTAAGTATTGACCTGTGTCTGCAAGGCATTTACTACTGTCTGTCTCTCTAGTGTCTAAGTGCTAAATCCTATCAACCAGAAGCTGAAGCACTTCAGTCTATCAAGAGGTTCCCATCATTTTTTGTGAGGCTTGGCTTCTGGCTTTTTTTCTGTAAATTGAGTGGTATGTTCTTTATCTTATAGCTGGCCTCATGCAGGGTTGTCTTTTAAAAAACAATAGTCCTCTTGCTTAATTGTTGGCATTTCACACATTTAGTTGTTCATTTGCGTCCTTTCAATAGAGTTTACTTGAATTTCCAAGGCACTTATTTTCAACATAGTTCTAAATCTGTGGGGTTTTCTGCAACAAGTTTCTGAGTTATGTTTACCTATCCGCATATTCCATTCTATTCATACCTAGTTTCTTTTCAGGTTCTTCTTGTAAACAGAAGTGAAACAACCTCCCCTGCTGAAATAAACCCAGGTAACCTTTTAGGGCTAAATTACATCATCAAGAGGGTGGACACAAACAACCGATGAGAATTGAAGTTAGTGTGTGAAGTTCTAGGTCAGAATTTCAACTGATGAAGAAAAACTTATTTTCAGCACTCTGGGCTAAAAAGTCACTTTAACATCTGGGAAAAGATGCAGTTGTTATAGGTATATAAACTGTCTTCAGGTTATATAAAATGGTTATATAAACTGTCTTCAGACCTTTTTGCTCTCTTGTTGCCACCAGAAAGATCTGAAATCAGAAAAGCTAACTTGAGAGTTTTGCGCATTTTTAGGCACCTGGAAAACTCCCAACTACTTAAATTTGGGAAGAAAAGTGCAGACTTTCCCCCTGATTTTAGTAGACACTCCAGTTCTACCTGTGAAATTGTATCTAAAGCCAGGTAATGGATGGCTCAGAGAAGCGGTAATAGGAATTTCAGCTTTCTAAGAATGTGGACAAAATAGCGGAGAGTGGAAGGAAATCATCAAGAGTATTAGCATGTCAAATTACTTTTCAGCATTCAAAATAGAGACAGATTTTTCAAAATGTGGTCATTATGTCAACATTTTTCATTTTTTCAAGGCCAAATTTTCTGTTGCAAGAGACAATAGAAGATGGGGAGTGTAATATGATACAGAAGTCAATAGTTTTTCAGCGGGGGAGGAACACTGAGAAAGAACTGTAGTTGGAAGTGTCAGCCAAATCTAAGGCAGTGAATTTCAGCCACCTGTATGGCTGCTCCAAGTCAAGCTTCTAGTGTGCACTGTTGGAAATAGGCAGTATTGTTGTGTACTTTTTAATGTGCCTAGCAAACAAGTAAGAGTGAAGCTCCTTGTTCTAGACTTCAAACAAGACTGAAGAATGACATAGTTTCTGCATGAAAGTGGTTACAGTCTACGTCAATGAGAAGGCTGAAGATGCCTTCCCTAACTGTGTGCACTGCATGAACTTACAAAACTTGGGATGCAGCTTGTGGAAGATGAGAGTCGATTGTCACCCCTTGGATTCTCTTATGATTCTGCTTAATGTATGTCCCCAAAAGACTAGCATTTTCAGTTTTCATTATTTACACAATTTTTCATGATTTTTCTTCAGTGATTATAGGAATTCAGTTTGAATTATGACTGAGTGCAGCCACTTGGTTTTAGTTTCTTCTTTAAGTCACAGATTTTACTTATCTTCCCTCTCCCCCCTCCCCAAGTTAAATAATTCTATTTCCCAAGGTAGAATAGATTGGCTGAAAGTAAATTGTGAACTTTTTTGGTGTCATCTGTCTGCCACTAAAACTGCAATCTCTTTTATACTGATATAGGAGATCTGACGGTAAATGGAGCAGAAAGGGAGATGGATAAGAAGGGATTGGATTGTAACCAGCTAACATTCTTTCCTGCTCTGCATGAAAGCTTCCATTCAGAGGACTTCTTGGAACTGTGTGTGGAGAGACAAATTATATTGCAGGAGTTTACAGAAAATGAAAAGGTAAGAAAGATGAGCTAGAAAATTTTCTCTGGGAAGGTGATATTTTAGAGGGTAAATTGGATGTAGAGGCCTATGTGTTCCTTTCAGTTTGGGGTTCAGGTGGATTCAAGCTACAGTAAGCATCATCGTTATCTGTTTCCTTAGAGAAATTACCATTTTCCAGCCTCTGTATGAACTCCAGTGTAGACTTATTCTGGAAGACCGTTTTAAATTAACCCTTTGAAGTAACAGAAAAATAAAAAAAATTAGACACGCAACCAAGGTTTTTTCATACCTGTGAAACAGTATTGTTTGAATTTGCCTAAGACATGGCAGCTTATGAGACTGAGAATTCCTGTGCTGCTTCCTTACTTTTAGTCATGCTCAGAGATGTGCCTGGTTAAAATTTATTTATTAGCTCTGGAAGAGTGTACCAATTTTGTATAGGTTTTTAGTTCATTGATGTTTAAGTATCTTTCTGTTGAATACCAGAAAATGTTTTCTTCTTCCCTTCACATGCCTTTGTCTTCTCTGCTTCCCCACGAGTACTGGACAGAGTCTTCCTTCTAAGGCCACAGAGATTTCCTCTGCTTCCTGTTTGATACTTGCATTGCGTGTCATCTAGACAAAATGGTGATAATCCTTTGTTCTTGTACTGGACTGAGTCCCCTTCTTGCAGGTTTCTTCCCAACATGAAGAAGAGGCAGGTTCAGGAACATGTTGGGGGTAAATAGGAGTGACTGTGTTTCAGGGGTGGTAACTTTTATCCGGCGTTCTCAGTTTAATCCCTTTGCTTGAAAGCCAGCTCAAAAGCTGCCCTTCACTGTCAGCATAGTCCCCACAAATGTGACTCCAAATCAAAACCTTGATGTTGGCCGCGCACAGCACACAGCCACTTCTCACAAAACTGTGAGACATTTTAAACACAAATATCACTGTTCTGTGATAGTTGTACACAGATACAGAATTTTTTTTTTTTTCATATTCATGTCTCAATACTGTCAGTGAATGTTCTTGATGTTTTGCCAGTGGACAGGGGTCACATTCATGCTCTCTGACAAGATGACTTCCTCATGCTATTAGAGCTGTTGGTACACTGTCTGTCTATACAACATAACTCATTTCCCTGCCCCTCCTCATTCCCCCCCCAGCCCCTCCCCAGCAGAAGGAGGCAGGCATGAAAATGTCAGGCATGTTTTCTGTGCGCTGATCTCCTTTTGAGCCTTCAGGCTGTCTGTCTTTTCTCCATGTAGCTCTGCAGGAAGCCGTCAGAAATGTCAGGCATGTTTTTTTTCCAGCAACAGTCGCTGTGTTGCCAAGCTGACAGAAGTATTAAAAAAAGCAGTAGGGGGTGACATTAGCTGTCCTGCACTCACTTAGTGCGCTGTGGTCCTGCCTTGGAAATGGCTGTCTCATGAGCTGTTTGCACTTTAAGCAGGCAACTGGAACCATCTTATCTACTGCACTGCACAGAAAAGTCATTGCAATGCTTTGGCAGATACTAGATTGATTTCTAGAACACAGGGATAGCCCTTGTCTGGGAAGTGATTACTGCTTTATGTTGTCACCCAGGGATTTTTTTTTTAATTACCATTAAACACCTTGTACATACTCAGATATGTGAGATGGCTTTTTGCAGAAGCAACAGGTCAAATGCTATTGACATTTTCTGTTGGTTCTCAGTCTGTTCCTCAGCAATTTAAATCAGGAGAATATGGATGCAGGTGGGATATTGTGATATCATCTAGTCTTTTGTTTTATGTTACTTGAAAAATAGAGTAGAAAACATTTCTAGGCATTTCTGCAAAAATTATTTTAACTTTCTAACCAAGATAAATATAACATTTGGACTGCAAGAGAAAGGGACTATAAAGGAGAAAGCAAATGCCTAAAGGAAGTGGTTAGTCCCTGAGAGAGTAGAGACTGATTATATGAGGCAGCAGTCCTGCTTTGTGTGTTTGAATGACACCCAGACCATGCAAAGTTCAGCCTTTAGATATGTCCTTTTTTGTTACTTTTTTTTTTTTTTAATGCAATAAACTGGCCACACATTTCCCAGATTTCAAAGTAAAACATTCTGAATTTAGGAAATGACGGAAAAGAAGAAATTAATGTCAGATCTGTGCAATTACAGCACTTCATGACATAATCACTTGCTGATTTTACCTTTAAGACTATCCCCTCTGCTTTACCAGTACATACAGTGGAAGTATGCTCAAATCCATACCTTTGGAGGAATATTTAGTTGTCACCTTCCATACACAGTGTTAATTTATCACTAGAATATGTCTATCCTGAGTAGACTCTATTAAAAAAGTAGTATTTAATCCTGTAGTTACATGGTAACACAATTCATATACAAAGAGGTTGAATTCAGGCTGACTTTTGAGGATATGACTTTGCAATCACAATAGTGCTTTTTTAATTTTTGTGTAACATTCCCAAAGCTTGAAAATGGACTACTCTGTCAGACCTCCCAAGAATAGCAGGCCAACAGCAGAATTACTGAAAGTTGCAGGTATCACATTGACATCTGCTGGAGAAAACACTTTTAGTGCCTTTCAGGCCTTGATAACGGCCTCTGCCAGTGGCACCTGGAGGGAATATTAGGAATACATTATGGTCTTGGTTATGGGCCTGTCCTGTAAAGTCAGGAGGTTGCAAAGAAATCAGAGATCTCCCCAGTGTGTTCCAGCCCTGTCTTTGGAAGGGAGAGTGCACAGTTTCTTTCCTGATTATTTGAAGTTTAACTTTAGCTGTTCTGCACCTCTCAGCTGCCTCTGCATTTATGTTATTTGAGTTCTCTGCACCATTCTCCTCACCTACATATTAGAGCCTCCCTTAGATCTCATCCTGTTTCCCTTCCCGAGACAGTCCTAGTCTCTCCTCTGCAGTCACCCTACCCTAGATGTAGCATCATTTCAAGTTATAAAGAACATCTTGGTGTTCTTTCCCTGTTTCTTTGTATACTCTACACCAGTTTCCCCTAGTCCCCATCAGCTTTCAGTGATCTGCTGGAGGCAGATCTAAAAGCCAAAATCCTGTATGTGAAATGCAAGATACGTCAGGCCTTGTCGTGTTTTGGCTCTGTGGAGATACCTAGAGAAGTAAGAGGATGTTAGAGGAGTTGTAGATGTTTGTGTCTCACCCATGCACAAGGGATGGAGAGTCAAGGCAGTTGTTTGCAGACTAAAGGAGAATGGTGGGCCAGTAGCTGAAATATTTTGTATTTCACCTTCCTCCTTTCAGATGGCCCCAACAAGAACCACTTGTGAAAGCTGGACAAAAGGACTGATCTTGGTGTGCTTGGGACAAATGTGACTTTGAACTCAAAGCTAGGAATTGTCACCTCATTGCTGAATGTTTGGAACTGGTGTTGTAGTTACAGTAGGGTAAAGTAGTATCTATGGATATATGCCCAAAGCACAGGCTGTTGGTTTTTTTTACTGCACACAAGTTAATGTGTGTAATTCACTAGCTGAATATATCAGACTGCAGGTGCAGATATACAGATGTTGTTGTCAGGACTGTCCTCTCAGAAGTTACTGAACTGTCATACTCTGGCTGCTTGGTTATACATCCTTGGTAATACATCTTCAATATAATGAGACTGTACATACCATAGACATGGAAGGAGAGGTTGTATGGGCTGTCAGTGATGTTACACAACATGTGTTGCTGCAGAATTTTGCAGGAGAAATGGAAATAGGAGCCTGTCCTGACCTAATCTATCAACTCACCTACCAAAAATCAGAGCCAACCTTTTAAATAACCCTGACTTATGAGCAGAGATGGGGAGGTTAGATTCCACTATCTGCAACCTGAGACCCCAACTGCAAGATTGGCTCCCTTATCTTTAGAAGCCTAAAGTAGTCCTGCCAGGTTGTTAATGTGCAGTTAGCATGTAATAAATGGAGAAAGCATTGCAAAGCTTGAGGGGTGGGTTTTGTGTAGAAATTCTGAACTTTGGAGAAATGTAAACATCTGTTTGCCAGCAAGTCATTCCAGATGATAAGAAATCCAAGCAGCTGGCATAATGAATCTGAAGTTAACAAGAGGGCATGGCCTAGCAGAAATCTGGGCACAATGCCTTTCCTTGAAGGAGGAACTGGAGAGAGCACAGGAGATGCCAAGAACAGTAATAGAAGGGACTAGAATATATCAGAGGGAGTGGGATGCACTGTTGGGAAAAAGGAGGTGATTAAAGAACAGGCTCTACTGAAACAGGGAGCAGCTATAAAGCTCAGCATCTAGGACCAGCAGAATGGTGCAGCAGCTCTGCATCCACTTGTTGGAGCCAGTGTTTTTAGGTGCATTGCACATACCTCTCAGGAAGGAATAAAATAATTTCAGTTCGAAGGGACCTACAATGATCATCAAGTCCAACTGCTTGATCACTTCAGGACTGATCAAAAGCTGAAGCATATTAAGGGCATTGTCCAGATACCTCTTAAATACTGACAGGCTTGGGACAGCAACCACCTCTCTAGGAAACTTGTTCCAGTCAGTGTTTGACCACCCTCTCAGTAAAGAAATGCTTCCTCATGTCCAATCTAAACCACTCCTGGTGCAACTCTGAGCCATTTCCATGCATCCTATCACTGAATACCAGAGAGAAAAGATCAGCAACTCCCTCTCCACTCTCCCTCCTCAGGAAGCTGTAGAGAGCAAAATGCAGAACACCAAGGGATGCGGTTTCCAGGGGAGCACTGTTCTGCTTCATCCCAGTGCAAGGATGCAGCAGTAAACTTGACATGTACTGACATGCAGTGGGAACAGGGACTACCTGTTATGGTCAAAGCAGAGTCCTGGGAAGCCAGGTCCTTGGTACCAGCTATTTCCCTTTCCTGTGACTCCATTTCTTCTCTTCCCTTCCTGCTGCAGGAGCAGAGATTGTAATGGCTGCTCCATTGCAGGAAGAAGTGCTAAGCAGTAGTGAGGGTTTTCAGTGTGAAATTCTGCCTGTATTCAGGTGGGAGCATCTGAATGAGGACAAGTGATTGAAGATGATTACTCCTCTGACTTCCCTATCTGGATTTCTGCTGTAGAGGAGAAGTGACCCTTCAAGAAAGCACAGCTGATCCCCTAACTGTTGCTTTCTGTAGAAAGGAGGCAGACTTTGCTGTGATTATTCCTGAGAGAGTCATGGGGCCAGTGGGAAGGGCATGAACTTGAGTGAACTGACCTAAGGGGAAATTTCAGGGCTCATATTAGTTTTTGGCAGCATTTTCTGTTTGAGAGGAGCCTGAAGTGAGACAGAGATGTCTTGGTGTGCAAGAGGTATGAGCACAATCTTATTAGAACTGTCTTCCAGATGCTATCATCAGCTAAGGGATGTCAGCCTCTGAGGCTGTTGATGGGCCAGGACAAATGGCAGCTTTCATCACAGAAAGCAAGGACAAAAGTCCCAGTGCCCACAACCATGTACAATACAAGATTCTTCTTCTGCCACCCTCCCTATCTCCCAAATATCTGATATTGTTTCCTTGCAGCATCTGGGAAGTTGTTAAAGCTGGAGAAGTGCATGCAAAAGAAACACTTCCCACGTAGGGCTTCTGCTGCAGTGGAGTAAGGGAGGGAGAGTGAATGGAGACTACCTGCAAAAAAGGAATGTGTCTTGGGTCTTCTAAAGCATAGTTGTGCCACAAGGTTTTCTTTCTAGTGATTGCAGTGTTTTCACTCAAGTGCAGAAGAAATTTGATCCAATGTTTCTAACAGTTCAAATGTGACCAAACTTGAGCCAAGAGTCCCTACCACTAGACTAGGTCAAGCGAATTCAGTTTCCTTTGGTCATTGAGCAGTGGGAGAGAATGAAAGAACCTGTCATGTATTCTTAAGTTGTGATTAATGACACACATGTGCAATGGTTTCAAAGTAAGATGAAACTTCAACTGCAAGCAGACAATCATTACAGGAAAGGTCTTGTGAGTGGCACAGAGAGATGGAGCTGTGTTGCTTTCCCATGCCACGATAACACATATCTGTTTCCCTAGCGAAAATTGTGAAAGCAATGTATTTGATTTCATGTCCTCCTAGTCATTTTACACTCTGCAGCCCTAAATAACATTGACCCTAGTTTACCAACAGGTGCTTTGCAGCTGGTGCACCCTGGGATTCCTCAGTACACAACAGAAAGGGCAGAAAGAGTACATAACTGCAGGTTTCATCTCTGTAATTCCTGACATAGTGCTACCCGAATGCGTTGCTTCTGTATATTGTGCAAAGTTTTTGTAGCTTTTGCTGAACAAGTGATTAGAGAGAGCTGTGAGTGTTTATAGGGAAACACGAGATGTGACAGTGAGGACAAGGAAGGAGTTTCAGGAAGTCCCTAAGCCGCTGTTTGCTGAGATGATATACGAAGGCCAAGGATCACTCCATACCTAGCACATTTCTTTCCATAAGGTTCTGTTACTAAGACACAGAATAGTTTAGATGGACTTGTTTAGAACTGACTTAGAGTAGCCATTCTTTCGTCTTTATTCTGAAAAATAGTACACTTACAAAATTGTGTGGCATGGGTACGTGTGATCCAGTGATGTGATTTTGTGACTTTAATTTCCTTGCGTTGTATTTTTCCTTGGAGGAGCCATGATAACACTTCTAGAGTCTCCAGGAATAGATGGCTGACCTCCTCTAGTGTTTTTAAAAACTGTGTAAAGACTGTTTGCATCATCTTCAGGAATGTCATTCCTTTGGAAATCTGACTCTTGAACTGCAGAGCATTTATGGCAATTTGCTTAAATGCAACTGGAACATTTACAAACAGGTCTTCTGAAGAACAAGAAAAAGAAAAAACCCCACACCTTTATCTTTAATTCTCTCATACAAACAGAGCAATCAAGAGATACAGGGCTTTGGGCAGTACCTTAGAGGATAATTATTCAGTTATTTTATGTCATGTTTGCTTCATTGATTAATGATTCTAGTGGCTGGTAAACTGGATTTTGTTCTGTTTTGACAAAAAAAAAAAAGTTTTTATTTAATCTATGATAATTTTAGGCTGCTTGGCATTTCAGTGCAAGACTGTAGGTATAAGACTGTCCTGGTGGGGATTCCCTAGTACACCTCTTTGTCAGATATTTATTATTCATCTGGAATAAAAATGAGCCCGATTCTCCAAATGAGAACAACCAGCTCAGTCCAGGGACTGTAGTATTTTTAACATTGCAGATGTATTTAATTCTGTTGGAGGTGATAACAGAAAATTAAAGAAATGGATTTAACACCAGTGACTATTAGTGGATGGTACAGAAGACAGAACATACCGAGGCTTAGAGTTTAAGGTTTGCGAAAGAGGTATGTGCGCTCTCTCCCCTCTCAATGCCTGTTAATGTTCTCTGGTCCTGCCTTAAGTGAAGTAACAAAGTGTTTGTTTGTGACAGATCATATTAATAATCATGACCAGGCTTCCTTCACAATCCCTATGCCACCCAAAACCACCCACATGATCTCTGGCATATGGGCTGGGTTTGCTGTGGTGGATTACTTAGAAGTCTGGGTTTCAACTTTCTGTCCATTTAGCTGTTTTACACAACTGCCTGATGTTTCAATATTCAGTTACCTTCCTTTGGGGAAGAAGTGATTTTTCTACTATTTAATTATTTCAGGAAACCCTGTGGTTCACTAATGTGCTCAGAATTCCCCAGTATCCTCAGCGCAAGCAGACATGCCTCTAACCACATAATGACATGCACATACGCAGGCACTCCAGTTCAGAGAGTTCTGTGGTTGGCATAGCCCCTCAGAGATAAGCATTCCTGTGGGATCTGCAGGAGAGGTGATGGAAAAACACTAGTTTCCTCTTAAAAATAATTTAGAAGGGAACCAGACTGAAGGGATTTTCATCAAAAAATCACAGAGAAATAGTCCAGAGTTGTATTTTTTTAAAAAAAACCTTAGTATGAGAACAACCTTTTATGTGACCACTGATTTCAAAATTAAGCCCCCCCCTTTTTTTTTGTTAAAATAAGTTCTTTTCAGTAAAAATAAATATAGAAACAAGATTTTATTTCCATTATATTTCTGTTATGCTGACATCCAAGGCTGAAAGCTTGTGCCACAATTTATATCTGTTTCAGCTGACCTGAGTTAAGCTAAGTATTTTTTGACAGAGGCAAGGAAGGTTGTGGATTTAGTTCCAGAAATAGTGAGGTAGGAACAGAGGCAAAAAGCAAAGGAGAGCCATACTTATTCTACATATCATGATGTAGACTTTACAGGATCTAGCTGAACCAATGTTTTTTAAGGGTCATTTCTGCATGCACAAAAAAAAAAGTAATACAGGACCCTTGCTCTTCTGAAGTTTAGTAGAGGTGAGATCATTGAGATCTTAAGAGAAGAAACAGACTTTATGATGCTTCTTATACTTGTCAATTTGTTCTCTCAAGAAGAATGCACTAGATTTCTGAACCAGCAGACTTCTGTTACATAAATCACTCTGAGATCTAATCCTTCTGTATGTGTCCCTCTGGTTCTTGCAGTTTGAGGTGGACTTTGCTTGCAAAATTTTGCACTCATTTCCAGATTGTATGTAGTTCAGGATTATGTTGATTTACAGGGAGAGCTAAGTAGTGAGTCATTTTGTTAGTCTGTAAAGCAGTATTAGTGTTTTAAGACTTGGGGAGTATTAGTGTTTTGTTGTATGAATTCTTGAAGGGATTCTTGCAAACAGAGGGTGCTTTATCTGAGACAGAGATAATAGGCAGATGATTAACTCCTGCCTCCTTCCCTGGGTATGTAGGAGATACTGATTTAAAGTTCTGGTCCAAACAGAACACAGTAGTGAGTTGACCTTGGTCCTCCCAGTTGAATGCACTAACCAGTGGACTGCTCTTTTGAAGATAATTATATATACAAAATTGAATCAACATATGAGAAAAATAAGTAACTTCATGCTTCTAAATGGAAGTTTTTTTCAATAAATTACTGTTTGATTTAAAATCAGAACTTTGTTGCCTGCAGCCCACACTATTTTCCAGATCACTGGGCTTCTCTGGTCTCTATATTGGTCTTTTTCTATACCATCTCTCAGCCATAGAAACTGTTAGAGAAAAAAGCAGGGTCAGTTCTGTGATAAATTCAAAAAAGTGATCAATTCTGGTCAATTCCCAAACTTTCTAAGAACTGGCATACATGACTGAAGAACTACTGTTTAAAAAAATTCCCAGTGCTTCTACATTGTGGGTTAGAAATTCCTCTATTTTAAGGGCCAAATTAATTTACTCAAGAGAAAGGTAAAAAAAAAAAAAAAGGGAAGTGAGTTTTAGGATGCCAAGGAGGTTTTTAAACTGTTCCAGAATGCTTAACTAAATCTTTAAGACGACTAGAATCACAGATTCATGTATTTTGATATGCCTTCTATATAATATAGGAAGGAAAAGTGCCAGTGAAAGGATTTTGGGTTTCTGAGATTTCAATCCATTGTATGCTGATTCATCTGGCCATGGTGAGATAGATACCTAGAGAATTAGATTCTTTCCTTGCCCGTTGATCCCTGGGATTCATTTGCAGAATTTTTTTCAAGTATAGATTTCACTGTGATCTAAATAAAAGTATTTGGCTTTTCTCTGTATTCTAAATATATATATTTATTACATGCCACCAGTTTTTCTGTATGATACTGTGTAAGTCAGTTCATCGGTGCTTCAACCACCTGCCTGTGTAGGTAAATACTGCTGTCTAACAAAGTTTTTCAGTGCTAACTCCTGCAACATTTGCAAGCTCCTCATGATGTTGCTAAATATAGCCACAGATAGGTAGAGAAGGAATAGATTTAAAGGGGGAAAAGGGAGTCAGACCCTCCCACTACTAGTACCACAGAGATGTGCACTGTCAGTCATATAGTGATTTTTGTGGCTGCATCCCTATAGACCTGTCAATCAAGATGGCAGCTGTTTTGGTACAAACATATGTCCTTCTGCATCACTGTGTCTTTCTCCCTGCAGTCCCTGTCTCTAGTGTTACCAACTCCTGGCTTTATTATGCTTGTTTCCATACTAGGTCACATTCAAGTGCTCTGTGGCAGTTGTGCAGGGTCATACAGCATTGGAAGGAGTGCTGCTTTTTGGCAAAGAGAACTTTTACATCTGTGAGTGCTTTGTGTTATCCCCTCTGGAAGAAGTCTACTGTACACGTCACTGCTTGTCTAGGTAAGTCATTCTCTCCTTCCAGAGATCTGCTTGGTTACAGTATTGGTACATGGATACCTAGAATTTGCAGATTTTGAGGGATGTTCAAGAGGGATATAAGCACAGCAAGAGGTTTGCAATCCTTTCCATCTGTTCACAGAATTGTTTAATGTATCTAACATAGGTGCTTGTTCACAAGCTTTGGAGGTGTAACAAGAACTCGTAGCTCCAACAGATGGAGATGTGGGCAGTTCTAACACATATGTGGCTGGTTTTCAGTTTTTTTAAAGTGTTAATGTTTCTTTCTGGCTCCCATCCTTTATTCTTATGGAATGGTCATTACAAGAGCCTTTAGCTTCATTGTCTCATAAGTTTTCTGTTTCTTTCTCCAAGACAGAATTGTAATTAATTTTTGACACAGTGCTATCATCTTTGACTCATGATTTATTGAAACTGATCAATACTGAAAATGAGTCTGTTAGACTTAGCTCTTTGTGCATACTGTGTGCTCATGTGCAAAGCCCAGTGGCACAGTGAGGAACGGTGGGTTTGTACCCTGATTGTCTGCTCTGCATCTGATTTTTAGTAAGTCAAGCATCAGTCAATCTGATCAGGTGACTTAAGGATCAATTGGTTTGGGTCTAATAAAACCTTAGTTTTTTCTAGAGGATTTGCTACAGGATAAGCTGTAGATAGCAATTGGAGTACATCTATACAAATCAAGTAATAATGGTATAATTAGTTAATTACAATTAATTGCTGTTTATAGTAACTGTGTGTCCAAATGATGCTTGCCCTTAACCCAGGCTTTCAGGTTCTTCCACCCAGATCCTTCCTTTGCTGTTTCTCAGACTTCAGTGTGTCTAAAACAATGCTGTCTGCCTATTTGCACACACTAAAATAATTCCAAACCTACAATTAGCCTCTACAGGCTCTTTATTTTATTTTGAGAACTAGTACAAAATCTACCTTCAGTATTTAGCTTTGCTTCCAATTCATGTATGCTCCAGCTGATCTTGCTATCTTTTAGTAATTTTATTCTTCTTTAGGGAGGACTTGGATGTTCATGAAGGTTCTCCTGTCTTTTTTATTTCAAATTAATTTTTCTTTCTTTAAATTTTACTCTTTCAGCATCAGTGATCCATTTATTTTCAACTTATGTCATAAAGATCATGCTGTGGGAGACCAGACGTGTTCCCGCTATTCGTACCATGACATAAAAGAGATTCATTTGATGCGCTTCCTTCTGCAGGTAGGAACTAACATGCTCAGTCATTTGAAGGAAAACTACAACAGTGATGACATGTGACTGAAAACTACTTGTACAATTTTTTACTGAGACTGCTGAGATTTTATGCTTGAGTCCCAAAATGCTTTTGCTTCCATCATTTCTTCATTAGCCTTTGGTAATATAAGCTTCCTATACACTAGAGTGTTTAAGCACCCTTGATGGAGTGGTTGTCTTATTAGTTGTTAGGCTAACAATGTTCTTCACAGTATATTTCCATGTTCTTTGAAATAAGACTTAAAGTGAATTTCCTGTGTTTTGGTGGAAGCTCACAGTAAGTGTCTGACTTTCAGTAACACTCATCACCCACAGACTTCAGTAGTTTTGAACATAAGTGCATTGTGGGTATGTGTAACACACCTGGGGCCTCTTGGAATAACTTTCAGGTTGTGAATGTGATTCAATAAATGAATCATAAGTCAGAGCAGAGGATTTCAATCCTCTTTGCCTTTAGCTGCACTACCCAGAGGCTACTTGTCACCAGTGGCCTGGTACCTTTTAGTTTTTCTAGTTTAGGTGATCCTGTGATGAGAATCACAGAAGAGTCATACCTGTAACTCCTTGCACCACTAGAGACTGTACTTGCTTTAAAGGGTTTTGGTACATTCTAAAGAGGAATTCACAGATTTTGTTTGAGTATAATATGGAGTTTTGAAGCAGCCTGTTATTTTGAATCCATTTTTGAAAGATTGAGACTCATCAGAGAATTAGGAAATCATTTGGAGAATTCAAGTTGGAGAAAATGGGGCTGATAATTATATCATGTAGTATGGCACTCGCCCAAGACTCAGCACTGTTTTATTCTATATTTAATTAGGTATGCAAAATGGACAGTTTTAGTAGGTGAGACTTGCTTCAGGATATAGCATATCTCAGTGGTTAGGTCACTCTTCCAAGCAGGTATAGGAATGTTAAGTCTTGTTCTGAGTAACTGTATGTTCTGAGTAACCATATGGAGTTTATTTTCTTACATCACTGGTGAGCAATTTGAGCACCAAAACAGTCACCTCTTCTATTTTGTGAATAGCATCAAAGTTGCCCGTGGAATCCTGCTGCCTTCTCATATATTCACATGTCTGTGGATCCATGGATTTTTTTAAACATGTCAAATCAAAATGGTTTTTGTGACCCAAAGTGAAAAATGGAGACAAGTTTGAATGCACCTGGGGCAATGGTGGGGCTTGTTGGTTTGAGAGGCTGTTGAGAATTTTAGTGATGGGTTTTGGTGTGTTTTTTTAACTTTGTTTCAATTAATGAACTGAAAACTCAGGTATCTTTACCAGGCTTTCATATTCTTGCACTGGGACTCCATGCCACAGACTGATTTCAGAAAATGTAACAGCAAAAGCAGAACACTTCTCGTTGTGCTTTCCCTGTGGGACAGCTGGATCAGCTGTTTAGGCAGCTACTGTGCCTCAGACAGCTGATCTGTTCATGCACATAACCCAGCTCAGAGCAAAGCACTGTGAAACCACACAGCCCAATTTTGTAATGGCAACACTTGAGCAGACTTGGTTTGGAAAGTTGAGCTTCAGAGCAAATGCTCCAAGCTGTTTATTGTCATAGCTGCTCTCCTGTTACCCTTCTGCTTTGTACCTCATCTGTGGATCATGCATGGGGCAGTTCCCATCATGGTGTTTTTCTAGGTTTGTATTGCACCTGCCACATTTGGATTGAAACTCATATCTGTGTTCCCAGACACTACACATTATTTATAGATTTACTTGACTGACCTTGGGGAAAATAAAAACAATTCCCTGAGTAAATAATAGGATTATATGCAATTACCTAACATGACAATGTGTGGACACATTGTGGAAAAAAGGGCATGAAGTTTTCAGCTTTAGCTTTTTAAAGTTTCAGTGAGAAATGTCATCAACTCCCCTTCTTCATCTGCTGCATTTAGTCAGGAGAAATTATTTTGTCATTTCTGTTCAGGTTACTATTAATTTAGAAAGCAGTATGTTACCTTCTAAAAGAAACTCTTCTTTAGCAACCCCATGTTACCTTTCTCACCTAATTAGAAATAAGTGCTTGTTAATCACACTGAGATTTCAAGATAAAAATTCTTCAGAAACAAGAGGGGGATGTAGGTGATGGGACCAATATCGGGAAGTGTTTTTTCTTCAAAGAAGCACTTGAATTCCTTGTCAACCCAGTAGGACCATTCCTACAGTAGGAGAAATAGGGAATATTAGGCATATTTCACTGCACTTCTTCACACTTGATACAAAGTCAAGGCCTTTTGTTTTTAAAGGCTTAAAGAACTGGACAGGCCATGATGCAGTACTAGGCTTTGCTCTGCAGCTCTTCACATGGTAAATGATTTCTCTTTACAGGAGATCGCCTTGGAAATATTCTTCAAAAATGGTTACTCCAGATTTCTTGTCTTCCATGACAGCGACCGAAATAAGATATTTAAGAGGTAATCACTACTTCATAGTAATGTAGGAATACTCAGGTGACACTCCTGGTCTACCTCCCCTATTTATGCTGGTTTCAGTTCTCTGGCTTGTGCTGCCCTGAGGGCTTCTTCAATTACAGCTCCTTGGTCTTTAAGAGGTTAACTTAAGCAAAGCTATGAAATTTTCCTTTTGCTGACCTGTGAATTCTTTGCAGCATTATATAGCTCTTGATTTATCAGGGGAGCTAATGCACGTGTAGGATTCTTCTAGCACCCAGTGGCATGTTGTATGTCCCTGTATCCCAGGGAACTGAAATTGTAGCTCTGCTGCTGCTTCTCACAAATAAGAGCCATCTACATCTCACCTCACAGTACTGGGTGAAAGAAGGCTTCTTCCTGCTTTCTTCCCAATTCTTTGTGAATAAAAAGGTTTTGTTTCTATGACTATATCTTTGGTGTGGGCTTAAATAAAAATTCCACTGTTAAAAAAGATTTTTCCTTATGAGCCTGTCTTGTTTGATGGATCTTGAATGTAAGACAGTGAAGTGATTAGTTTGCCCTTTAACCTGCATTTTTTTTTTTCCTACTGCAGTCCTGGCTGTTATATCAAGTTTACTTTCACTGTCCGTTAAGCAGGAAAAATACTTCCAATATGTAGTACTTCCTGTGGTAAATTGTGCAGCCTGGACAGACGATTTGCACTGTTAGTTCCTAAACACTCATAGCAGTTCCTTCTGTTCCTGAAATATCTGAAAATTTCTAATGGAGTATTGCTTAAAAAGTCGATGCAGATTTATCTGTTCTTCCTTTCTAAATTGTCTGCGCAGTGCAGCTACTTAGAATCATCAGGTTCCGCCCCAGAGCCAGCTGCTTTTTTTAGCCCTTATCTTTGCTGACTCTCAGCTCTGACAAATATGTCTTGGGGGAATCGTGCAGAGGCACTTCAAGACAAGGTTTTGATCCTCAGCTACCTGTATTGCCCCTCATTTAAGGTCACCAAACCTCTGCATTTCAAGGGTTTCATACATCTGACATCATAAACCCCTGGTGAAAGTAAATAGGAATGGCTGAGAAGTGGGTTAATAGTCTTTTCTGCTGTTTTTGATAGGTAAATGTCTGAGTGTGTTCTCATTCTCTGGCTTTAATAGCACCTTAAACCACCTCATCATAACTCCATAACCCTACATATCAATTCAAGGTCCTGTCTGGGAAATAAACTGCTTTTATCCAACCAATAGGCAACCTTTTATTATTAAATGTATGCTTTTGTTGTGTTCTATCACAACTTTGTCCTAGGTTAGAGCCTCAGTGAAATGCCATGGCTTTCTGCAGGAAGAAAGTTTTTGTCAGGACATCATATAGATTATCTACATATATAATGTATACAGATAAACATTGAAATAATTCTAATGTGACCTTTCATATATTCTGTAGATTTTGCTCTTTCCAACCTGCTTTGAAGTCAAAGGGGATAACAGAAGAGTCCCTGAATATAAGGTAAAAAATAGGAAAAATTGGATAACTGTAGACAAGTGCAATTGTGTGAATAATTTGAACCTTAAAGAAGCATCTAGAAACTTACCTGTTTGTGCCTCCTATTTTAATGATTCTAGAACTCTGAAAAGCATTCTACTGTACAGCATCCACAGTATGAAGACAGGAAGAATGTGTTGAGTAGCTGACTGTGCATAGTTGATTAGTAACTATTACCTCCTCAGTTTTACTTTATTGGTAAACTCTATACAGTTGGTTGGTGTGGGAAAGAGACAGTCAGTGAGGTGAAGTTAGAGGTTATCCACAAAAATTCTGCATAATGGCCTCTTTATTGTGTGGTAAGGGCAAACAGTGATGTACACATGGATGTTTTGGCATGTTATTGTAATTGTGCAGTGGAGATTCCAACTTGTTGTCCCTCAAATTTACCACTGCAGGAAAAAACAGTTTTCTGACAGTGTTGTGACCTATGTCTCTGCTTCTCTCTTCTTTTTAATTTTCACTCTGCCTGTTGTAGATCATTACCTGCCTTGTAAATGAACGTTTTCACCTCTGAGTATCAGTCACCAGCTTGCAGCTGTATAAGTACATTATGCAACCAGCTCTGGCTACAGCCTAACCTATGCCAGAGGTGGTGTGTGCCTCTATGGAGCATGATGTGTGTTCTGTGTGGAGTAACCAGTAACTCATCCCAGGGTTTCCTTTCTCCACGCACCTTTGTTGGCTGTTCAGCATGTGAGAATGTCTGGAGATAAGATGCATTATGACTGCAGGAACTTTGGGCTTTAGCTGCACTTGTGATTATTGTTAGAAACATTTGACTCATGTTTGGTCTCAGAGATTGAAGCAGGTTGTATGTCTAGGCCTAAAGTAGCCTGTCCTGAATCCAGTAAGGCTCTGCCTTCAGTTTTACTCCATTGCCTGAGAGAAGAACCTGTGCACATTATGCACCCTGGGAGGATAAGGTGCATTTGGCATATCTTTGGCATGAGACAGGGTGGCAGGCCAGACTAAGCTCTCTGCCCAGACACACTGTTAGTAATTGCACAGGTGAAGCATGAAAAGAAGAAACTACCACTTTGATGTATCATAGGACATTGAGGTAGTAGCATTTCAGGGAAAACCTCTATCAGTTTTTCCACCTAGTCCATAGGAGTGTAATGCACAGGAGTTCTGACTCCCAGGCTTGACTGCAGCCATTTGAAAAATGATCATAGGCTGTTACTGGACAACTGAGTACTTTGCCCCTGGGACTTCATTCTTCATTTAAATATACTTAAATATTTACCATCACCATATGCTACTATAGCCACCGTCAGGACCTTTTCTCATGTCATGCTTGACTGCTTTTATAATCTGCTCACTACTTGTACCTGTATATTCCTATTTGCAGACTGTCAGTACTCTCTGCCCTAGGGATGTGATTTGAGCAAGTGAATATGTGTGCTCAGGTACACATGTGCATGAGCACATGTGAACAGAAAGCTAAAAGTAGTGTGGGGACACTAGACTTGATTGCATCAATTCACTCTTGGATTGTGATCTTAGCCACTGCTTAAGTGATATAGCGAGGACTCTTTATAAAAAGTGATCTTTTCCCTACCCCTTCTCCTTTCTGTGCCTTCCTTGGAGGAAGGCTCAGAGGCATATAAACCATAATGAGTAGATATAGTGGTACTAATTGTATCATACAAGTTAGAGATCACTGCACCCAGGTATAGCATTCAAAATCCCACAGAACTTTCTTACGCAGAATCTGCCCCCTTGATGGTAAACAGCATCACTGGTTGTTTAGCATTAAGCATTGTGTTTGCACTGCTTAGTTACTCCTAAGCATAACATTTGTGTCTGCTGTCTCCTCTGAATTGGAACAAGCTCATGGTTCCTACACTAACAGTATCTCTCTGAGATTCTCTGAGGGGTTGGTAGCAACCACCAGCAGCAGAAGGTTCCCAGGTCTGTTCCTTTTCCTCCAAATGGTATTTATTAGGACTAGTTTAACTGTGTCTTGCCCTATGAAAATGAACAGATCTAATGCTTGGGGCTCATGGTTATAGTGGAGTTATTAGAAAAACCTATCTTTTTAAAGATTCCTTCACTGGATATATGCACACACGCACACACAAAAGACCAAACAAACGCAAATATGGAGAACACGTCATAGTAACAGGCCCTGGTGGAAATAGCCCTTTCTTTTCCAAATGAACCTTTTCCCAAATATACATCTGGTTTAGTTCATTTGGATTCCATTTTAGAGACCACACAGATCTGCTGCTTCTTAAGTAGATCTGTAAAGGAGGACACATGTAGGAAAAGGAAGGAGGTCAGCTTTTTATTAGCTTGGGATGGACTTCATGGGATATAGTCTGTGGAGTGCCTTGGTATATTTCAGTTTGTCTCTTCTTCCTCTTTGCCTCTTACTCTCCATTCTTCTTGGTTAACCTTTGCAGAGGAATTGGGTGTCAGGAGTAAAGGAAAACTTGGCTTCTTTGAGGGGCTAGGTGCCACATTCTTGAACTTGTTCAGCTTGTCCCTCTCATCATGACACATCTGCAGGCAGGAAGAGCACAGGTCTTTCTCTTGTACTAAGTAAAGTGTATCTATGCGTTTAATGGAGTCAGGATTCTCTTCTTGCTCTGAATCTGGGAAAGGGTTTCTTTTTGCATTCAGTTTCTTGAGCTTGGGAAGATTTTTCACACTGTTTGGGATGGTGGTCAAGGCATTGTCAAAGAGACCTAACTCTGTAAGTTCTTTCAGATCACCAAGACTGGCAGGAATACTCTCAAGACAGTTCAAACCAAGGTTGAGAATATGCAGGTTCTTGAGAAGGTTCAACTCTTCTGGCAGATTTTTGGTGGTCAGCTTGTTGTTGCATATATTCAGATAGAAAAGGTTCTGAAGTGTACCTATTGCCTCAGGCAGCTCCTCGAGCTGATTACTATGTAGGTCCAGCCAGCGCAGTTTTTGGAATTTTTGGATGCTACTTGGAATCTTTTTTATCATGTTTCTGCTCAAATCAAGTTCATCCACGTCAGCCAGTTTCAGAATGCACTTGGGGAAGGTGGTGATACCCATATGGCTTAAGTCAAGACGGAGCCCTCCGTCAAAAGATATTCGGATGGAATTTCTGGCAGTTTTCAAGGTGATCTTCTTCCCTTTTTGACCTTTTGCTTTCCCCTTGGCCATCTCTCCACTGAGGGACAGACAGATACGCTGGACTCTGGATAAAGTATGGGAATTCCAGTAAGGGTGTTGGAAGCTGTGGCTGTTATTCCCTAATTACAAGCAAAATAATGACATAGTTATAAATTAATGTATGACCACTGGCCTCTTCAGAAGTCTGTCTTTTTTTTTTTTTTTTTTAATGTCAGGACTTTCAACTATGAAGATGCAACTCTGAAAGTTCTTTCTGAAAGTCTTTTGAAATTCTAATAATTTGCAATGTAATTTTATTGCATTGTAACACCTATATTGTATTACAGGGTGAAATTACAAGTGGGAGAAATTTGCTGTCTTTCACCTCTATATACTGATTTGAGCTCAGCGTGTAATGAAACTGAATTAAATGTGTTGTTATCCCTTAGCTGTTTCAGGACCTGAGCAAAATGTTTTGTGGGTCTTAACCCAGTCCTTAAGGACTGCACTAAAAGAAGCTATCCAAAGTTGTGCTTATTCTATCTGACCAACAGGCTGCCTTCTTTATAGGCCTGGCACCTGGTGACAGTTTGGTTAAGAAAGATTAAATATTTAAACTAAATGATTAAGAGTTTTAACCAGGACCTTGGGAATACAGTAGGCTCCCAGATTTGCCAGGACTGCTGGCAGTTCATTCATCACCTGCAGGGCAGGCTACAACAGGAGGTCCCTGTCAGTGTTGCTTAGTGGCATGTTAAACCAGGCCTTGCCAAGTGTGTTTTCAAGGGCAGACTCTAGATATTCTAACCTTGTCTTCTCATCCATGCTGTTAGATAGAAAGTGCCTGCCCTCAAAAAAATTACATGTAGGTGTTTTGGACCGACTTTTGATTCATACTGGTGATCAGCATGTGATTTGTTGAACTGAAGCCTGTATGAATGTTAGTCTCCTGTAGTCTCAGGTCTGAGTTATCTCCATAATCGAAGGTCATCAAATACAGCTGCTAATTATGGCTAGTGACAAAGGAAATAGGCTGATTCCTTGGAAATAGATGACAGTATCCCTCTCAGCAAGAGCGCAGAGAGGAGCACGGGTTACAGCTGGCTAATCTCAGAAGGGTCTGGGTACTCTGGCATTTAATTGTGAAGAGTCAAATTGAAGCTTTGATGAATGATTGTTTGGGACAAAATATAGATTTGTCGACAATACATTTCCCTATTAGAAAAGCTTCATTACAAACCCTTCAGGCTTTTTGACTACTCATTAATCATGTGCAAATACATGAAGGGGAAGCTCAGGCTACAACTAAGGCATTTCAGCTCCTTTTCAATTACATGCCATAGCCAAAAATAATGCAAAAGCAAGGAGGATCTCTGCCAGTTACCACCCACCCTCCCAGGAGTTCTGTAATGAGGCAGATGCTTCAGAAAATGCTGGAAGCAGCAGAGTAGGGTCAGTCTTTCCCTGAGGGCATGCTCCAAAATTGAGTCTTTGTTATTTTATAATAAAAAAATATTTAAACACAGTGAAATACTTCTTTGTCTGTCACTCCCCCATTTCTGTCTCTCACCAGTACTTACAGGGCTATATTATCATTATATCAGAAGGCCTCTCATTCTTTGCTGTATTTAACCTTACAGTGCGCCAGGGGCAATATCAATGCTATTTTTTCCATAGTGTAGACTGGTAACTGAAGCAAAGTACTTCACAGTGGAAGATGAAGCACTTTTTCCACCTTTGTTGATATTAGCTTAAACAATTTGCCCAGCAGTGGGTAGGAAGTTTTGGAGATAAAAACAATAGTGAGTTGGGGTTTTTTTTAACTGCAATTCATGAATTTTAAGAATTTGATTAAATACTCTTGTTGGTAATTGTGTGAAGCTAAAGTTCATCTGCATTGGAAATGCTAGAGCCCTATTGCTAGTACAGGACACACTGAGTCCCTTACGGGTGAACAGATGATGACTACCATACTTCAGAAAAAGATCTGTAGGGTAACTTCCTTACACTTTGGCAGTATTGAAGGAAGCAGAAAGTCTTTTTCCATTGTTGTGAACTTAGTGACTTTTGGGTTCAACTTTCTCTTTCTCTGAATGTTGTTTTGGATGAGTTGACCAAAACACTCAGTGCATTTTGATTATTGAAGCTTTTTTGGCCAAATATGCCTTTAAAATATAAAAGGGACTCTAAAGGAAAAAAAAAAAAACAAAACTCTGAATTCAAAGTTATATCTTCTTTTAAAATGCTGTTAAAAACATCTGTAACACTCTCAGAAATAAAGCATTTTATTCAGTTCCTAGTGCTTTTTTTCTATTACTTTCCATGCAAAATCCAAAGGAGAAACATTGCTCCAAGCCAGTGTCCTTTCTTAAAAACATGGGCCAGCCCAAAACCCTGCCTGTCCTGCAGCTGTCTGTTAGTTCTGGTTCCCAGTGCTGGTGTCCCTTTGTGCTGTGCGTGAGTGAGAGCACTAGAGGGAGCCTGGTGTACAAGGTTGAGTTCTGGAAGCCTGCTCTTGAGGAATAACAGGACTGTTTAACCTTTTGGGTCTGGGCATTTCTCCGTCGATAAACCTTGCCAACTTGGTACAAAGTTTGAACCTGCAGCTTTTTAAGAAGTCCAAACAAGCAGATCAGTGTACTTTTCCTGAAGACAGACCTCTGTTTGGTGCACTAGGTAATTCGCAGACTTAGAGATTTAAACACCTCCTTTAGTTGGATTTTTTTTAATCCTACTGTGGACCTTTAAGGTACACTGAATAGGAAAACATGAGTCTCCAGGGAGTGCTCACACTTTCCAAGTGCTATTTCCTTTGGATTAAAAGTTAAAGTCACTTTTCAAATTTACAAAAAGGCGATGTGCAATCCCAGAGATAAGAATTAGCATTAGAGGTCTGCAGAGACACCGCAGCACACCAGACAACTTGAAGAGGATGAATAGCTCTCTTGTTTCTGCATACTTGTAAACTAATTACCAGTGTTTCACAGGACTGTAGCTGGAGATAATGGAGCTTACTTAGACATGTCTCATTTTCTTTAGCTCTGCATAAGAGGGCTCCAGTTCTGTAGCCACTGATATTAAAAATTCAGGAATCACAGGAGTCCTCCTTGCTGTAAATGTTAATTATGCCTGTTCGATCTCACACTTACAGTGCATCTCCTGGGGTAGCAGAGAGAGGTACATGTGTTGCCCCTAAGAAATGATGACAAGAGAGAACTCTTTACTCACTTTCTCTAAACCCTCACCCCACTTCCAGATTCACCCTCTGAGTTGTTGACAAGGCGTTCCCTAGAGGTGGGGGTGCTGCATATCCATGTATAGAAGATTTTGCTAAAGAGGATCCTGACTAGAAAACTTCCTCTTTATTTACACATGGTAAAATCTTTGGTCGGGATTGGGCTTTTGAGAGACCAGGGCTAGCCCCAGAGCTTTATGAGTGTTTCACAGGCCAAGAGCTTTGAGGCTGACCTGATACAGAAAAAAATAGAAGGGAGTGTCAAGGGCATCATGCTGTCTGTGGTGCTCTGTGTTGCTGGGAGCTGCAGGGAGAGAACAGACCTTGCCCACCATGACTAGGACTGTCAGTGTTCTCTGAGGCAAGGAAGGTTTGGAGATTACTCCTTATCAGCACTTAAGCACCTGCACAGGGACCAGTCATGACCTATTGTGGCTTAAGCCTGTCCTAAGAAGGAGATAATGATCCTAGAAGAACACAGATTTGGATCCTGATCATGCAGTCTCTTCTACCTGAACCTTTCTTCTAGGTTTCTCAGCATAGGGCTGGCAGGAGCAGAACAGGCCTCTCTGGCTGTGACACTGTCTGGGTGTTTCAGGACCTCCTCCTCAGAACCTCCTGTGGTTCTGCCTGTTCTTTTGCCTGCATACGTTGCTGCTTTCTACTTCACTGTACTCAAAGATGCACAGAACCATCTTGATCCCATATTGAACTAGTCTGTGAGAAAAATTTTGCTCTCTCTTTACTCTTACTCTGTGTATTGCAGAGCAGACTTGCCAAGCCCAGTGGAGCTACACATACCCTGCATCTCTCTGGCAGCAGGAAGGCACTGAGGTGACATGTTCTAATTTACCCATAGCTCTATGGAAACACTTTCATATAAAGCTTAAAACCAGCATTCCTTATAGCAAACGATTTTTCACAAAGCCAAGAACTTCCAGCTAGGATAGGTTTTTATTTCCCTGCTTACAAGCTGGTTACCATTTCTTTGTTGTTGGATACAAACTGTTGTGGAAGAGATATTAATTCACTGACTATCTTAAATGCAGTCTCTTTCTAACAGACAAGTTTAGACTAAAGTCTGCCATAAGCAAATAGAGAAAGGTTTTCTTCCTTAATTTTCTCTCTTCACTAGATCACTTCAGAGCTGCTGTGTTATCACACAGTGCAAAGTCACTTTTAAAAACCAAGACCCACCAAGAATAAACAAAAATATTTTTTCATCTTAGCAATTCTCCCAGACTGCCCCCTGCATAAGATCTTACCGGCTAGCAGCTAGGAAGACTTAGAAGTTAAGCTTGTCACAAGCTGCTTGGGTTTTTTCCAGTAGTGTGGGATGAGCCTTGATGGTCTGTTACTGTGCAGTTGTCCTCTGTCCACTCTTCTTTGAGTAAAGAATTGGTCTTTCAGTCTGTAAATAAACACACGAGCAGGGACAATTTCCTTTTCACAGTCCTGCCAATTCTTAATTGTACTTCCTTGATTGAAAATGGCAGTCCTTCGAGAAATTTGTGTATGAGTGTGGGGAGGAGGAGGAGTGGTGAAAAGGACTTCCCCAGGTCCAGGGTCTTCCTATTCAAGTCTTCTTCCAAGCCTGTGAAACTTTTGTTTCTAGGCAACAGGAATGCTAGGTCCTTGGAGATCATTAGCATAATGCTTGGTTCTAGTGTGCAAGTTCAAGCTGAGGGAAAAGAACTGAACAGCATGCAGTGCCTGGATTCCAAATTATGCAGAAAGTAAAAGCATCTGGACCTTGTTAGAAGCTGTTTGTCAGCTTCTAACATTGCCTTAACTGTCCATTTTAGTCATGTGGCTATTTCATTTTACTTGTTTGACCACAGTGTGAGATACTTGTATGTATGTGTTAAAACTCACAACATTTGTGATATCATCCTTAGCATGTGCCAAATTGGATAGATACAGACACAGGGGGGAAGGCTTATTCAGCAGTGCAGCAGAGAGGATATGAGCTGCAGTTTATATTCATCTGTCACCCTTCAGAAGTGCTATTGGTACAACATTTTCCCTTTGTAGCATGTGAATTTACTGGAATTTGTCTCTGTGACTGGGGATACCAAGCTCAAGCTTTTAGTAACTGATTGCAGCAATTTCAAGATAGTACCTGGAAAAAAAGAACTATGGAAGAGAAATAGCTGTGTATTTTGTGATAGGTATTGTTTGCGGGAGACACAAGATTGAGGTTCCTCTCTTGCTGATAATGGATATGGGATATTATTGGCATAAAGATGCTAATAATGTTGATGCGCTTGCCTGATTCCAGGGTTGGAGAGTGCATTCTGCTCACCTCAGCTAATTAATTGAATTTACTTGATTATTTTTCATGACCTGAAGTGTGTCTGTGTACAACATTTCCACAGTGGAAATTTTATTCCATTGTCTGGTTTAAGCCTATGAATACACATGGTGCAAACAGTGTTGTGTAAATAAGGGAGATTAATTTCTCACTTCCTAGCTCTTTTAAGACATCCTGCTTCAAGGATCCTTGCTTATAATACTGTATTTATGTATACATTTTGTATTATATCTCTATACTTCGAGCACAGAGTAAGAATACCCAGAAGATGGACATTCAGACAAGGAGGATGCTGTACCTTTATTGTAAAGTGATCTAACCTAACACCTCTATGAGTCTGAGTGACTTTATTGTTTCACAGGGAAAGCTGACATTCCTTTTGATGTTGTCTTTCCTCTTTTAAGGACTTTGACCTAGGTTGTAGCTTAGCAGAAAGGGGATTTTCCTTACAAAATTTTTGGTAATTGCAAAGATCCTTTAAGAAAAGTGATTTTAGGAGAACCTTGGCACTGCTTTGCAGACTTAAGAAGCCTGGAGGATGGAAGACAAAAAGAAATGAAAGCAGCTTTGTGAAGTCTAAGAACACATTAAGTTTATTGGAATTTTAGTGTTCATTTCAGTGGGGGCAAAATCTTATCCTTTGAGATTATCTCATCGCAGTGAATCTCCAAAGGGGTTGAGATCCACCTGTCTCTAGGAAATGGAGAGCACTAGCTATCACAGAAGTGAGATCATAGTCTGATGTTAATGGAAAAGGGATTAATAAATCACTTATGTATCGTGTAGCCAAAGTTGGATCATCGTTAGTACGCATCATGCTTAGATTCTGCTGTGGCTAGTGCCCTATAAATGCCTTATAGATTTAGATATGGATGGATATGTAGGTACTTCTCTTGACTTCACATAAGTTCAGCCCCTCTTGAAGTTTAGTTATTTACGTTTACAAAACACTTCTCTCTCTTTTTCAAACCAGCCTTTTTTTTAATTTATTTTAAAATGCATGGACTGCAGTTGGATAGCTGCAGTTGATGTACTTTGAGCTTTTGCTGTGCTGTCTAGAGGATCGCTGGATGGAGGAATGCTGATTGATTACTAAGGAGAAGGGACAAATAGGCTTGAGCTGCCTGTAATGCAATTCATGTTCTGAGTCCCTACAAGTCAACAAGTGAGAATGCAGAATTCCAGATCTCTGTGGAGCTGGCAACCTGCCTGGTCATCTGAGACCCAGAAGGATGGCTCTTAACAGGAGAGTCACTACATTTAGCCTTGCATATTTTCATAACATGGTAAACTCATCAACCTCGTTGAGTTATGTAGTAGCTTCCAAAGTCAGCAGAGGATTGCTTTGACCCTTGTAGAGTCCTCATTAGCTGTTCAGGGGTTGTGATAAGCAGAGCAAGAGTCCCACTAGAGGGTCATGGCACCCACAAGTCAAGATATGCTATGTATATTTGTATAACACACATATAGACTGGCCCAGTTTAGTCCTGTGTATAGTATTTTACAATGCTCCAACTTTAAGTGTTGGAGGACTGATAGATTGAGCAGGTTTTTACACTATGTAATCCACTTCTGTCTAACTTAGCCATAAATCTGAAATAAAGCTGTGCAGTTCTAGTGAATTAGTCTGCCCCTGTGGAAAGGAAGAACCTAACTTGATCCTTCTGTGACAAACACCATAATCCAACCCCACTTCACATAATGCCAAGAATCCTTATCCTGTTCCATCCCTTTGAGATATTCTCTCTAAGATTCCAAATATCTGTTGGAAACCTTACAAAGGCCAATGGGGCAAAGCTCTGTAAAATCTACATATAGTGTCAAAGGGATGAATTGTAAAAGGCTCATGTTTTCTACTTTAGAATTCCTACATTCTTGAGACACATGCGTCTCAAACTGGAGGTGCAAAGCACTGTCGCTCTTCTCTAGTCAATGGACTTTCTTTTGATTTACACTGTGTAAATTAGACTACCATATAATGTATTCCATTTCTTGGACAGAGAGTGAAAATCTTATTTTCCCATATCAGATATGTGCTGCACCTTTTTGTGTGGCCTGGTTTCTATAAACATAGACTATAATTGATAGGCTTCATATGCTTAGCAGGAGAACTAAGCAAAGCTTAGGAGTTGTGGACCATGGGCTAGAATTGGTCCTGTGTTTCATGTTTGTTCATGGAATAGGTTATTATTTAGGCTATGCAAAATCCTTCCCCTAGACTCACACTTTTAAAAAAGTGCCTAAGCAAGGAATAAAATGCTGTGTTGAGTAAACCATGGTGTTTTTCCTTTATGTGCACTATTAACTGGTCCAGGAATTATTATGCAGTAAGATAATGATTCATAATCATGAGAGGGAGTTAACAAGAATTTACTACTGAAAATTTAATAGAACTGTATTTATATGATCATAGACCATTCCAGTGTTTTATTTAGATCTTTGAGGCTGTTTTAAGCCTAGCTTTGCTGATTTCTAGTTTGTTCCAATACAGAGCACAAGAGTGCAAAATAGCAGCTAGTTATTCCTGTAGCAGTTTTATAATCCATGGCTGAACAGATTTCCTCATTCTTCAGGAAGCCAGCAGTCCTGTCTCTGAGCTGACACTTTAGGATTACTTTAAAGGTGTACACTCAAAGGGAAAAGCATCTCCTACCACCAGTTATATTGTACAATGTCACTAACCCTGTTTACTTTAGCAGATCAAAAGTTTCTTTAACCCAGAAGCTGTCACTTGTCTCAGTTTGGTCTCTAGGAACTGACAAGAGGAAGTCCATGGCCCTCCAATACTCAAACACCTTCTAGTTCAGTGTAGTTAAAATACTACTTCTGTTTGCTCAGAATCTTTGGCCCTTTCATATTTTCAAGTGAATTCCCCTGTTTAGAATCTGTGTTCAGCTGATTTGGTTTTTGTTTAAAGTTTCAGTAAAAAGCTGTATTTTGAGAACAAAGAAAGTGGAAAAAATATATTTACTCTATTACTTAAAAAAAATATTAAAAGAGCAACCCCTTTTTAAGGACTATATTTGTTTCAAAGTGCTTGTGGAAAAATAGTATCTTTGATATGGAGATATGTTTCAAGTCAGTATTTTCAGAACACTTCAGAAAAATGTGAGCCTTTGAGAACAGGCCTTCAGAATAGAAACAGACAGCCTTAATGGTGCCTGTCACTAGCACTCTAGCTCTACAATGGGATGAGACTGGGAATGCAGACTGATTAGTTATGTGGCTTAGCTCTGAACAGCTGAGGAGGTTGCTGTCCCCAGCTGTCCATCTGCCTCTGCTGCAAGAACGTCTCTGCCTGTGAATCAGCTTCTGAATTCTTGCAGTTTACCATGTGGCATCACTGCCATGGTTTGCAACGATATCTTAGAGCAAGCAGAATCCATCTTTAGCACCAACACCCTACTTCCTTCTTTTTTTCTTTATTACATGTCATACCTTGTGACACTTCATTCAGGAGCAGATTGGCAAGTAGCTTAGGGAGAGTCAGTATCTCACAGGAAGAGTGACTGGCAGTGATAAATTCATCAGCTATCTGAAGCTGGGCCATCCCTCTACATCAGTCAGGTCTTTCCTTCCCAACAAAAGCAGCACTGAAATTTGTGTTGTTCAGCACTAACCTAACCGATGAGACTGATTTTGGAATTACCTGGTCAATGATGAAACCTCAACATTTTTCTTTCTGTGGTGTTCTCATTTCTATGGGATAAGAGCAGGGGCACAGGGAGCATAAATGTTAATGTGTTGACTTTCTCCTATTGCTCTGAAGCAGGCTATTTCAATTGAATGTTTGCTCCATGTAGGAAACACTCGGGAGGGGAAAAGACAATGCTCCAGAAGTGGCAGGTAAGTTAAGTCTTGGCTGCACATGGTTAAGTGAAGAATTTCAGCACCTGTCTGTGTGTCTGCACACAGCTATGTGTGTAAGTATGTATTTTGAGGCCTAAGCTGCTCTCTTGCTGTGGGACATGAGGTTATTGTCAAGAGGAGCAGAGTATTTATATCTGGTTATTGCAGAGGTTTTGCTCCTCCTGCTGTGAAACATATGGTGCTACTGTCTGGCAGATTAAGTGTGATTGTATGCACATTCTTAAACTGAGAACAAAGAGAGCCACCTAGTTGGATGACTGTTCACAGATTTTCTGTACATCTACATCAATGCACCTTGCATTTTCCCAGATGTTCTGCAGAGCTGAGAGGTGCATTTCATTTCCTGTATCCCTGATCTTGTTGACCCAAGACGTATTGAAGAAATCTATAGCTTCTTGGTTATATGTAGCACTTTGTGCAGCCTCTTCTGTACAGGCAGTTGTCCAGGATTTTCTGATATCAGACTGTATGCATTTGGATCACTTTTAAATTGGGAAAAAGTTCTCCATTATGCAAATACAGCATAAAAGCACTGCATGATTATAGATAAATGCAAATGGCCTGTCTGAAGAACCAGAATGAAGACAGATTCTGTTGAATGAATTGTATAAGAGATATTGTGCTAATGTGAATGGCAATGGATGACTGATTACACTATTTATAATCCTTGTCCTGGTGGACCTGGGAACCAAAGGGCTCTGAGAGTGCCTTCGAGGCATGGTTTTCAGGGGTGGAGTTAGGAAATTTTAACGGTTGTTTCCTTTCCATGGCAGAAGAGGGAGATCAGTAACTTTGATTACCTCATGTATCTGAACACATTGGCTGGCCGCAGCTACAATGATTACATGCAATATCCTGTGTTTCCGTGGGTCCTCGCTGACTATCACTCCAAGGTCAGTGCTTGCTGCAGCCTTCTGTGCTTTTTCTGACAGGAACTATACAAAGGTTTGTTGAATGATGCCATTGAGGCAGAGGGGTCTAGATCACGGGTTCAGTATTTGAGATAGTTAATTTGACCTGTACTGATGCTTTATAGATTAGACGAACCTTCAAATCAGTGTGCTGAGGATCGTGTCCTCCCTCAGAAAGGTGTCTGATCAGCTGTTAAATACATAGATAGTTAAAGGCACAGGATGCATTGGCTCAGCAGGTAGGAAGGGACAGGCTTCTGTGACCCTGACAAGGAGGTTTGGACAGAGAAACCTTGAGAGCAATTTGCAACCTGACAGGTCCTTTATTTGTGAAGCTCCTTGTATATGTTGTCCTTTTAGTGGCACATGCTGCCACTCCTTCCACATCCCATCCCAGTTCTGGAGATGGGTGTTTCAGTACTGAATCTGTGACCACCTTGTATAGGTGAAATTTCCAACACAGCCTTGCCACTATCCAGTGTCGCTGAGCCAGTCATGATGTCTGAGTCAGGAATCTAAAAATCTACATCTTTACTGCTTTTGCTTTTCAGACTCTAAACCTTACTAATCCTCATACATTTCGGGACCTGTCAAAGCCCATGGGAGCACAGACCATAGAGAGGAAACACAAGTTTATCCAGCGCTACAATGAGGTGGAGAAGAGTGAGGGTGAGTGTTTTAGGAGACTAACAGCAAAGGCTTGAGTCCTGTCAGACCTTTGATGATACTGGTGAATGTATCCGTTGGAAAAGGTGACCCAAAAACTCTTCAGAGCTGTGGCTGAGGGAAGCATCATGCCAAGGACATTCTCTCACTTGTGGATACAAGCTGGTTGAGGCTTCAAAGAGAAATGACTCCTGCAAGCACTACCTTACATGCCTTGTATAATCTGCATTCTGTTCTCTTCCTTTGGGCAGGAATGGATGCTACAGCAAAAAGCAATGTTACCTAGAAAAGAATACGCTGGTAGCTAAGCTGCACACACTAGCCTAACTAGTGTTAGTTAAGCTGTATGAAGAAGACTGTTGCAAGCATTTTAGCTAACAGCTACTTTAAGGAAACAGGACGTTGAGGCTGTTTACCTCTGGAGATTAAGACATTTTTTGGTACTAATAGGGAAAGGGTTAGTCTGAAAAGGTAAAGACCTTATTCTTCAGAAAATGCATGGTGGAAGGCTACAAAAAGATCATACAGAGATGGTAGTAACTGCACATTCAATGCAGATATGAAAGTTGTGCTTTTGCTCACAGATCCTTCAAAGTATCTCTTTTAAAGACTTGCTCCTTATTTAGTTGTGCTGGGGTAACTGGGTGCTATGGGCTTGAAATAGTGATATTTTGCACAGGAATCTGATTTTTATCTAACTTCCAGGAGACCTGTCAGCCAAGTGCCATTACTGTACTCACTATTCATCAGCAATTATAGTGGCATCTTACCTGGTCCGAATGGAGCCATTTACTCAGACCTTCTGTTCTTTGCAGGTAAGAGGCCAAGACAGCTTCCCTCTTACACCTTCTTATGAAACATGTAGCACAGTATAGTAGCTGTGTAATGAAGGGGGTTAATTATTTCAATATTTTCTGTATACTCTGTGTGGACTCTGATCTCACTGAAGACTATGTCTGCTATGTCTGTTGAATTTAGTGAAAACATCTTAATGGGAGCATTATTGGTGCCTGATGATCTTGTTTTAAGGATTATTTAGTTTTCGTCCTGTGTTGCATTTTCTGACAGCTGAGGTGTGTAAACATGCAGACAATGTTTTACAACCTGTCTGAACATAAGCTTCTGACTTTGGGGCAGACAAGATTCTCATGGGAGCTGTTCTAATCCCAAGCGCCCATAGAGTAATGTGGCTAGAAGCAAGCACTTGGAGCTGGCTGTGGTGGCATAAAGAGCATTCCTGGGCCAGATGAGGATGCACACATTCTGGCAGGTGGGGAATGATGTGAGCTTCTACAAAGTGGAGAGAATGCACCTGAAGAATATTTTGGTTTAACTTGTTCTGAACTTGGCACTGTTTTATGGTGCCAAAAGCATTCACCATGGAACTGAATTTCATAGAAACTGAATTTTGTCTTTATCTTTCCCAGCTGGTCAGCATACAGCAGCACCAAATTTCCTGACTGCCCTCTTCAGCAAGCAGTTGGCGATGCAGAAGCACAGACAGGCTGTGTCAGGCAGTTGTCACCCTTATTTATGTAATATATGTTGGTTTATAGCAGGGTCTACCAGGAGGACAGGTCATCAAAAGTGTGGGGTTTTTTTAAGAACTGTCTTGCTGAAATCTGCTGTATGGATGGTGAGGGCTGGCTATGCCTCCTGCAGCTTTTCAAGTGCTGGTCTCTTTTTTTTTTCCTTTTTGTTTTTTGGGGTTTTTTTAATCAAACTAATACAAATAAAGTTTTGTGCTAATTAAGTAACTAAGCCCTATGATATTGGCTGTTACCAGCAGTGGCTGATGGGTTAGTGAACCTGAGGCAATGGTTGCCATCACACTCTCTGAACCATATGTTAGCTGCAGACATGAATGACTGTGGAGCAGTTATTTCTTGCAAAAAACAGGCTTCTGTATCTCACTGGAACACGTTTCATGCATAACATGTTCCCAGTTTGAGTAGCTGCTTTGCAGCTGTTTGTGTGATTAGCAGGTAACCAGTATTTTTCTGGGGGATAGTTATCTTCAAAGACTGCTGAGATCTGAAGCATTCAAAATTCTGTCTGGATGTGCATTCACTGAAATTGTTGAACTTCCATTCTCATTCCTTTGTTCTTATACTGCTGCATGCTCAGCTGAGCTCATTGCTGTTATTTCTACAAAGTGACTGGTCCTGTAGTGATTTAGGAATTGCTAACTGAGTCAGGCAAACAGCAGACCTGAGAAACTGTATGATCAAGTCAAGAGCAGGTTGGAAAAGGAGTGCTCCCAAACTTAAGACCTTGGAAAGGTGATGAGCTGGGACCTGTGAAAGCTTCTCAGCATCTTAAAAAGCAGGAAAACTATAACTGCAAACTGAATGCACATTACAAAGAAACACAACAATTTAGATGCACCCCTTGTGAAAAATTGATGTTGGCATGACATCCTGTTTCTCAAGTCGAAGATTGATTTCCAGCTGAACACAGAAGGCAGTGAGGAAGCATTGTCTCTACTAAGGGAACTGTATGGAAGTTCACAAAACCTTATTTCACGTTTTATCTAAATTTATTGAGATCTGACTGGAGAAAAGTGTGTATTGACTTCGGCATATTGTACTGGAATGGATGAAAAACAGCCTCATCAGATAGATGTTGGATGGTACCTACCGCTTCATCTTAGTCAAGTACCTCCTGGAATTCCTTACAGGAATTGGTCTCAGCACCACACAAAAAAAAAAAGCAGCAAAGGTTTTTGTGTTTCTCATGCCCTCAGTAATTAGTGAGAGTTGTTTTCGATTCAACTCAGCTTTTATCCCCTTTATTTTTATCTCACTGTTGCATTTCATCTAGCAGGCTGTTGTTCTTTCCTGGAGTTTACTTCTCAAAGGTACTTATAGAGAATAGAATTCTTGCTCTTCATTGTGTCACTGATTCTTGAGCAGTCGTTTGAGCTCTGTCTGCAGGTAATTACTTCTTAGCATCTCTGGGCATGTGGTAAGTCTTTGCACCTTTGTAAGCACCTCTTAGAAACACTTTGAGTTTAAAGCACAACCAAGATGCAGTAATGCTTAGTTTTATAAACATGGGAAGTTCTAACTTTTCTCTAGACATCGCTTTGACTAATTATTCTGTATATACTCTGCTGAACTGTAGTTTTAAAAGGCATATTCATGACAACAGTGTAAGGCCTCTACTGAAAGAAAGGAGTCTTACTTTGTCTAAGTATAGAAAAGCCATAAGAGTTTACGTTGACTTGCAATCTAAAGGCATAAAGCAATTCTTGATTCTCTTTTTCCCTTTCAGTGCAGTTTTTGCATTCATAGAGAGAGAAAACTCATTAATTCTGATATAAATATATGCAAATAAATTTATTAATACAGGAAATGGGAAAATCAGTTATTGCTTCCTTTATAAATAATACAGGCTTAAGTTTTAAAGATATTACTTTTCCCTAAAATGAATTAGACAGCCAAGGAAAAAATCACATTTTTTCGTGGTGGTAATATCTTTAACCAGATTTGTTGCGCTAACAGCATTTCCTATGTATATATTATTTTTATTTAATACAGGTAATCTTTTTATTACAAATCATATTGTTTCTCAGGAGATTACCATCAGCTCTCATAAAAGCTGCAAAAAAAGATGAAAAAGCATCAATCACCACCAGACACAGCACACTGTGTGCAGATTAAATATACAAAACCCTTTAATATGCTTCAATGAGATACTTGTTAGCTATTGATTTATTTATAGTCCTCCTTCTACTCTGTTTTAATTTCAATTTCAATTTGACTTCAAGGGTCCCTGCCTAATAATGATCAAGAACAAGATGACCTTGTGCATCAGATTAACTCCTACTAGGCTTACTCATGTGATTAGCTACTTTTTCACTCAGTCTCTTGAGTGGGTGTGGGAAGACTTCACAATTGTCAGTGGTATAAGGGAGAAGGACAAGGAGGTAAAGCAGAACTATGCTGTCAGCTAGAGATGAGACTGGACTAAAAGCCTGGTCAGAATTCATGTCAGGAAACAGGGATTGGGTCTTTCCATCTGCAGTATATGTTGACTTTATCTCAGAAGACAAACAAGGAGATGTGGATTCAGAACTAAGGTTTATTGACTTTTATGCTTTGATATCTTATCCATGAGGATAGTTTCTCCCTAACAACAGATACAGAAAAGTTATTTCTTGACTTGCAGTGCCCAGACTTAGCAGAGTTTGTAGATCCAAAAGTTGCATCATAAGTGTGCAGGTACTTGGGGAGGGTCAAAAGAGCAGTGGTTCTTACCATCAGAATCTGATGTGGGAGCTGCTGCTCAGGTTCATAGGAGTGGAATTCCACCCTTAGAGCATGAAGATGCTTAGATGTTATTTTCCTATTCAATAGATTGCAAGTCAAAGCTTCAGCTGACTGTTCCTGTGCAGAAGGACAGCATCCTCCTCATCTGTCACATACAACAGTCTACAGGCAGAGAGAAAATTAACCAAAAGCTATCAAATTTTCCCAAGAGGTCAGCCACAGACAGAACCTGACTGCATCTCATATTGAAATCTCATTAGAAAATCCTGTAGGAAATATGGTTACAAAGTGAGGCATATACCCTTCATTCAGGGAGTGTTTGTTTTGTTTTTTTTTTTTTCTTCTTGAGGCCTTAGTGCAGAATGATGTCCCAGGCTACTGAGGCTGCTTTTGCCTAGTGTTTGACTCTCATTAAACATGTGCAAATGCTCTCAGGATGTGAGGTAGTTTTTTCTCCTTCCTTACATACCAGTTCAGCTTGGGAACCAGCCATTCTTCCTTTCTTCTCCTCTTTATGCTTCCCCTCCTTCCCGTAGGAATGAATAGTTCCTGCAGGCTCCTGCCCACTGGGCCTTTCCTGTTTGCCAGGATCTCTGGATCTGATGACCAGTATTTCAGTGGCACCCCCTGCCCAGACCCTTGTGGTTTCTCAAGAGAATTTCCCATAAGATTGTTCACAAGTCTTTGGGTCACAACTGAAGTGATAAGACTGACACTGTGTCCAGTGCGTGCAAATCACTTTGTGATGAAAGGACTTAATTGCCTTCAGAAGCATTAGTAATGGTCTCAGGCTGCCCATTATCATTTCTGCTTGCCTCTGTGTTATTGCAAGCTATGCTAAGGCTCCAAGCTTTATGGTATTCTCAACCTACATATCTACAATAATCGGAACTAAGACAGCCCCTAATATGACATAACAGTAAACAGAGCTTGAGATATCACCTAATCAAACATGTGATAAGGTAATTATTGCAGAATTGGCTAAGATTCTGCATATGCTTTTTATTTAACAGCATAGTCACTCTGCAGTCTCCTTGTCTGTCTCCATGTCACAGGGTGGGAGTTTTGACGTCGCAGACAGGATGTTTCACAGTGTCAAGAGCACGTGGGAATCAGCATCAAGAGACAACATGAGTGATGTCAGGGAACTCACTCCGGAATTCTTCTATTTGCCAGAGTTCCTAACTAATGCAAATCACTTTGAACTTGGTAAGTTCTAGAAAGAAATTCAGTGTTCCACTTTTGCTCTCCACCATCCAGCCAAGGTAAAAGATCCAGATGACATGTTGAATCCAGAAAACATAGTAATCAGAAACAGACATAGCAGCCTTGATTTTTACTGTATTAACAACAGGTGCTAGAACATCTTCTCAGTGCTTTATTAATGGATTGGAAATCCAAGGACAAATTGGTTCTGCAGTGTTCTGTGTCACTATAATTGATATTGAACCTGAACCTGCATGTGTAAAAATCACCTCAGTTTCCATTGACTTAGAAAAGCTGTTTAGTTTGCAATGTGTCTGAGTCTTATTTTTATTTCTCACTTTATAATTCCTGCAGGCTGCATGCAAGATGGTACAGTGCTAGGAGATGTGCAGCTTCCTCCTTGGGCAGATGAAGACCCCCATAAATTCATTCTCCTGCACAGACAGGTCAGTGAATACCAAGATTTGTGACAAAATGCTGAACTGTGTCTCACTGAAAATTAAATTCTGGAGGCCAAAAACACAAACCAAAATAATAGGTCCAAATGCATCCTGCCTTTGTGGAGTTCATGTGGGTTCTGAACTTTGCATGTCTACTTCTCTTCCTAAATATTCACCAAGGCCAACTTTCCAGACCAGGAAAATTTTGAATCTAGGTTTTTGGCAGGGACCTACCTCAGCCCACAAGTGTATGTGAACATAACATAACGCGTGTACATGGCACTTACGTGCTTACAGTTCCATGTTGTTGCTAACCATCTGTGTTTTTATTTAAACTATACCTCCATCTCTGAATCATGCCAGGATTACAATTATTTTTTTTATTTTCATGAAGGAAAACTTAATGTGATTTCCTGCCTTTAATGCAGTCAGCCTTGGCAATTTGAAAGCAAAATAGCTTTGAAGTCCTGAGACTTACTGCAATTAGTGCTATCTATTAATAGTTAGAAAGTCTTTTGTATGATGTCACCTGATAAGTAGTAGTGAGTAGTGAGGCAATTCTGCACGAAGGATGTTGAACGCAGACTTTGCAGCAGAGTATGGTGGTGCAGGTCTCTCTTTTTGTTAGAGCTAAAAAGGGAATGGATTGTACTCTAGTACCCCTGCATTATCTCATAAGATTTTTCTCTGGCTAAAACAAACGTCCTGCCCTTGGTGGTTCAGTTTTCACTCTCTGTAATCTTTGCAGGTGGTTGTATCCAAATCTGTGGATACAACCATCTTCTCTGTTTTGATATCTCCAGATAAGCCTTTCCTCAGTTGACCTCTCCAAATGCTGGTTTAAATGAAGTCTCTGACCTCCTTACTGACTGCCTTAACTTGTCATTCCTGTTTTGAAGAAAAACAGTCATACTCGTGTCTTGCAAATATTCTTACCACGCACAGCAACTTAATGCTTTCATTAAGTTACCGTTACTTGCATGTCCCTTGCTTTGAACATCTGTACTGCATTCAGAGTCCATAATTTTCTGTGATTGTCCATACTACTAAATATTTACAGGCTTTTCTTGGGCATTCTCTGAAATCTTCATGTCATTCTTTCTGGTGTCCTGATACTTTGTTTCAAGTCAGGACAGAGAACTGGAAGGGGACCATCTTTACTGTCTGGCATTACATACAAATCTCCTTCATGCCCTTCTATTTTGCAGTCCTGTATGGCTGCACTCCTCATACCTAAATTGTCTCTCCTTTTCCTTTTGAGGCTCTATGCAACTGTTTGATTTATTTCCTCTGTCTGTCTCTTACAACTCCTTCCTCCAACCACCTGGGTGCTGTCGGCAATCTAGTCCAATGTTTGGGAATACTATTTTTATCCATGTTTAACAAAGCAAAACATATCCTTTACAAGCTGTTCTATGGCCTGTGGGAAAAAAAAAATTTAACCAGTTTTAAGAGAACAGACTCCTGGTAGTGTGCATCATCTGCATATCTTGCAAAGAATTAATTGTTGTTAAAACCTTATATTACAAAGACAAGTCAGTGGTTTGTAACACCTGCATCCCATGCTGTCTTCATAGGTTTCTGATGCTGCAAACACTTTGGCTTGTGAAGAACTCTTGAGTATAAGAGTGACTGTTTAACTCTGGATTCATTCACGAGTCCTCAGGTTCCTTCTGTGAATAAACGTGGATGTGATTTGAGCCCATGCTTGCCTACTTTTTTTGTGCAGTAGTCCTGCCTTTGCTTCTTTTTAGGACTGTTGAGTGAGATAATTATTTTTGTTCTTGTTGTTTAATTGATTAAAAGGCTCCCTTTAGTCTGTTGTGAATTCATTACCTGAACACTTCATTTTAAATTTCTGTCAGAACAATAACGTTAAAAAATATTTAAAAGAAGTTACATTTCTGTCTTACTGCTTCACCTATTTTGAATGGATAACTTTTGTATATAGTTATTAAAAATGTTGATTTCAATAATTTTGAAAATGTGAATGAAAGTAGTCATCTACTATGTTTTGCCTGGGGAAAAAAAAAAATGTATGGAAGAGCTTTTCAACAGAAAAGTAGTCAGGTTGAAATGGGAGTGTGTCGGTAGTAACCAGAAAATCCTTATGTAAGTGTTGTGTGCATTTCAGGCTTGCTGCCTGAAGTACAGTCCTTGCTAAAATGAAGACTTGAGCCTAGGGAGTGTCCAATCCCTTCCCTTGCAGGAAAGCAACTCAGTGCTGTCCACTGCAAATAAATCCACTGTCCAGTGCTGTTCACTGAGGTCAAACATGCAACAGTTCCCTGCTGTTCCCCAGTGACTCCAACCATGGAGGTTTTGGGGCTCTCTGGTTCCCTTATCATCTCTATCTCATGCTCTCTCTTTGACCTTTCAAGGTGCTTAGTCTCTGTTTTTGAGTTTCCCAAACATGGGAAAGACAACATGTGTCCTTCCCTAACAGAGGTGCCGCAGACAGAAATCCATGGATGCCAGAAAGCTGCTGCAATTGTATACTGATGTTTTTTAAAGAAAAATGTGGGGACAAGTGCTGCCTCCTATCCTGTTGCTTGTTTCAAGTGTAAAGTATTGAGTTGTGCTCCTTACTGCTTGTATTATGATGAGCACTCAAAAACACTTAGATACAGTGGGGTATATCTAGTTTTGCCTTTTACTTTGGAGTAAGAGTGCAGTTTGGAAACGAATCTATCATTCATCCCTGCATAGTGTGGTTTTGCTCCCATTGTAGAGCAACCTCGGATTGTGTGAACTAGATTTGGTTTGGGTGAAAGAAACCAAAAGCTGCACTCCAGTTGTGCATTCCAGATGCTGGTAGCATTCAGCCTGTGGGAGCAGACTAGATCTAGTTTGAAGTAAAGCCCCCACAGTGCATGTAGTATAGATACTGGGGCCCTCTCTACCATCTGTTCTGTTCTACAAATCTGCTTTCACTGAGATGCACTATTTGATAACGTTGGCACAGCTGATAAAGCCACAGAACTTTTACAAATTAACTCAAATCTCAAATAGAAGGAGTTTAGCAAGTGAAAGATTGTGTTTATAGATTTATGTTCTTAGTGATTTTCCAGATCTCATCAGACTTCACAATATTCTCTCTCCAAGCATAGCTAGTGTTACATGGGAGCATGCAAGAAGTTCCGCTGTGGAAAGAAAGTTGATTAGACTGCCTGGGAAAGTTCACCTAACCCTGAACTGAAGAGTTAAGAGATCTTGAATTCTGAAAGATGAGGGATTTCTGTCTCCTCTGAAATCATCCCCAACACACCATGTGCTTGTTACTGGTATCATGGTCATTTTTAGGAGGCTTCGCAGTGAGTTCAGTGCATTAAACAGGTCCAGGTCACCACTGTTCTGAGGTTTGGCTATTGGTTTAAAGAATATGAGGGCAAAGAATTGTTCTTGACATAAAATTCTGAGTAACTCCCTGTTTCATGTTTAGTAAGTTAGGAATCTAGTCTACTAAAAATATTTATTTGCTTCCTCCTTAGACCACAAGTTCTCCCGCCCTAGCTGGCCTTGTCATAGTGCTCTGTGAAATACTGAGAGGCTGAACAGTTGCAGCTCTGTTGGTTGCTTTGTTTTGCTCTGGCAGTGATGCCAGGCAAAATTTACAGTTTGTAATTCATGGACTAACTGCTTTTATTAATGAGGATGAGTTCTGAGTCTGTTCATAAGTGTTTTCCTGTTGTTTGCAGGGAACAGATTGTATGCCATGCTTGTTCTCTGGGCTGCCCTGTGATCGTTATAGCTGTGGGCAGGGTCATTTAAACCAGCTGCACTGGGCTAACTGTCTGCTCTGTGAAATGAGCCATTGTTCTGGATCCCATTAGCTTGTCTATTTCTGCTGTGCTTTGGGTGGAATGGTCTGCTTGGGAGACCTTTAACTGAGCATCAGGGAGTATTGCACAGTCAAATGATTTGGAGATAGGAAAGTATTTTTAATAATGCTTAACAATGCTACTTGAATCATTCGGCAAAGCTATTTGGGAATGCATAAAAATTTGGTGAGGCAGGTGGTGGCTGGGGCAGTAGCATTTAGTGAAGCCTAATGAGTAAGGCTGGCTAACCTGGAGGCAGGCAAAGGTTCATTTCAGCTTGTTTCCAGTGTTTATGAGCTTCCTCTCTGGGTCTTCCCAGCACAAGTTTTCCACTATGATTGTGTTGTGCTTTCTAGGGAGCTCATGTTGGGGTGGATGTTTTGCCTTGCAGCATCTCTCCCCATCTTCTCCAGTGGTGATTATTTCTTCTGGTCCCATTAATCCACACACAAGTCACTATAGGTGACAAATCTAATCAAAGTTAACCATTTCTTACTTTGGGAAAAAAAGTTCAGACCCTAAGTTTTTCCAGGATGAGGAAAAATGGTGCTGCAACTGTCTCTGTTTAAGCCCTGCAAAGGCAGCAAAATGTTTGTTGATCAAACCCAGGCAGTCTTGAACTCTGTCACACAGCTGCCCCACTGCAGCCCAACTCTGCTATTGCGAACCTCCTTCTCTGTCTTGGCTTGCAGCACCCTTGCTACTTCACTACAAGCTCTGCTTTCTTTTTGCTGGATCATGGAATGCAGCCTCTCCTTCTGTATTCTTCATACCCAACTTCCTCTTCCAGTCTCACCACTTTCCAATCTGTTTATATGTATCTTCTCAAACATCACCTCTGTTACACGGTGTGATTCATACTAAGGTGTATTTCTACAAATAGAAATTCACCTGAGGTTTGTATGTAGAGTGAAGTGGTGGTATCAAATGCTAACAAATGTTTTGCTCATTTAAACTATTTTGTGGCAGCAACAGTATTAGTGAAGACATGATAACACAGGCTTCAATGTGTGCTGGAAGCTGGAGGATGTGCCGGGATATGTGAAGTAATTGCACTGTGCTTTGTTGAGATTACCTGTGCTGTCTCTGAAGCTATTGCTCCTGGTGTCCATTCAGTCAAGCATGCTGCACTCTGTCCTTACTTTTCCTGTGGGGATCCACCTTTTGTCTCTTTGGTCACATTTTGTCAGGATGTGCTGAGAATGGCAGTAGCGGAGGAACTGAAAGTGTGAAGATTCACTTGCAGAGAATTTAAATCTCCATCAGGGTTTGGAAATTGATAATGCATATGTAATAGACATAATTAATTAATTGTCTTTTGGTTTCAGGCACTGGAAAGCGACTATGTCAGTGCACACCTCCATCGCTGGATAGATCTGATTTTTGGCCATAAGCAACATGGCTCAGCTGCAGTGGACGCAGTTAACACCTATCACCCCTACTTTTATGGAGACAAGATGGATCTCAACAACATTAAAGACCCTCTGATTAAGAGCACCATCCTGGGTTTTATCAGCAATTTTGGACAGATACCAAAGCAGGTATCACTTTATCATGAGATCAGAGAGCATAATTTATTTTGATTTTGCAGTATTTCAACTGGAAATGAAGAACAGAAATTTATATCTGAGGCATTTTCAGATTGTAATTTGCTGAAAGATGGGCTATAGACTTCTCCAGACTGTGCACTACACGAGTATGTGCACACACTTGTGTGTGATTCCACTTTCTAATCACACTGTTCCTGTTGTATGCCGTACAGTCGTGGCATCAAATCTGGGTTCTTCAGTACAGTCACATGAGTAACCACTAGTCTGGGAATGGGTGCAGTCAAATAAAAGCAGCTCAAAGTCTCACCTATATTTTTCTCTCATCTCCTGAATTGCTGGGATTAACTTCCTATCTCTGTGAGGAAGTGATGTAATCTGATGAAAATGTAATAAGGATAAGATTTTATTTTAACAAAGAGATTCCTGTTTGATAACTTTGGTATCTATGTTTAAGGATTTAAACAGATGTCCCTCCTGCATGATCTGGCAAATAGAGATTAATTTTTCAATGTCATTCTTTTGTTCTAGCTCTTCACAAAACCACATCCATCCAGGAATGCCCAAGGGAAAAGTTCATCAGGAAGAGAGACTGTGCTGTCCCTTCACTCAAGTGCAATTCTTCCTCCTTTTATGAGCAGCCTGAAAAATCTGAAGCTCTCACCAGTTACAATAAAAGGTGCTGCAGGAGCTGTGCATTTTCTGAACTAATAAGTACAGAATTCTTGGATGGGGTGAATCTGCATTTTCAAAAGCACAAAAATAGTTTCACAGCTTTGTATGAGTTGGAACAATCAAGATCCCTGCTGCCAATTGTTATTTGTGTACATGTATATTTTAAGTGGGCACTGAAAGCAATCAAGAGAAGCCTTGAAACTTCTGTTGTAGAGTTCAGAACAGATTATTTTTTAGAACACCTAAATCTTTTCTCCTACATTCTGAATATGTTAAATTGAAATATAAAGCTCACTGTTTCCCATTTGCATTCTCTATATTCAAGAACAAAGTAAGAGTTGTCTGTCTTTCCACACTTCTCCATCTTCAAATCTTTTCTTTTTATTCGTTTGTGGGCCTGGACACAGCGCTGAGCCCAGCTGTGGGTCTTGCCAGCCTTACCACACAAGCTGTGCACGGAGGAAAGTTAACATAAGTGCTCTAAAAACAACAGAATTAAATATGTTCTCTGTCTTGTCAGACTATCCCAAGGGAGCTATTGGGCACATTGTTCATACTGAGAAAGGCATTCTGGCTGTTGAAAAAAATAAGGTTTTGATTCCTCCTCTTTGGAACAAAACATTCTGCTGGGGATTTGAAGACTTCACCTGCTGCTTTGGCAACTATGGTTCTGAGAAGGTAAATAAGAAAAAGTCTAAGCATTCCCAAAGTGAGTAGTATGTTGTGGTCTTTGGCTGGTTTGGACACTCATTTCAGAGGCTGTTGGGGAGCTGATTTCTGAGGATGTTGTATAAGACTTTCTCACAAGCTTCTTGAAGAATCTCAAGTTGGATATACCAAAAGAGCACAAAGCATTCTACACTGCTCAAAAATGTGACATTTCCACACTAAATTATCTTAAATTTTCCTTTCAGTTGTCTGTCAAAATGAAGGAGAAACCCCATTTCATAGGTTGTAAGGACAGCACAAGGTCTCCTCAACACAGATTAGAAATTTCATTCTGCAGAACTTTCTGCTGGAATTAAGATAGGACCATCTGTCAATTCCCCTCTGGCTCCCAAGCTTAGCCCAGTGAATTCATTCAAAATAATAATAATGTCATCTATTCTAGAAAGTTAATACTCTTATTTCTTTGCTGTTAAAAATCAATGGTCTATCTCATTCACACTGCTTGTTAGGGCACTTGACAGATCCAGTTCCTTCCACTACCACAAACCCACTGATTTTTGGGTGTGTTTAGAACAATGTTATGGCATGCAAATACACCTGAGTTAGCCTGGGTACAAGAATAGCAGAATACATCATTCAGCAAGATACAGACTTGGGTATTTGTGCAAGGCACATCATTATTTTTTAAACTTTTTTTACAGACATAACCACAGTCAATGGAATAGAAAAAGCCATGAGGGGTATTTTAATTTCTGCTCCCTGTACAAACTTATTGGGAGCTTTCTCCATTGATTACTACTAGAATTAGTGCTTAGCAATTTATAGTGCTGCTATAGATACAAATTACATGTTTTGTATTTTCAAAAGTGAGGGTGTAACATTGACCACAGTGAGTGTGATTATACAGTCACTATGAGAAGTAGTTGGGAATCCAATTTGAGTTCTCTCTGGGTCAACAGTGACTCTGGATATGATCTTAAAAGAAATTTTTGTGTTTGTTGCAAGTAGATAAATGTTTGTTCTGTCTATGGTATGGGTTTTTTGCAGCTGTGCAATCCATCTTCACCAGAATCATCAGAACCATAGTGCTGTCTCCATTGTGTAGGAGAGCACTAGTGTAGAAAGTGAGCAGAAGGATGTTTGTGCTATAATTGTAGCAATGTGTAATAGACCTGACCTTGATTTAGGCTGGTTTGGGTCCTGCTAATAGATCTGTTAACACAGAATGGAATTTGGTGCTTTGTCTTTTCAATCCAAGTAAGAGGAAGGTTGCAGAGCCTGTCACTAACTCTGTTAGCAGTGGCCATCACAGTCTGAGCTTTCCTTTTAATATACATTGAATGTTTGAATTCTGTCACTATGTGGTGGCAGAATGAGCTTGCCTGAAGTTATGTAGGAAGTCTGTGGCATAAGAGGGGTTGGGACTCAGGTCTTCTAAGATGTAAGACCTTTCTCCAGTCTTCCTGTTTGACCCCTGGAGACAATGCACAGCTGCATGTAGCCACAGCCTGTGCATGTACCTATTATGCAGCTGTGCTGTGAGCATAGAGACTGGTTGAAATAAGCTTTTCTTTCCTGTATGTGAAGAAATGGAAGCTTAGTTCTGAAAATTGCATCTGCCAGTAGGTATTAACAAATGCATTTGACTTAAAGCTGCTTTCTTTTACAGAACATTACTACATTTGAGTGCATGGCAGACTGGGGAAAGTGCCTCTGTGCTGTGTGTCCTTCAGCAACTACCATAATTACATCTGGAACAAGCTCGGTGGTGTGTGTCTGGGAACTTTCCTTTGTAAAGGACAAAGTGAAATGTCTAAACTTGAGACAGGTCAGTACTGTGGCTCTTTTGCTATAGAAACCTAATGAAAACCAGAAGATTCATTCTTTTCAGATGACTAGCACAGGAAACACCTTTGGGTGAATCAAGAAGGCAGAAAAAACAAAATCAGCAATATCATGTGACAGCCTGTTATCAGGTTATAAGCTGGTAATATGCCTTATACCCATAGCTTATAGATATGAACTGTGCTTGTTTGGGTTTTTTTCCCCAAGAAAACTGTTCATCTGGTAACATTTTCAAAGATTATCATATTGAAAGAAACAGTGAAATTAAAGCATATGCTCTCCTCAATTGAAGTGCAGACAACTTTGGATTACTTTTAAAAACCAGTATCACACATAAATGCTGCTACAGCAATGGACAGGATCTCCAAAATACCACACAAGCCTATCTGATGGGAGATGAAGGCTCAGCTAGGCAATGTTCTTGATTCTTTTCTCTCAACCTGAATTCAAAGCATAAAAGGTTTATCTGTCACTCCATGAGATAGGGATGCATCCAGTATGAATGATATAGTTTGTATACAGCTGTATAAATGCTATTTCATTCACAAAAGAGAATTCTCATGCAGGATTTGTGTGGTTCAGCTACGGTGAGCTCTCAGCTTTTCAGATAAAGCTAGAGTACATCTCTAATATTTGAAAGACAGCATGGGACCCTGAAGAAATCGAAAGACAGAAAATGCTCTGCTACTTATAGGCAAACTAATAAAGGGTTCACTGATCAGCAAGGTCTCCAAGTGTTAGAGGCTTCTTCTGTTCATTTGCTTTAGAAGAGTATATTCAGATGATATTTCATTGCTTTCCATACCTTGAGCCAAACCATATTTTGTTTGTCATTAAATGATGTGAAAATGTCAATGTCTGTTGGGATGCCAGAGAAGTATTTAGATCTTCCTGTATCTGAAATTCTTGTGTGTTGAAATAAGGGGGGAAAATGTTTAGAGCAGTCTCTCTTCTGAGGTTTATGAGGTTTCTGCTTGAGAAGAAGCAGAAATATGAGACAAAACCTTCAGTGATGATCTTTTAATCCAACTGATTACTGTTCCAGAACAGGACATGGACATAGAAATGGAAGAAGGTAGCAGTAGAGAAAAGCACAAGCAGTAATCTTCATCAACATCAAAATGGTATCAGTCAAGGGGTCAGTTTGAGAGTCAGGCAACTGTTTGAAGAGGCATCTTTTACCTCTCATATAATGCCTTTCTCTTTAACAATCTAAAATCAGCTTTGCTGATGTGTTTCACAGTGATTAATTTGGTATTGCCCAAAGTCCACAAAGTGGCATGAGATCATGCAATGACAAATTCTGTATTTTTTCCTTCTCTTTGCTAGCAGAGGCTATTTTTTTCTTTTTTTTTTTTTTTTTTTTTTTTTTTTTTATGACTGTCTGGCATAGATGTAAATTTAAACTATGGTTCTAAATGTCTTCCAGTGAATTACTTGCTGTTTTCATGTAATTCGCTGTTTTCATGTAATTTACTCTTTTGTGGTGGCTGCTTTTTCTGCTGAACCAAAACAAAATGTATCATGTTTGTTGAGAGAGTGAGCTTTGCTTAAGTAAAGCTGATGTGCTATAAAGTGGATGCTATTCACTTACCACCTGTCTCATGGGACTGACACATTCTGGTTTGGAATGTAGTAAAGTACAGAAGCTATATTTCAGCAGAAAAAGTCACTTTTCCCTCTTCAGCAGGGGCTGCTTCTCCAGTTTTGTGGAACACTAAAGATTGAGCATAATAGCCTCAGTATTGATCCATGCAATTTACCAGTTCCCTCAGTGTTCATGAGCAGTCTGTGCAATCCATCCCCTGGAATTTCTGGGCCAAATGAAACACTAGAGTGGGAGAATCATCTGGGCAAGCTGTGCTGTCTGCCACACAGATCTCTCAGGGATGTATTGAGCATAGCTGCGAAGTGTCTGTGTCCATGCCAGCCAGTTAAGTTGGATGGTCAAGCATGGTTTAAGTTTTCATGTATTTTCCTGCAGTGAAGCTGGTTATCTCTTTTGTCTTTTCATATTTGCTAATTTACTCCAGAGATGGGTCTCACAGGTCTTTCTGCAGATATGCTACGGGATATTTCCCATCAAGGAAAATGTCAGTCTCTGCAGAGCAATAATGAGAGGACAATAGAGAGCTAAAAGTATGCAACTTGTTTTTGCATGAATATGTACTGAGACACTGTTGGATTGAAGCTGAGAATATAACTGGGCTCAGGTCTAGCCCTCTCTTCCACACTCAGCTTGTTTTCAAAGAGCTTCAATGCCAGGTAGGATCTTTCTGGGATGTTTAAAATAAATAAATAAATAAATAATTAAAACTTGTGTAGGAGTTTACCTAGGCTTGACTTGGCAGTTTGGATGCTCTTGCAGTGGGTGCATTTTGTTCCATGTTTCATGGGAAGAAGAGGAAATTTGAATTCCTTAAACCTGGCTTGCATCAGTTTATTGCAGAGGTTCTGTGCAGTTCTCGATCACAGGCACTGAGTTATGCCCAGTCCTTTGTAAAGAAACAGTTTTGCAGACAGTCCAAAGCTATTGCTGAGCCTCTTTTTCTGTGATCAGCTGCGTGTGTTCCTGATCTCTGAAAACCCCCGTTGGAGATCCCATTTTGTGCCAGTATTTTTAGTCAACAGTTCTTGTGAATGGAATAAATTACAGGGTGATATTCATCCCTCATAGTTGCAGGTCACCTTTAGTAGTACATAGCCTGCTGCAGCTCAGCTTCTTCAGCAGTGGGTTAATGTTTGAGTGCTGTTGTCCTAGTAACCTTGGCAAGTAGCAACACGTTAACTAGCAAGAGTTCAGTCTCGGTCACACACTGGAAAAGAGTAGGAGATGTGTTTGCAACAATCACCCAGCACATGTGGCATTCCTGCTCCATGCTGAACTGATACAGACCCTGAGGATGTGCTAATTATGTCATGTAGAGAAAGCCAGCAGGGAATATGCATTTACTGGTAAAATTGGTCTTAAACCTGGTGGGTCTGATATTCACAGTGAGGCAGCTAAAAACTGAGCCCTGAAAGGCTTTTTAGGAATGCTGTGAAGGATTTTTTCTCTGTTGCCCTACAAGCTTTACTGTCATTGGTGGTTAAACAGCAGAAATGTATACTGCTGTCACTTGAGAATGCTGCATTAAACAATTGTCATCAGTATACTTCTATCCATGATTTCTATCTGTGCCATTAAATTGCCTAAAGTGTAGTCTTTTTTTATTAAACTGTTTAAATTAAACTGGGCACTCCTTGTGTCTCTGTAACCAAAAAAACAAAACAAAAAAATAAGAATGTCATGTAATGAGGAAAGAGAAAGGAACTCCTATATGGCTTTAAAGCAAAAATTCTCCCCAAATAGTGTATTTGTTCTTAACTAAAATTGGTAAAATATTAGTAATTGTTAAGAAAAACTGAAAGATGAGACTGAGAAGGTCTCTGAAATACATCCTGATAAGTTTATTTCAAACTGTTTTTAAAATATCAAGAAATAGTAATTTCCAAGCATAAATTTTACTTAAAACTGCATGGACTGAAGTTAAAAATTATGGTTTTTTGCTAAGCCCAAGGTAGATTGGGAAATGAATGCCCTGAGTTATTGTGCAATGTAGTGCAAGGCATATAATCTTTTGGAGCCTCAACTTTCTAAAGGATGCTTCTACAAGATCCTTTGGTATTTCTCCCTCATACCCTTTTCAATTCTCCAAAGAACAGCTAGGTTGCATGTTCCTATGAAGCAAATGACAGTAGGACTGTGGTTCCCAAGTAAATAAGTCACCTTCTGCTGTGGTTTATTGGTTGCATTTTCCCCACCAGGCTTTGTATGGGCACACTCAGGCAGTGACCTGCCTTGCTGCATCTGTGACCTACTGCATCTTCGTGAGTGGATCCGATGACAGAACCTGCATCATTTGGGACCTGAACCAGCTGACGTACATAAACCAGCTTCCTGCCCATGGGGAAAGCCTCTGTTCTGTTGCCATCAACGATTCTACAGTAAGATCTTCATTTATCATCTTTCTTCTGATGTATCCATGAACATTTCATGTTAATTTAATGGGTGCTCTTCCTAACATAAAAACATCCTGAGAGTCTGATACATCGATTTTTTTTTTTTCCTTTCTACAGAGATTGCTAATAGTGTTCTTAATGATGAGAAGCAAGCACTAAAAGCAACATCTTAGAATGAGTAGCTAAGTAGAAGCATCTTGGATGGGTAGATAGTGGGATTAAACAACTTCTGGTTTACAGAGCATGAAGTATTACCCTAGTAGTTCCTGGATTTGTCTCACCCATAACCTTACTGCCTCCACTACTTCACTTGTTTCTCCTGACATGTGTGCAGCAGAGCCTTGTCAGCTGAGACACGTTAGCCCTCAGTCTGCTGCCTCAGCTGACAACTATCTTACACTTTTGCACTGACAATGTTGGCTTTTTGGTTTCCCTTCTACTCCCAAGTGTGAGGGAAGCTCTTGATAACAGTGGGTATGAGTCTGTTGTGGTCTGTGTCTGGATGGAACTGTATGCACATTGATAGGAAAAAAATCTTTATTGGATTTTACTGTGTAAACACTCTGGATGAGATTTTTTCAACCTTCTACCTCCCAAAAAATGTTGCTTGCACATGTGTATTTTCTGTCTCTGTGAACATGCTAGAGCACAGTTCCAGCTGCTCAGACCAATGTTGGATCCAGTACTGGAGCCTGTATCAAGTGATGCAAAATTGAGTTCGTAGCAGTAAGAAACCAGGAGGACACTCTTTGCTTAGTCTGTGCCAAAACAGTCATCTCATATCAGAGCTTTATTAACCATGCAGCCTGATGGTTTATAACTGAAGGTGGGAACTAAGTAGTCTGTTCAGTGCCAGCTCAGCTCCCAGCCCCAAGGGTTCTGATTAATGTAAAATGGCCAGCAGCTTCAGCAGGTCAGTTCACAACGCCCTGGTGGTCCCTTATGAAGTCATCTGAAGCAGTGCCAAGCATTCAGAAATGAGTGGATAAGCTGGCACAGAGCATAGGCTTGAGACCTCAAGAGGGTGAGTCCTTTCCCTTCTGTGTACCAGTCCACCATTATCAGTAGCCTTTTTAATTGGTAACTCCTCTTCTGGAGCTGTCCAAAACTGAGATGGTCTCTGCCAGGAACAGTCTGGTGATAAATCCAAGTGCAGTTCTTTGGCTTGTTGAGTCAGTTGGACAGTAGTCTGCAGAACGGCTCATTTAAAAGAGGAAAAAATCTTGGGAAAATACTGAAGCTTCAAGGGGGAAAAAAAGATTAATGGGTCCATATGTTGTGGGTGAAAAAATTCTCTTTGACATTAGCAGAATAGGATGCTTAATTCTGAAATGTGTTTTTCTTCAAATTTTATATATATATATAGTAACATAAAGATAGAAGCAAAATGTTTTCATTGTGCTAAATTTAAGTATTTTGATTGACACAAAATTACATGTTTGTTAGCAAAGGTTTTTTGCTAGGAAAATCCAGAATGATTTGAGGCAAAGTTTTGAAGGAAACAAATTTCTGAACCACATACTTTTCTGTAAAATAAGAACTCTAAATGGCTCTTAGTTATGTGATGGTTGGATTTTATATTTGCTTGAGCATCTAGAAGTTCCATTTATAGATACAGACTTCATGGTGATTGTATCACATAGACACAAAAAGAAAAGCCTGTCCCAAAATGCTTATAAGCTAAGGAGGATTGTAAAAACTTGCTGTAGCTGATGATTTCAGTTAATTTTAAATCCCTGGTCTAGATCTGAGAATCACTTTATCTCATTACCAAATGCCTGGACATTATGTACTCTCATGAAGATAAGATAGCTGGAATTTAATCTCTTTAATTATTGGCAACTCCATTTCAAATGCACTATCCTTGTTTTATCTTCAGAATTCTGTCCTGCAGTGTAAAGAGCCCTCGTCCAAAATCAGGCAGGGGTGAAGTGTGGTGTTAGTTGATTTAAACCAGATGTGTGATACTAATTTAAGGGCATGCTAGCCTTTACCAGAATCAGATTACTTTGATGATGGTGTTCTATGTAGTTAGTACTAAGAAGTATGCACCAAAGGTGGACAGGTTAGATGGATTTTCAATTAATAATGATCAAAATGCACTTTGGATAAGATCATTTAAAATTGCAGCATAGGTTCTTGGTTCTGTGTGCTCCTTGCCCCTTGGTTCTCCGTTTCTTGCCCCTAAGAGATTACCTGTGCATGTACTCCTTACAAGCAGGCTGTGGTAAGACTATGCATCTGCACAGAAGGCAGAGTAGAGATTCAGTTGAAAAAGATGTTTTCTGCATCAGAAGTGCAAGTCACCGAATGCTGAGTTGGTCGTTGGTCAAATGTAAAATACAGTCTAAAAATGCGATGACATTAAGCTCCCTGTGAGGGGCAGAGGAGGATTGTGAAATCACCAAAGGCAGGTGAACATGTCCTTGTTTAAGAGAATGTTTCTAAAATGTAAGTGCTCTAGTCCTGGCCCAGAACCAGTGTTAAGCCTTGTGTGGTCACAATCCCTGTCTGACAGTAGCTAGGTCAGTCTGCCAGTCTGGTCTTTTTTACCAAAAGCCTGGATTTTCTGGAAAATAGAAAGGGAATGTTAAATAAATATTGTCATTTAAAAAATGTAAAAAAAAATTCTTTCTACATTATCTTGCTAAATAGGAGGTAGTTGGTTTGGGTTTCTACAATGTAAAAATGTCAGAATTTTGTATGAGAAATAAACAGTAATTTTTATTTTCTCTGGTTTATACCATCTGCTCAGAAGCAAAACAAAGGTCAGAATTTAAGTCAGAGGTCCTCTGTAATTTATAACCAGCACTTAAGAGTTGTGAGGATGATGAGTGTAGGATTTTAAAACATTGCCTCTTGCTTTGTTACAGGGTGATATTATCTCTTGTGCTGGATCTTACCTGTATCTGTGGACAGTCAATGGACAACTTCTTGCAAGCATTAACACCACCTACAGCCCCAAATGCCATATTATTTGCTGCTGCTTTGCTGAAGTGATGGACTGGGACACACGCAGCATCATCATCACAGGAAGCACAGATGGAGTGGTGAGGGTAGGTGGATGGAGGAGAGGACTGATTCATTGTAGACCAGAGGCAGAATTTTGCATACTAAATGAAAGGACAGAGCTACTAAAATCTCATGCCACTTTTTTAACAGGGCAGCACAGGACAGAAGCTGAAAATCAGAGTAAAGTGTTTCCTTTCTATTGGCTTTTATACTCCCAAGTGGAGGAGACTTTGCCATTCAGCAAGAGTTTTAAAAATATGCTTTTCATTCTAGTATGGTTTTGAAAACAAAAATTATATCAACCATTGGAAATATGTTTGAATGTGGTTTCTGAGAGTTAGTTCACAGTTCAGTTTATTAAGTCATACCTTCTCAGGAGCAGGAATTCACTGCTGATTCCACTTCTAGTCTGGCGGGATAGCTTCCTGGGTTATTGGGATCCTCATTAGCTTGTCAGCCTTGCAAACCCACCAGCTCCCTGCCCACATTTCTCTAGTGTGACGCTGCAGCACAGTGGCAGAGGGAGAGATGACTGCAGAATCGTGTTCTGATGTTAGAAGTCTAATTTCCATCCATTACTGGGAAGCATCTCTCTTTTGTTGCATTTTTATAATCTATTTATAATCCATTTGTACCTCCTTTGCTGGCACAGCTGTGGAAGACCGAATACAGCAACAACCCAGATCATGCTACTGGACTGAGACCGCAGACAGGCAGAGCAGAAGAGCCAGGCAATACAGGTATGACCCCAGGGTGGGCTCTGAACCACACTGTGACTGTGTGCTGTAGACTTTGGTTGGCTGTCACAAAGAGGAGCACGTGTGAGCACGGTGGTGTGAAGGGGAGATGGTGCAGATAACCGGTGCAGTATTACTGTAACCAGCAACAGACGTACTGTGTACCACTGCCCTACCTTAGAGACAGAGAGGATCCTTGAGCCACCAGTTTCATGGGCACATCCTGCCTGGGTGAAGCTGAAAGCTCCTTCATAGTCTCTGTCTTGGGTTCTGTGAAGCTTTCTGTGTAAATCTGTGAAACTAATGAACTATCCTGGATCCAGAAAGCCTATGCCCTTGGCGTCACTGCTGATGGCCTGTACTAAAGTATCCTGGCATAATGTTGGAGTGGGAAATGCCAGATCCTGCCCTGGCATGGAACAGGGAAATTTGTTGTCTTTTCCATCTTCAATAAGATCAGAGGCCCTTCAAAGTGGCGGGAGCCCAGCAGCAGGCCCCAGTTCATGGAGCTGTTTATTCAAGTCCATGACAAGCTGAAGCTGATAACTTGGAGTTCTCACAGAGCTGAGGTTAATAAGATGATGAGGCTACAGTGCTGACTGGTATTAAAAACAACTCAGGCTCACTTCTATGTTCTAACAAATACAGGAGCTGAAACCTGCCAGGAAGCTTTAAGGGCACATCCTAAATAGCACAGCTTACTTCTCACAGCACATTTTATAAGAGAAAGGAATTGTGGTGTTAGCATGTATAATTTACACCACTTATTTGCTGTGATCCTCATTACACACATTCTCTACTACTTCAATTTTAGGCACACAATTTGCATAAATATAGAACTATCGATGTAACATCTGCATAACATTACATTATACAGTAATTGGACGTTGCCACTGAGATCTTCAGAAGTGCTGTTCATGAAACTTGGCATCTACATTACTTAGATTGCTGTGTGAAAATGTTTCTATGTACAGAGGCATATTGGAAATGCCAAACTGGATCCCCATCCTACCTTTTATCATGTCTCTGAGTAGCTAGGGACAGATGCTTCTAGGGAAGGTGCAAGAACACCAGAAATGCCAGATGTGAGATAGCTGGGCTGTGGTAGTTACATATTTGGTTTCATTGTGGTCTCTAGTCAGAGATTGCTGTAAGTCAAAGCAAAAGACTAACGTTACTTCCAAAATCCTTGTAGTCTTCTGTAGCTATTTTGCAGGCTCTTTTACATGTAGTAATGTCCAATTTGTTTTAAGAATTTCCTAAGTTCTTGTCCATAAATTCCTGTGGCAGATACTTCCATGTCCTGTTTACTCAGGTACAATTGCAGAGGCATGTCTTTGAACAAACTGAGTTTTTAGCTGTTTTTTAAATTTTATATTTATATCTTAAATAGTTTTGTAAAAGAGGACTTAAAAGTTGCCCATGGGAGCACGGCAGAATAGTCCTGTTTGTGCCTTTCTCAGAGAAGATCATAGAAGACATGCACTGACCCCAGATATCTGGTAGTGTGTAAACACACACACACCTGTTTGCACATGAGAATAAGGATTCATGTTCTCCAATGTTCTCCAGCAACATCATTCCTTATTAAAGAGTTGAGAGGTCTAATCTAAGCAGTGACATGCTCCCTTAAGCTATTTAGATGACTTCAGAATTATTTTAAATGCCCAAATATTCCCACATCTCATTCTACACATTAAAGAAAATAAAATTAATACAAAACATAGTCATTAAAAAGACCAAAGTAACTATGATTGAGTTACGTTGTTAGGGGGGTGTGTGTGTATGTATGTGTGTGTATGTGAAATGTTCTCAGCATTTAATTATTGGTTCTGTTATGAGCAGATTTAGATAAGTTGATAATACCAGGGCTTTATGTAATTTCTTTTTACTAGGCAATTATGGGCTGTATTATATCCTGGCAGCAAGGTATTGTGGGGCATCTTATTAAGCATAGAGCCAGTGAAAACTGATGAACAATTTTGCTGAACTAGGCATGCAATTTAGAAAGCAATAATACACAAATCCAATTTAGCACACAATTGATACAGCCGCACGTCAGCACATGTAACTATCATAGCCACAAATTAAATTGGGATGGGCCTATTTTGCAACAGCACAGGCTGAGATTAAATATATTTGTTCTCAACTTAACAACTTGCTGACCATAAATAATAACAATCCCATCCATACTGCCCCCAGACACTTTCTAAATATTTATTTTTAAACCACACAACAGGTAACAAGCACGGAAAACGTCTCATTCTCTGTCGAGAACTGAATTCCAGCCTTGCTTTGACTGGAAAACCAAGTAAGACCAGCCCAGCAGTGACAGCGCTGGCAGTATCCAGGTACTCCCTCCCATTGCACTGCCACTGGTGTCCCACAGAGGGGCTGCACCAGTCACAGGCTCACCACCACCCCACCCTAAATCAGCAGGGGGCTTTATTTTATTCTGGAGTTTGCATTACTGCGGGATTTTTGTGTTTTGGGTGTTGTTGGTTGTTGTTTTGGGTTTTTTTGTTACATCTCAGTGGAATCATTCTTGGCCAAAGACAGTGACTCTGGCAGCTAGTCTGGACAACTGTTATTAAGTGAAATGCATTGGGATAGTCAGTGGTCAAATAGGAGACAACCCAGGAGAAGCAGCAAGTTTTGAACAGAACAGTTGTAGAGATCAGGAGCTGCTACACTGACTCTGCATCATAGAAAAAACACTATCTTAGGAGTTGATGGATACTGTCCTCTTAAAATGTAAACACATGCTTTTTGACCAAAGGGTAACTTTGTTGTTAAGCTTCACACAGTTTACACAGCTAGCAGTACTTTACTCAATCCATCTCCTGCAGTTTCTTCTGGCTGTTATATTTGCTATTATCTTCTACTCTAGGATGTTACAATGCACTGTAAACCAGCTGCTGTCTTTCTCTCCAAATGTGTTGGCATTTGTGTTGGTAGTTGATAAAATGATTCTGCATGCTCAGACTTAGAGAGCGTTTAGTGAGTGTGAAGTTTATATACATTCAAAGTCAGAATGTTTGGGAGCAAGTGTTAGTTTCCTTAGCATTGGTAGTATTGCATGCAGCAGAGATTTCAGTGGCTGAAGTCATGACATCATATACTAACAAGTCTGAATTCTGAATCTGGCCAGCAGATTATCTAACATTCATAAAGTCTCAGAGAAGGGCAAAAGCTTCTTATCTGGCTAGACTGTAGAATTAACCTGCTGAACTCCAGGAAAGTTTGGATCCAATTCCAATTTTAGTCTTTGAAGTACAAATCTTTGTCTACTCTATATCATTATTCTTCAAATTTAACATTAAAGGTAACCTACTCCCCTGAATGTTACATCCTCCTAATTGCTACACATACAGGAAAAAGCCTTGACCCTGTTTGTATCTTGTACTTAAACATTTTTCCTTTTTTTTTCTTTCTTCAAGAAATTCCTTCAAGCTCCTAGTTGGTGATGACTGGGGAAGAGTCTGCTGCTGGTCTGTGGATGGATAGAAATAGCAAAAAAAATCTTGCTTTTCAGACCTTTTGGATGAAGAGAAAATTACTCTTCAGAGCATGAAAGAATCAGAGAAATTGAAAGCCTATGGTTGGGAACTGAATCTCAAAGGATTTGTTGGACTGTCCCTTCAGTCGAGTCTGACTGAAATTAGTGAATGGACTCCAAAGTTGTGAGAGAGACATTGACAGACATGCATATGGATAGTGATATTTTGCAGTATTTGTCCTGGGAAAACTTTTATATTTTGAATGTTATTTTAGATACTGAATTTGGCATAATACACTGTATTTGACAAATAATACCTACCAAATAAACCCGCTTTGATTATGCCAAAGAGCAGCATAGCTTAATAAAATTAACATATTAGAATTTTAATACCATGATTAGAAAATACCGAGGCTTCAAACAGATGTTGAGTTTGTTGCAGTATCTTTATTCCTTCTAACATGTAAGTATGTTAATATTTCCATTCCTACTCTTCTTCCTTCCCTGAATCTGCATGAAAATGTATGCATGACTTCTGAATTGTTTGTAAAGTGAAGGTAGGAATTCTCAGGTTGAAAGTGGTGCCTTTATCCAGCCCCATTTTGAACATGTGTTATGGTGAAATCTTGGTTTACTAATCTCTGATTTTTTCTTTTTTTTTTTTTTCTTGGTGAGCAAGGCAGGAAAAATGCGTGCAATGGGTGAGGACAAAGACCTGACACAGCTGGTCAACATATTCTTTCATTCTTCTCCTTCACTACCTTCATTCCTAGATTCATCCTCATGTTCTCTGGAGTATCAGTGTATGAGACATACTCCAGGATTTACCTTCACAATCACCCTGCATGGTATAACTAGGTATTTGCAGTATTAAGAAGGCTGAGTCCATGCTGTAATAAATTTAAGAGCCATCAGGAGAATATAAAAGGCAAACGGATAGAAGTGGGTTGCAATTTCCTCCTAGTGAAAATTCTGATTAGTAATGATTTGCTGTACAGCAGTGCTTGACTGAGAACATTTTTGTTTCTTCTCTAACTCTAGAGGATTTTTCCCCAGAGTCATGTCATGTAAAGAAATATATAGTGTGAGTACCAAAAGCACTACTCTTTACTTTCAGAGTTAAGGCACAAATGTAAGCATGTTGCAGTCATCAGGTTTTCTAAGTCTGATATAGTCTGTCTATGTAACAGTGGTAAGAGTTCTACCTGGTCATTTTTCTGCAGGTAAGTCTCTGTGACATGATTTATTTGTGATAAATTTCTAATACATGGTTGAACAATTATCTGAAACTAACCCTCTTAAAAGCAATTTTGTATTGGTGTTGTTTTCATGAGTATTTAGTAAATAATCAATATCCATGAAATAGTCAGCTTTAGATGTGGAGGTAGTTTTCACTGACACAAAAGACAAGACCTGGTGCTAGCTCAGAGGTAGAAGTAGTGCCTACTTGGTGGGTATCCCGATGTGATACTGACTTTCTAGTGGCCACATGGGATGCAGGGATAGGAGATCTAGAATATGCTTGAAAAATTACACAAGTAGAGAAATTCCACAGCAAATACTTTCAGCATGACTCCACAGTTACTGTAAGTGGCACAATGCAGATATCTACAGAGAGTTGTAATTATCTCAGAACCAACTTTTACAAGGGATAAGTAGCTCAGGGTCAGAATTACCCGTAACAAAAATCCAATCCCATTAGAATAAGAAATGCAGAAATAACAGTCCTAACTCTGCCCTGTAGGGAAACCAAGAAGAGAAATGTGGAACAGCACGAGCTTTATGTAACTTTTAAAATCATTGTAATCTAATCAAGGACCATAAACCCTAAAATGCCTTAATCACACCTATTTGGTTATTGCACAGACCATCTTGCTTCCTTGTACAGCAATAGAAGTTTTATAAATGTTACAGTGAGCATTAAGTACTGTCTGATTTCTGTAGCTTTCTGTTGGCTAATAAACACTAGTTAAGCAATATTTGCAGAGCTGCCTGTGCACTGCAGGACCTTTGCATCCTCATAAAAAATAAAAGAATTTGCTCAAACTGTGTTTGAGAAATCCATGCAAACTGATCTGTAACTCCCACAGTCAGGTTTTCACTGTGGTTGTCACCATGTTCCCATTCCCATTCCATACTATTCCCAAGTACTTTTCATACAGGGATCTCAAAGCTTGTTATAAGAGTATACTGGTAAGAACATCTCATTCATGACTGCCTATGGTTGTCACAAGGGAAGTTATTTGAGAGCCATATGAGTTAAAATAATTTGCAGGAATATGCTCCCTTCTGCACACAACCCATCGTGCTTGTCTTTCATCTTTTGGGAGGGATTTCCCAAGGAAGTTGAAAAAGAAGCCCAGAAAAGCTCTGGACCTGATTCCAGCTCTCTTGTTTCCTCCTGCTTGATATTAAGCACCTCTGAGCCAGGTAACTGGTGTGATTTGTTTGCTTATGGGCACACACATCACTTAGGGATCAGACTAGTTGGTGCATTACTGGTGTCACTCTTCAGATGCACACACAGCAATTATCATTGAAGTCAGACAGGCTGATGGGGAGGTGTGAGAAATAACAGGGCTGGTGAAGGAATGTCAACCATCCCTATGCTTTTTACCTTACAGATGGGTTGCCATCAGAGCTCTTCCCAAGTGTCAAGAGGCTCCTGGAAATTTGCTGCATGAAATTTTTTAAAAGGGAACCCCCTTTGATTGGGAAGGTGAAAACATGATTTGCTCCAAAATCTTTGTCTGCCTGACAGGTTGGCTTCTGCCTGTCACCTGTTCACTGTGATTGCATAAGGTCTCAGTTGCTACCTTGCTGGGTGTAGCAGGCTGGTGGGTGTTTCTCTGAAGCTCTGGTCAGGCCTTTGCTCTGCAGAGCCTGATTATGAACTGGATATATACTCTCTATTTGGGCTCTGTATTTACAGGCCCTTCCCTGTGGCAGTGCTGGGACTGTGATAAGTGGGAGGAGGCCCACTAGAAATCTAGTCAAGCAAGTCTAATTGTACTGAATAGAACAGCTCAGTGGAGTGGAAAATAGTCCTTATATATCTACCCGAAGAAGATAATGACCTTTAAATAACAGAAGCAATTTTATTTCAATACCCCAATTACTCTGAACTCTCAAATGTCAAAGTGCTGAGCACTTTCAAAATAACTTAATTTAGACATTTATAGCAGTTAGACACTGCTAGTTTCTTATCTAACCTAATTATGGGTTGTACAGGAAATAGCAAAGCATCCCAATTAATGTTATTTTTTATAGTGATACATAGGGGTGGCCTTTGCCATTTGCTGTCATTATGTGCACAGTGATTTACTAATTTTGTCTTTTGAGTTAGTTCCCTGGCAGGACAGAGCTCTTCTATCCTTGGGTTGCTCTTTGAAAGCAAGCAATGAGGAAGTAGAGGTAGAAGTAAGCATAGCTGTGTTTGCCTGAGGGACTTGAAGGGCATGTGTTCCCAGGAGAGAAGATTGCCATTGCAAGGCAGGAACGTCTAGGCATAGAGGTGACGTATGGAATAATAATGTCTGGCTGTCAATCTCATTGATCCTTTCTGATCTGAGTACTTTGGCCAGGATTCTCCACTTACTTGTCTCCCACAGGACTAGTGCAGGGGAATGAGATTTGTAAAGCTGCTTAACTGCCTGCCTGAAAAATCCCTTCACAGACAATGGTGAACAGTTTCCCTTCCAGTTGCTATGCACAGCAGGCAGAACCAGAGGTGGAGGAAGTGGTGTAGCACCACTAAGCAGCATACAGTGACTTCATGTTTGCTTTTATGGTAAGGGGAGGACATGTGTCCAGTTTACCATGTTTGAAAGTGATAACTGTGGCCCACCCCCATGTGTTTTTTGCCCTGTATATTTTATGTGATGTCTTGGTTCTGTGCTGTGCTCCCCTCAGTGTCAGGAGCAAACCATTATCAGACAGAGAAGATCCTGCAGGCCTCCTCTTTACTGAGGATAATCCAAAACAATCAGTGACTGACTTCTCAAAGAAAGATGTAGGGCTGTGGGTAACTATGTACTGTAGCAGCTGTCAGCTGTGCCAAAGACCACACCAGCTCAGAACAGAAAGGCAAAGGCCCCCAAAGATGATCTTATCTTGTGCAGCAATATGTATAGAGTCCTAATGTATCGTGTTCTCATTCACTTCCTTATGGTAAAATATTGCTGCAGACAAAATAGATAGGATTTTAACATGGCTAGAGTGAAATTCTGAGTTCAAGTCAACACCTTGCGTTCAAGAGGGTCACAGGGAACAGGGATGTAAGAAGTCCCTTTCTACAGTTTTTCATTAGCCAGGACCAGAACCCAGGTAAGCTTCCCTGGGGACTCTGTGCAGGTGCCCTCCTACTTTTCTGGTGTAAGATGCAGGAGAGTCCCAAGTCCTGCCCAGGAGGGAGAATTACACTTGCAGTGACTAGCTGTGTTGTGTAATAAAATGAAAATCTGAGCAGGTCTCAGCTGGAGGCTCAAAAAGGGCTGCCAGAACGTTTCTAACTGGGGTGGTCTAAGACTGGAAAGCCACTTGTGGGGTTTGCAAACAACCTAGCAACAAGAAAGACTTAAAATACGGTGCCAAGACAGGTGGATTCTTGCCCTACCTATTGCTATGCAATCAGCAGAGCACAGTGCTTCAGCATTTAGCCTCTGAGTGGAAATGCTGGAACATGAAACTGCTGTGAAGTTTGCTGAAAAAGCTGGGGAAGCCAGGGAGAGAGGTTTTTTGAGATCCACATATTAGAGCTTTGGTGTGTTTTGTGCAGGTGTTTCAGCAGGTGTTTTCCTCTGTGGGATGTGCTCAGAATGGGATCTGAGAAGCCAGCTCAGAATCCAACCTGAATTCCAATGCTGTTTTCTTTGGAATAATTTGTTAAATCTTTTCCAAACAAGCAGTGTTGGGAATCATCTGTTCTTTACAAGAGGGGATCCTGACAGAATTGAGGTTGTTAATTCTCTTTTCAACCTTTCCTTCAATAGTCTTCAAATGTCGAGAAGGATGTTAAGAGGAAAGGGAGATGTTCTGTATGTCTGCTGGGAAAAAAAGGCAAGAAAATGTGGCCTATATGCTAGGAAACATTTCAATTATTAGGGCTGTGGAAATAGATAGTGTACGGAACCTTATCACTGTAAGTTTCTAATAAGAGATTAGACCAACCTCTACCACATGAAGTCAGGCTGAGTTGGTCCAGCCTTGAGATCAAGTGATAGACTAGCTGACATCTCGAAATCTGTCTTATCTCCATCTATTTTTTTCCCAAGATGAGTAACATAAACTCAGAGTCTTCTATTGACATGTAGTCTTTCAATCTATCTTGCCTCCCTGTCAAGATAGTAAAATGAAATCAAACCATGTGGTGGAACAAAGCACACCAAGTAAGTAGGATCTTTGCACCTTGATGGCACTCACCAGAGGTGTTTTGGAGAAGCCCTAAAAGAGCAGAATTTGACCTATAAATCAAACAGCAAATAAGACCCCATCTGGTCTGAGTCCTGCTATGCCAGCAGAACCTCACCAAACTCTGGCTAAGGACATGATTTTATTGAACTTCTTAATGAAGAGAACCCCACCATTATGTTATAGTTATTCTAAAATAAATAATTTGCTTGTAATTACAGAGATAATGATATTCTGACCACACCTACCAATTAGAAAGTTGTAATAGAGAGTAATAAAACACCTTTTCCTTGGGCTGCAGAATCAACCCCCACGCAGCCTGCAACACTAATATGATTTACTCCTATTTGCTGATGGAGGATTCTAGTAATAAAATTTAATGTGGAGGAACAAGGTGCATTTAACCAAAGCTGTAAACATCTCTAATTCTATTTAAAGCTATAGGGTGCAGTACATGAACATTTAACAACCTGATACTAAATTGATGTGAAGCTAATAGAGCTGTATTTGTTCAGATTTCAGTACTAGGCCATGTTTTGCCAATGACAACAGAAGGAGTAACCAAAATAGTATGACTCGGCAGACTACAACTGTTGCTTAATAAGGTATTAAGAGTCTTCATGGGAGCTCCTGTCATAAAAGAACAGCGGACGACATTCAGCTCTGCTGCTGTTTTGCTGAGGCCAGAGGGAGTTAATCCAGAGATTAATTTGGCCTTGCAGTTCCTGTTAGAAGGAGATAAATCCAATTTATTCTGCATTTCTCCCACTAAAGCACAATATACTGAGTGAAATTTTCCTCTCTGTAGTCTTTCAAGTGAGTTACTTTGATACTTAAATATGTACAATTAATTGCAAGGTAAAGGGTGATATTATTAACTCTGGGTGGACACTGCATAAGGAAAGGCCTAGGAAATGTCTGCTCAGGAAGATGGTTGTTCTAAGTATTTCTGGCCTCCGTTCACTTAGCTGGTCTGTCACCTTTCAGGATTCTGCTGTCACAAAGAGAAAACATTTTAAAACCATGGAATTTTCTGCAGAATGAAAAATTCAATTCCTATTTATTGGGATGCTGAGTATGAGATAAACTGGTATCCTTGAATCATTCTCTAGCAAGCAATAAATCCTACACAGTTTGAGAACTTATCTCACAAAAAAAAGATAATTTATTTAGCTCAATTGACTATTATTTTTGGGAATCAGATATCAAACATAAACAAGAATATATAGAATATTAATACACAATGGAATTCATTAACATACTGGGCGTAAACTTACAGTAGAGGATTTTTCTGAACAATGACCACAATGGCCAGTTGTATGTAAAAGGAATATTTATATACCAAACTTCAGAAAATTTGCACAACTAGGTGGTGAACTTATTAATGTGTTAGTGTTTTATTTTTAATTCCAACGGAATCACTAATAAGGTCTATACTTTTCTAAGGCCTTCCTTACAGCTCTCTGCCTAAGACATATCTTCTCTGAGTAGTCGGTCCAATTCTGTCTGTTCCAAAACTGATTCCTGAATGTCTGATCACTCTTTAGCACCAATTTGGTTTTGGTCAATAAGGTGATTCCTGTTGCCATTGAAAGTTCATCACACAATCAGAGAATAAGAAAAAGCACCATGCCATTTTGGTGGGTAGTTAAACTCCTGGGATAATGAAAAAGTGAAACAAAGATTTTCTTGACAGCTCACAAATACAAAAATTAAAGATACAAATAATTACTAGCAAACTTATTGATAAAAGATGACCTTATTTTAGAAAAGGGCTGTTTTGATCAGTGACTGGAGTTGGAATTAGTACTGTACATAATGGCCAACCTGACAAGCTTTACTTAAATTATTTTCTTTGTACAAGAGATTTTTATCCACTTTTTGTCTAACATGGAATTAAGTGACTGCATTTCACACTCGCATATCCTGGCTCTACAGGAACAGATTATGTATGTTGCTTAATCTCTACCCCTGTTCAAAAAAATTAAAAAGCAATTTATACCTACTCATTTTGGTGAATCCTTCCAACAGGCAGTGATGTGCTCTCTCCCTCTGTAATGTGTCCCCATCCCCGCACTGTCACCCCTGCCCTCCTCTCCTGCACTCCTATGCAGTAACATGGAATAAGGACATGAGTATTCCTGCAGTGGTTCCCAGATGTGCTCTGAGCCCTGGTGAGAATTTCCTGTATCACTAAAAAAGGTCAGATTTTGGTCAGGATTTAAAAACTCAAAGCCTACAAGTGCTACTCCAAAAATCACACTAAATACTGCTGAATGAGTAACCTGTCAAGGAGCTTCCTCTCAGACCAGGAGAGGACCTGGTATGTACCAAGGATCAGATCTCCATGGCCTGATGGTGAGCTAAAGATCCCATGCTTTTATGTCTCCATTAACTCTGCAGTTACTCAATGGCTAAAGCTCCCCAGGGGCTAAAAGATTTTGAGTACTCTACTCTCGCTAAGCTTTGGTAGAATTTGGGCATTGGAGATTTAGGAGCTTGAAAGCTATCCTTTCAGCTACCCTTTTCAGCTATCTCTGACTCAAGTACCCAAGATGCCACAGAACAGCCCATTTTTCATGAATGTGTATCAAAGGAAAAGGAAGAATCCCATCTCAGTTATCAAGAAGTGAAGAAAGAGGCTCATTTCCCTATCTCCTGAGCCCCAATCTCTCCAAACAAATAACTCCAAAGTAAGTAAGCAGGGAATTAATGGAGTCTGCTCCACGCTAAAGGAGAAGCTGTGTAATTTTTTCCTCTAGATCAGCAGCTCAGGAGGCCATCGGAGGAAACTTTTGCAGGTTTGGAAGCACCAGTCTAAATCAAGGCCAACAGCAGTGTCCTGGTTCTGTTGAAGTCTTTTACTCACTATCAAGTTTTCAAAATCAGAATTAAAAAAAGATCAAATCCTGGAAAATGTTCCCAAGCTATAAATATTCTTCCTTAAATGCTTGGGGTTTAACTATGCATGTTTCCTTTTGATTTTTTTGAAATATATTTCAGGCACTTAAGAAAAGCTTTACTAGAAATAACGTAAGTTTTTTAAGACAATGTCATTTAGAAAGGGAATTTAAAAATATAGAAACCAAACCTTTTTATAACTTTCTGGAGGGGAAAGGAAAAAAAAAAAAAAAAAAAAAAAAAAAAAACCAAACAAGAAACCAAACAAACAGACAAATAAAAAACCCCAAACAATCCCCAACAAAACAGAAAAAGTAATTTTAGCTTTTTCTCGGTTGTAGAAAGAAGTGTCAGCTTTAATGACCTAATATTTTTCTGATGGGAAAAACAGCATTAAATCAACAAACTTCATGGTCAGCGGTCTTTGTATGCAGAAGCAGGCTGATGTACATGAATCTTGCCACTAGTCCTTCTGAGGTTTGCCAAGATGTTGGAGTTTGCCGCTGGAGTCATCACATTAGCATCAAAAAAGGAATAATGTTTAGTACTGAAAATGCCCCAGGTAGAACTTCAGTCCCTTTGAAACAGGGGGGCTGAACACTATGAAGGGTGTCTCTGGACTGTCACTTGCAGACTAGTTGCTTTTTCTATGATTGCTTTCAACTGTATCTTGTTTAATGGTCTCATAGAAAAATAGAAGTGTGTGGATGAAAATAAAAAAAAGGGACATTTGTATGATTTTTATAAATAAACAGCACAGCAAGAATTAAATAGAACACAGACAAAGGACATTTACACAGAGATGAACTATTACAGCTTGTTCTCCTCGAAGAGTATCTGTGCATAGACTGTCGCACTGGGAACGCCTTTGGCTTCCTGTATCGGCTTCATAAGTTCAAGTTCAGCATATGTTAAATTCTCCTCTGTGATTTTTGGCTAGGAAACATAAGCAACAAATTACAGTTATAATGTCATTACCACTGAATATAAATATTCTATAGAATGGGCTATATTTCTTTTCTCACACATGCTAATTCTACTATGCTGTTAATCAGTTTAGTCTGTGCTGGGGTTAGTTCATAGAAGATGAAATAAAAAATTATTAAAAATAAGAAACAAGAAATAGGAGGATTTTCAGGTTAATTTTCACTTTTTCCTTATGACTCCAATACTGAACATTTTAATTTGATAATTCAAATATCGCAGATTTGAAAAATATGTTAGTTATTGCAGATTTCATAATTTGAAATATCTATTATTTGCTTCCCAGCTATAAATCTTGGACCAGTTACATCTCTAATCACAGCTACTCACAGTACCTCTCATTACATTTCTTAACAGAACCAAACAACATGTTAAAAATATGCAGAAGACAGCAAAGATGGATGGAACAGAATTACTGTGATTTCAATGCGATTCCACCACTTCAGCCATGCTATAGCTGAGTTCAGAGTTTAGAACAAAGGCCACACCACCAAAGATGTCCAATGTATTACAGTGGTTGAGTTTTAGACTTAAAACTGTAAAATTTAGCTAGGAGAGACATTACCAAGAAATTTTACTAAACAAATTTCACATGGGTGACAGAAGAGCTGACTACTGCTATTGGGGACTTCATCCAGACTTAGAGTGGTGGCTTACAGAAGGAAAGTCTTGTCTTGTGTTCCTTTGTGTGTGCTGGCTTGTCTATTGGAAGTAGGTTGTTCATATTAAATTCACCTAAGAAAATGCAGCAACAAACACAACAGTTCCTGTGGAATTGCACATGGGGCCCTAATACTTGAAATGGATTTCAGTCCAACTTGTAGAAGATTAAAGTCTGTGCTTCCTGGAGAATAGTGAAGTGCTAAGGCCCTGTGCAAGTGAAGAACTGGAGAATTTGTTCTTTGATCTTTTAGGATACTGTGTTCTACCTGAATAGAACTGATTTCCTCAAGTTTAAGCCTAAAACGGACAATTAAAACAAAACAAAAAACATTTCAGCCATACATTTTTTTTTAAGTCAGAAGACTATACCATATAGAAAAGGTTGCATCTCTGACACCGATAAAGGCTTTGCCAGTTGTAAACTGAAAACTAACCTGAAGTTCATACAGCAAGATTTTTCATGCAGTAAACGTTATAATGAAGAAACAGTATTTTCCAGTGCTGAGTTTCCCTTATGTTTTATTTACTGCTATTTATTTCTTTCTCATTTAACATAAATGATACCTGTTTCCTTGAAATGTGCTTGAATAATTATTATATTGTCTTTTGGCTACAAAGATAAACATCTAATATCCTCTGAAATCAGTCTCTCTGCTCCTCTGCTTCTTGTCTCTTGCACTGCTCTTGAATCCTCCCATTTTTCCTTGACAGTTGCTCACACTCTCCGTTTCAGATTGTTTCCCTCTGGGTGGATCAGTTTACAGTTTTCCAGCACTAATTTAATCTCATTTCTTCTCTGCAGAGCTGATCCTGAAATACTTTGTGCAGCTGCTTCTGGAAGTGGTGTCATTGAAGTCTGTTGACCTGTGCATGTGAGTAAAGGCCATTTGCAGGGCTAACTACTGGTAGGACAATTTTTTCATTTGATTATTCACATGGTCTTCCCTCCCACCCTCCCTCCCCCTCTTGCATGGGTGGTCCTATTTGATTTCATTTTCTGGTCCTCATTCACAATCAAATGCTCCACTGTTGATTACATGGAAAATTTCCTGCTTTCATTGATTTCTCTGGTGTAATGATGTAAATGGACTTCCTGTGGATCCCAGCCTGAACTTGTATATAACAGAAATAATATCACACATTGCTTTGTTCATGTATTGGGACTGAGACTGACCCACAATGTTTAGAAAAACATCTGTCCTATCCTGGCTTTGGCTTAAAGAGTTAGGAAAAACCTCTTGGTCAACACCTCTGATACTTGAATTTTATATTCTCCTCTTCTTTCTACCCTGAGAGTACTGGCCTCAGTTCCTTGGCATTTAAGGTGGTTTTGCATATTATGACATGTTAAAGATTCCTTTTGAGATTCCAAAACTACATGTGCCCATCTATTCAGTAGGGAGTACAGAGGCTGAATACAGGACTCAAATTAAGGTTGGACATCACACAACCAGCAAATGTTGAAGATTTTATTCTCAGTGTATGATAGCACATCTGAAGGTATTTGGGAGTTTTGCTGCCAACTTCAGTGGATATCTCCTTGGAACCCTCAAGGAAGAATGGTACGCTGTTTGTGAAAAGTCTCCCAAGAATGAATCTGATAAAACTTTACAAACAAGCTGTTGGTCACTGCTGGAGTAGAACTCTGCATTTCCTAAGACTGACCCACTGCATCTTCTGAAGTAGAAATATTTTCATTGTTCTGTAGAAAGCAGCTGCTCAGGGCAAGCTAAATCTGTATATGCTTTCCCCTTTGCTGGTTAATTGTATTTCATGTTATGTTTCCATTTAGAAAATGGCACATGTCCTAAAATAGCGATCCCAATGCCCAGCTCATGTAAATTTTAGACCTAAGATTTATGAAATCATATTGTCCAGGTGTTTTATTATATTATCGCAAAATTGCATTGTTTTCCAGTGTAGATTATCTCTTTATTCTTACTTTATTCTATTATGTTTGGATATGAAAAATAACACTGGATTCCCCAAAACAAGTCATTGGGCAGTAGTGGCTGATGTGTTGCTTTCATACATTTTTATGATGTTCCTATAGTAAACATAATTTAATAAAGCCAAAACACACTAAATAAATAATTGCATCTAGAAAAGCAATAAAACCAAATAAAATTAGTACTTTCATAAGTGGAAAAGGTACTTCAATTACTGCTACAAGCAACAGCACACCATAAAATGTGTAGAATAATTTCCCTTATGCATATTTCTGGTATGTAATAATTTGATTGAAAATATGAGGAAACACACAGGAGGTTCAAAATTGTGAAGGGTATACAGTTTTCAGCAAAGGATGTGTAATAACAATGCATGAAAGCCAACACTACTTTAGAGTACCTATGGTAGCCAGGGTTTTATTCCATACACTCTTCTGTACTTCATTTATCAACCACATGTTTAATTTAATTTTGCTGGTTTGTTTGTCCAAAACCAATTTTTTTTGAACAGTCAGGAAAAGAAAATTAATTCTACGTTTTCATCTCTCATTTGGATTGGATAGACTTTTGGCAGTGGAATCCTGGAATCCTGCCACCACCTCCTTTTTGGAACAATAGCGTGACTTTAATAACTGATGTTATAGGTGGGAGTGGTACTAGGACAGAAGAGGAAGAGACAATGACTGACTGGCCATTCACCTCTTTCTTTCCAACCTGGCTCTTAACTTAGGGGGTCATTGGGATTTCTGTGGCTGCAACACCCTTCCTGAAAAAAATTACATAATGGTTCTCAAATAACATTGGAATGATTTCTTCAAATAGAATTCTATTCCAATGTGACATTTCTAGATGCACTGTTTATCTTATATGTCTGGTTTTGTGTCTTAGGATCACATACTTTGCAGAAATATAAATTAGGAAGAGTTGTCATTTTCCAGAGTATCTTCTGGCAAATGCAAAATTACTCTTTTTCCAGATTTCCTTCAATTTAATTTTAGTTTATTCCAGTTACAGGGCTTCCCATGGGCAAATATTCAAAAAAGTGCACTTACAGGAAAATTTCTCTTAATAAACAATCTGCAAGTCTATCATGTGAATATTTATCCAAAACTAATATATGCATATATATAGTTTTGTTTTTATTGGCTTTGTCCAGTATATAAATGTGTTAGAAATTACCTAGATGGGTTGTGTTTTTAATGACAGTTACTCAAATTTTTATGTCAAAATTACCAGGAATGTCAATTTTGCTCTTCCTAGGCTTAGATGGTTTCTTCTTCAGCAGCCTCAAGGATGTTTACTGTGAGCACTGTCAGACCAAAAGTTCTTAAAGTTTTAATTAAGACCAATTTTATCCAAATTTATAATTAGGTATAAAGCAAACAAGCAAATAATAACCTCATAAATTTAACTTATTTGGAAAAACAGGCAATGCTAACTTGCATTTGTTTTGCTGCAGTCTCACTGTTCCACGACCATACCAGTTATCATGAAGATGACAAAATGCATTGAATTTCTAACTGTGGGGGAAAAAAAACCAAAATAAACAAACAAAACAAAAACCTAACAAAAACCCACAACCAAAAAAAAAAAAAAAATTCCCTTGATTCTTTCTAGTTCACTATCAAAAATAAGCAGAAAAGGGCTCACTTACCAGTTCAGTCTTAAATATTTTAGTGACTATTGCCTTGGAATTCAGTGTCTATATAATTGCATGTGATGCAGTTTTTGTTTGGGATATGATGCAAAACGACTTTAACATGTGATCAGGGCAAGGAATTTGTGGTTACAGGCCAAATTGAATTTTTACCTCTGTGTTTGATGGATTTAACAAGCATATGTCCCAACTTTCAGACAGAGCTTCATAATATTTTTATTAACTCCAGTGTCCTGCAGCAACCCTTGAAAATGAAATCCTACCCTCACTGGCATGCCCTGTGCTCATGGGTGAATGGATTAGGTCAGCAAGGATAAAACTGCTAGTTATGCATATGTTTGCTGGTTCAGTTGCCAATACATCGCAGAATCGTAGAATACTAGGGGTTGGAAGGTACTACTGGAGATAGAATCATAGAATCATTTTGATTAGAAAAGACCTTTAAGATCAGAGAGTCCAACCTTTAATCTAATATTGCAAAGCCCACCACTAAACCATGTCCCTCAGCACCTCATGTAGTCCAATCCCTCTGCCCAAGCAGGTTCACCTAGAGCAAGTTGCACATGAACGCATACGGGCAAGTTTTGAAAGTCTCCAGAGGAGATTCTACAGCCGCTCTGGGCAGCCTTTTCCAGTGCTCTGTCATGCATAGCAAATTTCCACCTATGGACTGGCCATGCTGTGCTGTTGGGTGCACACTGTGTGCCAGGGGGATACTCTAGGAAATGCAAATTGGAAAGGTACAGAGAAGTCTGTTAGATCCAGTCTCTAGGAACTGCACTTCTCTCCAGGTTACTTCACAGCACAAAGAAAGTGGCCCTGCTCCAGTGCCATGAAGTAGCTCTTTCTTAGCAAGCACATGCTGGAACTACCATTTTTTCTCTCCCTTTCTCTTACAAAGGCCAAACTTGACTCTTTGGCTTTTTCTCTTTCATATTTGAGAAACATCCTGTTTTGTAGACACTTGCTAAAAGCTCCACCGGAGAAATTCAGATAGTGTCCAGATGGCACAGCTCAGCAGCATCCTAGGTCACTGCCTGAGCACACTCAGTCAGAAGTATCTAAACAGGACTCTCCAGTCCAACTTGGATGGGCTTTAGAGACATTAACAGATTGACACTTCTCTCTGCATGAATGACAAAGATGTGAGGAAACTGCAGACTGACTGCAGCCTAAGGAAAAGGGGCTAGCCCATCTTATCCTTTGCCTATCTCCTTTTCATAAGCATCCTTCTTGTGAAGCTGTGGTAGGGGATGGCATATGGCTGCCAGCCTGGCCAGCACTGGAGGTTAAGTTATGGAGGTGAAGGCAAAAGTGTGCTGAAGTGAAGATTCAGCATGTTTGGTAGACAGGCTGCAAGTCCTGTGTCTGGGCCACCATGACAAGGGGAGACTTTTGCAAAGTTAATAGTGAGAAAACTCGCTGTAGCTTCAGAGAGAAAAGGATAAGCCTTTAACAGTCCTATTTTTTAATACACACTGGAAAACCCTCTCTCTAGAATGTGTGGTCTGTCTTGTTCTGAAATCAGTAGTGCTCCTCAGGGCTATAGATACCTTTATGCTCAAACCCTATGAACTTCAGTGGGTTGGCTCCCTCACTAAGGTAGTAATTTAACTCGGGAACCAGGAAGATATTTCTCTTCTCTTTAGAGATTTAGCTGTTTACCAATGTCAGCATCTTGACTGCAGGCAGAAAGCCAGAGATTCCCCAAGAGAGTAGCTTCAAAATTTCCTTCTGCAGACCTTCATGAAAATCTGAAGCTAGATCTGCAAGATGAGTTATCCTCTAGAAATGCAACTGCTGGCCAGTAAGAGTACTGAAATATTGAGGGAGCTGTTGTCTTCTCCGTACCAAAGCTGAGAAATATGACATTGAAAACATAGGAAGTATGACTTCTAGTGGCACTATCAGTTAAAAAGAACAGATTCTTTCCATTGGGATCCTCGGTTTAGACTCCCTAGAGTAAAAATACCCAAAATTTCCCAGACTCCCTGGGAACAACATCTACAACAATTTGTGAATCCTGTTTCAGCACTGTATCTAAGTTTTGCTATTGAAACCCACAGAAGTTACAATAATAATGTCAGGTACAAAAATTATCTACTAAGTCCCATTGAATGATTTTGTTTTAAAGAAACAGAATCCCACAAATGTAGGGCAGGCAGTCACTCTAAGCAGTGAGTTAGTCCATCTTTCTTCAGTAACAGAATGAAGTATACCTGGCAGAGGTTTGTCCAGTTTGTTTTAACAGCTTTTGGGAAAGAGTGTTCTCCCCTTTGCTAATGCTTTGTTGCTTTTACAGTTGCAGATTTATTCCTAGATTCTAAGGCAACATTGCTGGAAATCAGGCTGATTTCTTCTTATCCTTCAAAAAGGCCCAAGGAAGTATTTAAAGGTTTTCAGTTCTCTGGTTACACTTTTATTACTCCAAATGTGTCATCACACTAAAATCATCTGCTGTGGGATTTGTAAATACACAAGTCTCAGTGCAATTCTAGCAAGAGATTTTATGTATTTATACAAACTGTTCCTTCTTGGAGGTAAAGATAGCAACCTGTCATCTGAATGGGAAAGCAGGCATAACTCAGTAATTTTGAATATGTTGTGTTTTCAGTGTCAACCTGTATGTGTAAATGATATTCACGTTCCTATGGACATCTCATGTCCTAAGGGGAGAGACTGGAAAAAAAAAAAAAAGATTATTCATCTCACAGAGAGAGAAATTACATGGACTAGATGGAAATACTCAAGAATTGCAGGGAGTCAAGGAAAAAATGTTCATCATTCTTTTGTATATCATATGTACAATGTTATTTGAAGTCTGCGGAGATCAATAATGCCTTAAGAAATTGGGAGCTTGAATCATCACCCCGTGTTATATATTGTGGATGAAACAACTATGCTAACAGAGGGTGGCAGATGGCATAGCTTTTAATTTAAAATCACGCAGAAGAAAGGAAAACCTGATCCAGATCCCTGATCCAGAATCTACAGATTACTGAACAGATGTATTTCACTTGCTTTTTCTTTCTCAAGGAAAGGGCCAATGGTATTTACAAGTCAAGACTAACAAGGAATATCACTAGGTGTGCAAAAAACTGACTAGCCTACCTTTCCTAGCTGGTTTGATGCATATTATATATGACTGGTTTGAATGATGTAGTGCTTAATTGTAAGTTGGAAAAGAAGGGAAAAAAAAAAAAATCAACTCATCCATCAAGTACAATCTTGTAGTGTATAAATTTATTCCCATGTTGTTATGAGGCAGAAGCTGCAGGTCAGCAGGCTGGAGCACAGCTCTGATGTGGTTATCAGACTGCAAGTAACTCACTCACACATCTAGACACCTTTTCCAGAAGGTGATTTCAAAGTGGGACAATTATATGACTTAGCAGAGGGCACGTAAGAATCAGTAGGATTCCCTATAGCCTGTCTTTATCTGTGCAGGTTTTTCTCGCCTTAAAAATTAGTGTGAAAATGATGGATTCAACCAAAAATTTTGCATAAATAAGGGTTGAAGTGTTTGGTCTAACCTGAATTCATGTCCTTTATATTGACTCTAGTGAATCACACAGGAAGTTCTAAGGTGGTGCAAACCTTTGTGAAAAGACATTGAAACCTTTTCATTTAGATGATGTTCTATAACTGACACTCTTGGGCTATGACAACTTATCTCTAGAAAGCAATAAAAGGCTTACCAGAAAATTTGGTTGAGGAAGTATAAGATTTATCTCTACCAACTCAAAGGGCTAAGTACTTAAGGCTATAGCAGAACAACCCTTAGAGAGCAGAATTTGTGGGCCCCTAGAATTTTCTTCTTCCTAATGACTCTCCATGCTTCTTGCATGCTATAAAAAAAAATCCCTTTTTGCATTTCAACATCTCTATTTCCTTTGATCTGTACACATTTCTCATTGATGCTAATAGAGAATGACACTGATGGGGAATATTTTTGCAACAGGGGGAGCATAGAATTGTTATTCTGGCTAAAGCAAAAGCAATATGACTTAAGCAGAGTTTTTAAAAGACTTTACTCAAGGCTGTGCAATTGAGCATGATATTAGGCTTTCTCTCCTTTCTTTTTTTTTAATTTTCATTGAGATTATGTCCATATTTTATCCAGGTTATTGTATTCTTGTAAAATTATACTGCAACCCACTCTAGCATGTTAACAACAAAAGAAATTCTCTAGCTTATTATAAACATCTTTCAAGAAACCAGAAGCACATGTCCTCTGGAAATAATTTTGCTGGTATTTAGGTTATTACAAAAAATTTCCCCAAACACTCAAATTATTTTGTAATGTTCCCTTATACTCCAGCTTGTTTGCTTAGGTTTTCTAGAATATTCTTCTGGTGCCCTGGTGTGGTACATTCCTTGGGTTTGCACAGGGAAGCTGCAGAAGTCCAGAAACTCAGCAATTTGAGTCTGTCTTTGCAGTGAAGATTACCTAGTAACTATGTGCTATCAGTGAAAAAAGACCTAGTGCAGACACCAGATGTGCAATAATTACAGTTGGAAAGAATTTTTTTTTTTATCCTGCAGAGATTTGGCAGTATAAAAATAATATTTCTTTGTCTCAAAGTAGACTGAAAATTTAAAATCTGAGAAATTTTTGAGAACTAAAAAAATGGGAAGGCAAGTTTCCTGAAAATGAATAAAATGTTTCACTTAGATTAATTTGGTTTTTTCTCTGTAATTAATACTGTTTTGCATCTTTGTTGAAACTTCTTTTACTTCAATTAGTTTAATTTCCTCATTGATAAGTCTTTTAAAAGCAGAAAAAGAGCAAATTTTTTTCTTCTTTTTTTTTCCTTTTTTTTTTTTTTCCTGAGAATACTAAAACATAAAGGTTTAATCAACCGGGTTGTAAACAGAGGCAAGAGGAACAGAAATGAAAAACAGCGCTGGAGAGCTTCTGAATGTGCCTTATAGAATGACTTGAGTTTAGTTTAGTTCGCCCATTACTGCACTTCATTAGTAGGTGAGTTTGGGTCTTGAGAATCCTTTGGATAATATTTTTTGGATTACTTTTTGACTTAAAAATAGTATCCATAGATCCTGTGTTTTCTATGGGCTGCAATGTCCAGGTGCACTCTAAGGTGAAATGTGAAAGGGTAAAAGAGCAATATACGGAAACAGCTGCCAGACTTGAGTCCAACAGCAATGCATTAAAACTGGGTCTGCTGGCTGCACACAGCATGTGGAACCTCAGTCACACTAGGGAAGACAAAGCTGATTTCATTGTTTGTAAAGGTTTTATTCCTGCTCACCTCCAAAGTGTTTGAACCTTGACTGGGGTTGTGTAGTGGGAAGGGAATAGCCAACAGCTATTTGTGGCCCACATACTTGGATTTATTCCAGGAAGAAAAAACATCTGGAAACCTCAAGTTCAACACGTGTTGATATGCTTTACTGACGTGGAGGAAGAGTCTGAGTGCTTTAACTGAGCTTTTCCTAGGAGGGCTGAAGACTGATTTCTAATGTAGCTGTGTGCCTGGGCACAGTGATTAATGCAGTCTGTGCATGGCAAAGGGTGTCTGTCATCCCCTGATGCCAAGTGGTCTCATCTGTGTCTTTGTCCTCTTAGAATAGCATTGGCCAGACACAATTACCTACATGGAGATAAGTTTTTTTTCATGGACTTTTAAAACTCTGTCTCTTCTGCTACTGAAACCTGACCTGTATGAGCAGAGCCTAGCCAAGGCACAATTCCTGCAGGACCTGCAGAGGAGAGGTGATCCCCATAGTCACACAGCAGTAACACCTAAGATTTTAGCTGAGATATTCTGAAGTCACCTGGCATAATGCCCAGATACACTGACCATGCTTAAAAGGGCAGAGGTTATTTACTGGCAGTTATGGGAAGGTTCCCAATTCTAGCCGTTATCTGAAAGTGAAGCCATCACAGATTAGTCACATGGCCTAACGTTAGGCACCCACCTTCACCTAAGTTAGAAAGTTAATCACTCTGGACCTTCTCTATTGCCAGAGAAGGGAGAAAGAATTCCCAAAAGGCAATTCAGAATAAGTGGCAGCATCAGGCTCCTACCCTAACTCATTTCTGTTGAGTATACAGGGAGCCTAGCAGACAATCTTTATACAGGCAGCTGAAGTTAGTTGGTATAAAACTCTGTCTCTGTTACCCCTGGATATCTTGTCCAGGTACTGCTGTTACTAAAGCAGAGAAACATCTCACCATTTATTTCATTTGTCTCGCATGTGTCTGCAGGGCTTTTTTTCAAACAGAAACTCATATCCAACAGAACCTGCCATATGAGGTAGGTTTTTTCCTTAATATATTGGAGCTATATACATACATTTTTTCTTGCAATTCAGTTATTTGTTACTTACACCACTATAGGGCAGAATCGGGCTTCCCATTTCTGACTTGAAAAGTCTCAAAAGCAGTGTGACCAGTATGGCTGTGATTCTGTCAGCAACTGGTAAAGTTTCCAAAGCACCAGCTGCCAGAAGCATTTGAGAATCAATAGCAGGTTTAATTTAAGAACAGGTTAAATTTGTAGACACAACGACTGCTAGAAAGCTGGAAAGCACAACCCAGCCTAACCTAATGCTCAAAATTAAGAGATGACATAATTCATCACTTGAAAAAGTATTACTTAAAAAAAAAAAAAAAATAGGACTTGTATGATTTTTAAGCCAATTTATAGTTTCTGAACCTAGAGTTCTGGCAATATTACAGTAACTGTATTGAGAGAGAAGAGTATAGAGAAGATAATGCCATAGAAGATTACTTACCAGGGTTAATTTTCTTTGAGGTTTCAAGAGCTTGGGCTTAGGAAAATTATTGGCTATTGGAGCTATGGAAATAAATATTAAAGGTTCATTTCATATTATCATCAGTCACTGTCATTTTCAGTACATGAACTAGCAATTTATAAATTACAGATTAATAGCATATTAGGAGCAAATACATGTATTTATACCAGACTTCAACTGTATTTCAGGTAACGTATTTTACAGCAAAGCATGGGGCTAATGAATTAGAAAATTCATAAGCTTAAAGAATATGATATGCAAAATGCTCTTTGTGTGCAGAAGCCAGAGCAAATATACCCCTTCAGAACAGATAACTTGTAATCTAACCCACAGTAAACCTTCAAGGCCTATCTCTGCTCTCTCCCAGTAGACTTCTAATGCTCAGAAAGTATGCCCAAGACTTGGTGAGACTTTTTGAAAAGTAAGGTCCCTAAGAAGTTGATATTTATGTGCTCAGCTTGTTTCACTTCTCAAGTGCACCTGAAATTTTCAAACTGCAGTGTGCTGGCTTCCCTCAGTCTATCCCCAAAATGAAATTTATTCTTGCCTAACTTTAATGTGCAGTTTGAGCTGGGTGACTAGTGCTACAGTGGTTCCTTTAGCATAGTCACCTCAAAGGCAGTCAGTGGCTGGGTGCAGCAGTCCTGACTTCTCATGCTCTGCTGTCCCTCCATGGTTCTTCTCAGGGTTTGAAATACCTCTGTATCTCTGTTTTCATACCTTTTGCTGGGATGGCTGGTGGTTGTTCCAGTTTCTCTTTCTCTTTCTTTTTCTTTACCTTCTTGGGCTGTAGAGGGGACATGCTTGTCACACTGGTAACTGTCTCCCCAGAGCTGCAAAGCAGAGGCCCATATGTAAGGGGAAAGTGAAGGCAATGGAGGGAAAGACAGTCCCAGTGAGTTCAGGCAAACACTTCACCTTCCACTTGTGAGAGTCCCTACCCAACAACTTGGATTTTGACCTGGGTATATATTGAAAATCCTCTTACAGGGGTTAGAAATATTCCAGGTCTTGTGTTTTTCTTTCAACCACTGAGCCCTAGCTGAGAAACTCATGAGTTTTATCTGTCCCAGCACAGAAAATGCAAATGACAAGACTCATTTCATAGCAACTGTTCCTTAAAAACATGCATGACCCCACTGCTGCACCCAGGATGAACTTGTACCCGTCTGTCCTTGAGGGCCAGAAACCCAGATGGGTTAGGTGACTTGCATAAGCTTGCACAGAAAGTGTATGGCAAAGCAAAATCTTCGATGCATTTTCGGAGCTAAGACTGGCTGAGGAGCCAGCAGGACAGGAGGGTGTGTGGCATCTCTTCAGACAGATCACAGATTCACATTTGAAAAACCTACCTCCTTAAAATTTTAAGGCCAGTGTGTTCAGTGCATATAAAATGGAGAAACTGTGCCACAGTCTCTACTGTTGCATACTCTTAGTAGGTAGAAGTACAAGCTATATAGCAAACAGACCCCTGTCCAAGAAAGCTTCTGTGTTTGCAGTATTACAGTTTAACATCCTCTAAGTCTGGGTTTTCTACCCTTAGCATCTCCCAAAGCCTAACATTTAAAATCAAATCCTGCTTTGAATATTTAGAGCCTGGATACGGGGCCAGATTGCAGCGATTGTCACCATGTGTCAGCTGAGCTGTGGTAACTGACTTTGCAGGTCCTAGCTTGCAACTACCGTGAAATAAAACGGTAGTGGCTTAACAAGTAATGAAAGAAATCCTAACTTACAGCTAGGGTGGGAGGATAGTGTATATCAGGTTACTTACGATGACTGCGGTGGTGGAGGTGACATGGTAAGTAGTTGTTGCTCAGATGTATTTGACCATGGGCTCACCCTGGGAAAGATTAATGCAGTACGGTTGTGGGAACCTTTCTGTTCTGTGCTGGTGAGTTACACCACACAATGTTGCCCAACCAGGGTCTCCATAGTCATAACACTGACAACATTGATTTCACTTAATTTTAAACCATGTGTCCCAAGTTGCTATTCCACTCCAGGTTCTTTTTGCATAATGAAACAGTCTCTTTATATTAATAAAATACCCAAACTGGGCCAAAGTGTTAGTGAAAGTTAAGATGTCTCAGCTACTGCCCACACAAGAATAACAAAATAACAGATACTATCTTTTTACACAGATGCAAATACAAATCAATGTCACTACTATTGGTAAAAGTACTCTGGATGTACACTTGTGTAGATTACAAAAAATACTCTGGTTTGCTGATTTTCCTGAGTTCTGTTCCATGTACTCTGTCCAAAACATAGATTTCCTGACAAACTTTTTTTTTGAAGTGTTTAAAAGGTAAAGTATTTTCATGATTTAGAATTAAATTACATCAATTATGTAAACTGAGGGTAGCATTAAAATAATTTCAAAGTTTGCCTGCATTATTATGAACCTTTCTCAAAATAACCATTTGTTTCTGTATTAAAATCAAAACTTTTAACTGCTTAAAACCAACAGGAAATGAAACTGTCCTGCCTGGTTCCATTGCCCAAACACAGCAAACCGCAAAGAACACCAAAAAGGGGATGAGAATGATCTTTAATGGTTTTTGTTTTAATAATCCAAGGTCATTAAGGCAGATGTGTAGCTTAAAGATACTATTATTCGGTTACAGCTACTTTAAGCACAATCTATGAAAAGGCTTAGTGTCAATTCATTGCATTAGTTATTATTCCAGCTTTGCCCCTGAAAAAGTGAAGCTACAGAGAAATGCATTTGTGGCTTATGCTTTTCTTTTAAATGCCTGGGCCATACAGGGTTAACTAATTCTGGGAGATACAATAACTGTACTTGCTGTCTTAAAACTGAGCTTCTCAAACCAAACAAGGAGGCTCAGAAAAGACTCCTTGGCTCCAAAACACAGCCTCTTTGTGAGCTTGTCTTGTTCTACGCCTAAAAGGAAAGTTTGTTTTTTATCTCCAGCTCCTCCTCCGACCTCCTGGCTTCTATTTCAACAGTGTCACATTGTGTATTTCTTGAAGGATCTAATGAATTTTCAGAGAGCAAGAAAAATACAGGCAGGAGCTTGGGGAAAAACCTGTGGAAGTTGTGTAATAATCATGGCACCAGGACAGCAGTTTCCTTGGAGGTCAGGGCTGTCCCAAGAGCTGGCAAACTACTACAATTTTGGCTTTACTATGCTTATTAGAGTCAAAGATGTGGGACTCTTCCTGTTGTCATCTAAGTCAGCTATTTCCTCTGTCAAAGGTCTGCAGGGGGATGACATAAAATTCTATTGAGTGAACTGAGAGCTGCTTTGATAGTTTCCAAATAGGGGAGCTATGTGAAAAGGTGCCAGGGATGGACTGGGTACTCAGTTCTGGTTCAGTCTGGCAGGATTTCCTCCTGCGATGTTAGATTGGCATTGTGGAAACAAGGTGTTGAGATGGACAACTTTCTGAGGTGAACACTTCTTTCACCTCAAATTATTTGTCTCCAGAAGAGCAGTCACTGAAGGACTGGAGGATTCAGGCCAAAACAAATATAAAAGACAGAAAAAAAAAATAAAATCCTATTTTCAAAGCTACACCTCCTGGAGGTTTCTGGATCTGAAAACTGACAAAATTATTAAATAACAAGAAAGACAGTAAGAAGGAGGATATTTAAGGAGAAGAAACCCACAGAAAATGGAATTAGGTGGTTTGGAAAACCCAAAATAACTGTACTTTTTATTTAGATATTTATTTTTAAAATGTGGGAAAGAAATGGGTTTTGGTTAACTCTCTTTTTTTTGTTTTTTTCTCCTTAATTTGTTATTGGTCAAGTAGCAAACCAAAATCTAAACATTTACTTTGTTCTACTCAGGAAGTCTGGGTTTAATTTTCTTTTCGATCAAGGCCATTTTGTGAGACTTGGGGCAAATGACTTAGCCCTTTGTGCTTCAGATTCCAATTAAGTAAAAACACCATTATGATGTCAAGACATGAAATATTTTAAGATGCTTAGGTATTACTGCTGTGGGAGCACAGACATTTCTTAGACACCGGACTATTAATGTAATTTTGAAACTGGATTCTGCTCTGAGTTTGAAATATCACTAAGGGAGATAGAGCTAGGCCTCTCTAATCAAGGCTGAATTTTGCACAGTGTAGTCATTTTGACTGGCAGGAATCTCATGCAAATTAGTTCATCAGTTTGGCCTAATGGACTTTCAGTCACTGGGGTTTGGGTCTAATGTGTTGAATTAAGTTCAAAGACAAGGAATGCACAGGTGAAGAGAAATGAGTTCAAAGGAATTAATGGTTTGTGTTTTGAGCAGAGGGTGGAAAATAAATGTACTGAGTATAAAACATAAAAATGGTGATACTGGTAACATTTTCATAGTTATTTAATTTAAAGCCCTGAAGTCAATGCACGTTAGACATGCATTTCTGGGATTGAGGCTTTCACTAGTATATCTTGTCACACTGTAATACATGAAACTATATTTTTAATCCATGTAGAGTCAATGCATTTCTTTTGCTTCCAGAGATTCCATTTTACAGTGAAGAAGTGTTGTTTTGTTTTCCCCCTGCTATTCAGCCTCCTAAATTTAGTGTTTGCAGTAGTATCACTATCACATCATCTGTTCCCAGAGAGACAGACTCTGCAGTACAAATATTTTTGACTGTCATGCTCCATTTTTTCAGTTATCTTTTCAGTCTGGTCTCATTTTTTTCCTCTTTCCATGTTCTCTAACAATCTACTTTGATTTCCTCTCCCTTCTCTTTTTTGTTTTTGTAATTCCAGCTTTGTCCCAGCAGCTAATAAGGAAGGCGAAAGAGAAAAAATCCAGGGAAAAATGAAAACTGCTGAGCTGTCTCTGTAAATTTTTGGTGTGGTGCAATGGCTGGTCAGAGTCACAAAACAAAGATCTTTCCATGAATAACATGAAAGTTTCAGTTTGTACTGGCCTCTCCTGAACTTTCTGTTGCTTTGTTGTGACTTCACTTACATCCAAGTGTCAGTTAGATTGAATACAGCGATAATCCCATGGGAATGCACTAAAAATTTACACTATTTGAAGAGCTAGGGTATGCTTGGCATTGAATCTCATAGTACCTAAAAAGATAATATGAGAAATAGTATCTGTGATACCAAGTGATACTAGATTTAAATTACAAGGCTGGAAACACATGTTTTATGTCACTGAAAACTGTGAAACAGCAGCTCTTCTGTGTTGTTATGAGGCATCCCTCTTTAATCTTTTTTGTTTGTAAAATACTTCTGTTGTCTTTTTTTTTTTTTTTTTTTTTTTTTTACTGCAGTTCCAGCACAATTTTTATCTCAGGAAAATCTTACGATGGAAATCAGTTTCATACAATCAAAATCTTTTGGTAGTCAGTGGTATTTAAAGCGACAGTGATTAATGACTGAAGAAGAAGTAGAATATTTCCTATCATTTGAAGTCGTCAGCTGGGAATAGACTGTGGGCCTTGACAATCTGCTTTAGAGCCCCACTCCCAGTTTCTGGGTGCAGGAATCACTGGGTAGCATTGTGGTTTTCTCTATGCAAACTGATGGTTTAAGTCATTACCATCTGCCTAGGTGTTGGGAAACCCTAGAAGTCCACACAGGATGAAATCAGGCTTCTCCGGAAAGCGATTTAGACCCTCAAGGAGAGGTTTGTCACTGACACACCTACAGGACCTACAGCTAGATAGCCAGGTAGATCTCCCTTATCGTGCACAGCAGATGTTGACTTGCAGGCACATTCATGAGTCATGGTCCTGGAACTCTTTATCCTCCTGTAGGCATTTTGGAAAACATTACAAACATCATCATCTCAGCATACAAAGCAAAACTAAACCAGAAATGGTGCCATGGATTATAGTAAAGAGAAGTGTAATCTCCTACCTGTTCTGGGGGCATTTCACCAGGTAATGCTTCACTGTTAAAGGAAAAAAAAAAAAGAAAGAAAATGCAGCTTCATACCAACACAGTTTATGAGTTACAAAAGGGTACTGCAGATAGACCTGTGGTGCTCAGACTGTGGAGCTGCCAGTTTGTTACACTGGGAGAGCTGCTAATCGTCACCATGCACTATATAGTGCCTTAAAGTGTAGTCTCACTCAAAGACAGAGCTAGGCTTGGAAGAGGAGAATGTATCAAACAATACCCAAATCTGCTATGGAAGTGCTGGGCAACACGCATTCCAGTGGTCAGACCAGCCAAAAAACCAGCTTGCTAAGGAAAAGCAGAGCAGGCCAGTAATTTTACTTTGAAGACTTGTGGTGCCTCTGTTTATTTCCAGAAGCCTGAAATAAACCATTCACCCACAGGAGCCACTGCTGCTCCTAATGTAAACTAGATTGTGGCCTCAGGCACAAAGGGATTTCCTCATGGGATTGGATCAGAGGTCCAGTCCAGCCACTATCCTGTCTCTGACAGCTGTGTGTGTGAGCTGTATAAATCCTGCTTCATATTCCTTTGAATCAGTAGTTCTGAGCAAGGGCAGCTCCCCCCCTGCAGTCTTTTAGGAGCCAAGGTTATTAAGATGCTCTTTTGTGGCTTAGTGGCTTCTGTGCTTTGCCCAAGCTGTGCTGAGTGCTGCATGCAGAGACATGCAGGCAGGAGGAAAGGCTCTGGCTCTTCTGGTCAACCTACTGCCAACTTACTTCTCAGAAGGAAAAGAGGGTTGAACACAACATAGACACCCACCTCCCTTCATGTTCTCCATTCTTTCAATGACCATGAAAACCAGAAAGCAGTGCACTTACATGATTATGTCCCTCTCTACAGGAAAGTTTCTGCATTTGGTCTTACCTGAATTCTCCCATTCTAAGGAAACTACAACACAGCTCCTGCTGGGGGGCACATTTTAGTGCTAAGAAAAGAGGAGCTGAGAGCACTAAGAACTGGGTTTAACAGTGGGGCTATGTCTAAGCCAGACAAGGCAGTGCTTCCATCTCTCTGTCTGACCTTTTCTAGATGTGTAGAGGAGCAGTAGGCCTGACCCTTTGGGAGTAAGGAGGTGTTCATATACCTACAGTATACGTGGAGAATTGTTTTGCTGTTCCCTGTATTTTCTCAAGGAAGGATGGACTTCATGATTTCTCTATAGGCTCTTTTCACAAAAATATTAGCATCTGCCTAGTCCAGCCTGGGATAGAGGTACAGGGTGCTAAGGATGAAGAGGAAGTAAGATGATGCTTTTTGAGGAGTGATGACTTATTCTAGCAGTTTGAATGAGAAAGCACTGCTGTTGGCTGATAGGGTGGGTATCTGGTAGTCAGACCCTAACCCCTGGAACATTCATCTGGAGTGAGTAGAGGAGTGTTGAGGGAGGGGAGGACTCTCTGTATCCCCTATCCATATGACTTGGGCAGAGGTTCAGGGCTGAGCCTGCAGCCATTGTCGTGAGTCTGAGAGGAGAAAAAGTAATACAGGGCTGGTGGAGATTGTGCTCATCCCTGACACTTTTTCCACTATTGCTTCAGAAATTTTAATTGCCTGATGCTTGACTGGATGCTGAGCCCAATTAGTGTGGCTCCAGAAAATACTCTGACTAGGTGGTCCTAGCTGAAAGACTTGCCTGAAAGTCTTATTATTTTATACTGAGTGTCTGTCTGCTAAGCTTTGTTCTGCTATATTTCCCTTGAACACGTGTTTACTGGATAATGTTTCAAATCTAAGTAAAAATTTGAAGCTCGTGATTATTTAGATACTAGGGTAGTAAAGAAAGTATTTAGCAGCTCAGAAGAAATTACTTTTTCTTTATTGTATATGCTTATTCTATATTGTATTTTATATTATTTATATATGTGACTGCTGTTGGCTCAATGTAGAGAGACCTTTTCTCTAAACTGCTTGTATGCTTACACCAATGTAAATCAACAAAAACAGAAGCAAAATCTAGCTCAATGTCTGCTCACAAAAAAAAAAAAAACCCAACAAAAAAGATACTTCAGTGCATCTAGTGCTTGTGGCTTCAGGGTGACTCACCATAACCAACATACTTAAATGTGGGTACTTCCTTGGCACAAAACCTCTGTCATCACTTAACAGGGTAGGAAGAATAATGTTTGATGTTGTTTCTTCCTCTTGGCAAGCAGAATTGTTTGGTACAGTTAGAATCAGAAGTAGTCTGAGTGCACTACCAGGAAGATGGACCCACAGCCTGAAATGTATTTGGGACAGGCAAGGACTTCTATATGCATTTTTTTTTAATTTATGTTTATGTAAAGCTGAAAGATTTTGAAAAGGCCAAAGCAAATTTAAAGTGAAATAGCTATTCAGGGGGAGCAAAATGCCTTTGATCTAGTTTTGCTGGCAGAAATGTGGGGTTTTTCCTATCATTTTTTTTTTTAATTAGTATCAAGGCAAGGTGATATTTCTCTTTCTTGCTTTCCGCTTTTTCTGCATTCTCCTTCTACCCCCTCTCCCCCTTCAGTAAGGGCCTTCCAGTCAGCAAGAATGACATTTCACTCACCTGTGGATCTCCTCTTGTTCAGAAGTGACTGACAGAGAATGACAAGTGTAAAAAGTAGGACACTGATGATTCCTATTGAACACACAAACACTGCATACACGTACAGATCTGAAAGCCAAGCATAGATGACTGTCAGTGTTGCAGCTGTATGCTTTGTGCTTACAGGGTACAAAAAAGTTACATCTAAAATAGACCCTAACCCAAAAGATTTAGGGTAACAATTCAGAAGTAATTTAACCTTCTTGAAACTTTCATATGCTATGCTGCTAAGTTTAAAATTTGGCTGAAGTCTTCATTAATGCAAACAGGTGTAACTGCACCTACGAGGGCTTACTTTGGGGAGGGAGGAAAGGATTGGTTTGAGGTTTTTATTTCCCTTCTTTTTTTTTTTCTTCTTTTTTTTGTGTGTCAACCAAGAAACAAAAGGACTTCACCTGAATTATTTCCCAGTTCAAACAGATGTACTTTTTTTAAAAAACAAAACAAAAGCAAGAAAAGTGGTGGTGCAGAGAGTGCTGAGTGCCTGAGGGAGAAGAAAAAAAGTCTGTGATTGCTTCTTCTGGTGGTAGCACTAGCTGGAGTTTTTTCTTTCTTTTTTTTTTTCTTTCTCATTTCCAATCTGTCTTTGTCTCCCTTTATGGCTTTCATTCAGGTGCCATAACACATTCTCAGTGGAGCTGACAGGAGTTGTACCATGGCAGATGAAGAAGCAGTATTTTGTTCAGAAGGAGAAGAAATCTTTAATGAGACATTTCTGCTTTTAGTAGAACTAGAAATAGAGTACTTTAAGGATGCTCTACCCATTAATGTCTTGAAATGTCCTTGGGAGGTATACTGTCTTCTTTCCTGCTTCACAAAGAGGAAACTAAGCCTCAGAGGTCAAGTTTTCTTGTAGAAAATAGTGCTGCTGGAACTAGACCCCTGACCTGCAGTTCTGTGATTTGTTCTCCTTATGCAGTAAAACAATATAGTTTGTAAATTGTGGTTTAAACAGCAAGGCTGCCCCCAGGATCAAGGCCATCCTGGAAGCAGGCAGTCCTGCCTAGCAGGCAGCACAGTAGCTGCAAGTGCTGTTCTGGCACTTCACTGGTGCTCCCCGTGGGGTTGGAAGGGAGAGGAGGGAGTCCCAACTGTGTGCAAATTCTGGATTTCACTCTCCTGGAACTGTTGTCCACTAATTTACACAGAAAATACTGCTTGTCTTGAAACTCAAGGGAGCTTTAAGCTGCTCTTGTAGTGCACAGCATATTCAGTGAACAGTTCCTAAGCCTAGTGGGAGCATAGAGTGCTTGGCACCTCTTCAGATATAATCAGCACCTTCCTGGATAAGGGTCTGCATTTGCATTGCATGATTAGACAGGCATAGGTTATTTTCCCACTGACCATAACAGATATATGAGAAACTGAAGCTGGAGCCCTCCATTGGCTTTTCTCCATGGGATGGTTTCTCAGGCAAGGCCTGAGTTTGCACAGGAACTAGCAAAATTGGTCCTGATATAGGGCACTTTATTTGTCCCACAGCATGGACTAAACTAACATCTTGTACTAAACCAGTATAGAAACATGCATCTTTACCTTCAAAAAACTTCCAGGCTTCATGTTTTTTCTTGAAAGTTGGATCATCAGGAGATTTTGATGAAATCACTGGGAAAAAAAACCCAAAGACAACATAAGAACTGAAAATGTGTAGCATAAGAAGCTGGGACCTCTTGAAGTAAATGTTGTTCTGCCTTAGGCCTCAGTGCACCAAGGTCTTGCTTTATCTTGCAAGATAATTACCTTTCAATGAAACATTTCTATTATAAAACAGCATTAGGAGAAAATCTTCCAGAAAATTTCATCTGGCTTGGCACCCACCATGAGTGCTGTATGGCTTGAGACTGCCTCCCTATTGTCATCTTATTCTGGGAAGATGCAATGTGTGGCTCTTCAATCAGAAGTTAAATACAGTGAAGAACAGTAAGAGAATAGAAACATGTTTTACAAGAGCCTAAGCCTTAGAATAGTGTGTCCATGTGCTTGTAAGATCTGTAATGGCTTTGTAGGGATGGTCTGAGTATCCAAGAAAAAAAGCTGCCATTAATGCATTAATGTAGCTGGTCTTATTCTGACTCTGTGTTCTCAGTTACCTGGAACTTGTACTTCTAGGGTTGCAGTTTGTGTTTCTGTCCAAAAATAGACTACTTCTTAGAGAGGAGATGAACAGCTTTTGCTCAAGAGAATGAGAATTTATTTTCCTTGTAGCTATATATTAAGAAAGATTTTTAATCCTGTAGTCCATTTCTAAATTTTAGGGGATTAAGGAAGAAAATAATTGGAAGTGCAGTAGCTTTACTGAAGGACACAGCTCTGAGGACTTACTGAGAATTGACTTTTGAGACAGCCAGAATAGACACAGCTTTTTTTAAAAATGGTGAAGTCATTGTAACAATGCTTGGCACTAAAGTAATCTCCGTCAATACAATCACATTTCCCCAGCACTAGGACTGACTCTATAAGGCCCCTGATTTTGCCCAACTTGCCTTCCTTCCAAAGCTCTTGTGGATGTCCCTTGGCCAGTTGAACTACCCTGCAACTAATTCCTACTACAGCACCCAACTAACACGTTGAGACCCCAAGCGAGAGCACATCTCATGAGCTCTTTTTCTTCTTTGCACAGAATTGTCCTCTGTTTCAGGAGGAGCAGACTACACCGCTCTGGGCAAACGGATGAATGTCGGTATTACAACAGCTGTACAACCTAGCACTAGAATCCAAATGCTCTGACTGCTGGACCACTGTTCAAAACCCTCTCTGCTCTGCTCAGTTAGTTTGTTTATGCATGCTGACATTTTTTTATGACATCACATTAGATGATATCACTTATATTAATCCATGATTTTTCTTTTGCTAGTAATCATTGCAATGGAATAGGAATCTGGTAACAACCTTCAGATTGCCAATTAGATCTGAACCTCTGAGAGATATTCACATGGAAAATCATCAAAGAATAATTATCTTACTGAAAAGGGAATTCACTAATGAGTGAGGATGCAAGGTGTGGGGCTAACTCAGTGGATATGGAATTGCTTTCAGGACTAAGGAAACCTTCCGTTCAGTTGTGATGGGAGACTCATCTTCAATATTTTGACAAATTACTCATTTGTTACATGAAAGCATCACATGTGTAGATTTCTGGCAAGTATTTTGGAATACCTTCCCTGAAAAAAAAAAAAAAAAAAAAAGCTTTTGTTCATTTTGGAGGAAAAAATAATAATCTTGCATTCCTTTATGTTGCAACATTTTTACGGTTAGAAAACCCCACATGTGGCTAATATTTAATAGAACTCAGACTCCGCTCTATGGGAAACTCTGATGCATAAACTTCCCAACAAGACAGATTGTTGTGATCATCTCTACTTGTTTGTGTTGTCCATGCCAGTAGGATTATAGCTGAACTGCCTAATTTTCTATATTTGTCCTCCTATATGTAGTCTCTTCTCTTGTATTTGCAACTTCTTGATGGCCTACATTTACCCACCTGCAAACTTGCTACCAAGTAATAAAATTTGAATATAATTCAATAGTAGTAGGTACTACAGACACAGCCAAAATCTGTTAGGGTCTTTTGCTTTGAGTAGTTCTATGCTTGGTGGCTCACAAAAGCTATGTACTGAACTTCCCCAGGTTTTTTCTGCTTCAAGAGCAAGTCACATTTTGAAAAAGCAGAATGACCCTTTTCCATTCTCTCTGGAAATTTGTGTCTTATAAAATGACCTCCTCTTACCATGTGAACAAAAAAAAAAGGGGGGGAGACCTAAATGCTATTTCTGCATCTGGTTCACGTGCAAGGTTGTAAGAAATCTGTCTGATGTTTTAGTATAGAGATACTATTTTGAATGTGGACATAACTGCAGACACATTAACTGGAACAAAATGTTAGACGAGACAGTAACTGTGATGTGTTTGAACACTGTTACCTTATTTGATAAAGCACAAGTAGTACAATTTAAGTATCCAAATACTTCAGGCAATTCATATTGTTCCTTTTGTTGCATCCTGTATCTAACTATAATATAAGTAAATCCCTTTGCACTAAAAAGTGTAACTGAAGATAGTATAAAGCACAAATGAGTTTGGAAGAAAATTTCTCTGAAAGCCCAAGAATCACCACTGAGGAAATGGGAGACTTTATCAGCAGTCTGAAAAGAGCTGCCTGTCCTCCCATCCGTGGCAAGTCCTGTACACTCACAGTGATTACCTGCATGACAGCTAAGGCGGTCCTTTGTTTCCAGTAAAGAGGCTTTTAGCAGTAAAACAGTTATTATGGAATTTAAAGATATGTCATTTTTCAAATGTCTTTTAGTAACTTTAATCTAGATTTAGAGTTATAATAAATACTCTTTTAGGGAAGTCAGGGTAATGGTGGTGTGTGCCTCAGAGCCCCATAGGGTGTACTGATGGTGTGTTTAGTCTACAGGTGGGCCTGCCTTCCTCCCATGCCTCGGGCTTCCTGCTCTGCTTTGAGTTGTGTTTGGCACAGAGAGAAGCAATACAGCTGACCAGACAGCGTGAGAAAGACAAAGTAACGAATGAATGTCAAATCCCCATCCTGGCTGTAGATTCATAAATCACGCTAAAAATCAGGGGCTGGACTGAAAAGTCACAGTTTTCCCCCTTTGCACTGAAGCCCGCGCTCTAGCCAGGAAGAACAGCGAGAGGTTTCTGTGTTAGCTGTAGCCTGAGCAGCTATGAAAGATACAGAGTGACTTTTTGTGAGGAGGGTTATGACAGGTCATCTGACAATATTTTACATTGCTTTTCTTCTGCTGACATTTACCTGGAACATATCATTCCCTTTCCAAGCACTCCTGATAAATCCTGTTGTTTCACTACACACATATATGAAATTCCATAATTCAGTGAATGAGAAAACACCCTTTAAACTGCTGACCTGCCCTATGAAATGACATCACAGGAAAGTCCTAAAAATTATTCTCCATTTGATTTCTGTATCTCTTCCTTTATTTTTTTTTTTTTTAAATAATTATTATTAATTATTTATCTATGGTCTTCCAGACCTGACCCTCTCTGTCTCACTTCAAATTATACTCAGAAATTACACTCTTTGAAGCACCGGGAAGAAATGTAGTCTATCCTCTAGTATAGACTCCAGGACTGGAGTAGCCTCCTAGACCTGCTTCCAGGCTTCAGCCCTGACCAACCATTTGAGATGCTGTTGGAAGTAACAACACCTGGTAGTTATTCTCAGCCTCTCCTCCTCTTCTTCCCTGGTGCAGCAATTGAACCACTTGTTCTTTGTGGGCTGAGATGAGAGCCCTGGCTTGGCTTCCCTTCCCCACAAGAGTCATCAGCTTTGCCCCTTAAATGTGGGAGGCTGAGGCAGTTGGGATGATCACTTCTCCTGCTTGCCAGTCCCTTCTTCACAGTGGCTGAATCTCTCCTTTCAGCCAAATCTAGAGGGGTGAAGGAGGAAGAGACAGGGAGAGGAGGAGAGCGGGTTCCTAGCCAAGCACAGGAACAGCAGGGAAGAACAACTGCTGAGCATGAAGCAAGCTAATGCCTGAAGTTTGTAGGGCTAAATAATGCATGCAATAAAGTTTCATTTTATATCCCTGTGTGGTTATAAGACAAACCACTGTGCCTTGGCTCCAGCCACTCAACGTGGGATCAGTGCTAGTAAAAGTTAATGCCCTCCAGAGATTAAGATGGCTGAGTCCAGGATATGTTAGGCTCTAATGTTTTTACTCCTCCCGTTTAAAAAAAAATAAAAGACTGAAAACAGCGACAAAAATCAAACACAAAACTTCTTTGAGCTGTGAAGCTAATGAATTCTGTGTTCCATACTGTCACGGTTTAGGGTCAGGGTGGCCCCTTAGACCTATAACAGACACTCTCTGTTAATCCCTCTCCCTCCCCAAAGGGGAAGTGAAAGGGAATAAGGGAGAGAGACTTAGCGATTAGAAAAGGAAATTAATAATTTAAAAGATTGAATATATACAAATATATACAAAACCAGTATGGAACCCAACCACCCCTGATGGTAATTACATCACCGTCACCACTGATGCTGTAGAGCAGGCACTGGGGGAGTCCCAGACTGGGCCCCACAGCAGACGGGAGCTGTGTTCAGGAGCTGGATTCTGGTACCAGATCCAGGAGCACACAGATTGGGATTGCAGGCAGAACAGACAGAGTCCTCCTTGGGTGCTCCGAGGAAGGAACCGAAAGAGGACCCAAGCCAAGCAAAGCTACCAAAGACCAAAAAAGGGAGAAGAGCCCAAAGACCCTTTTGATCCCTCAGCTCTATACCAAATATGACGTATATGGGATGGAATCCCTCGTTGGTCAGTTTAGAGTCACCTGTCCTGTCCGCTCCTCCCTGAAGGTGCAGCTTTTCACTTTTCTGCACCTCCCAATGTGGCACACAAGACCCAGCAGTGGCCTTGGTCTGCACACCAACCCTTGGTGCTAACTCTAAACATGGGGTGTTATCACTGCTAGCAGCAGACACTGTCTGTGAGAACAGGCTGCTACCTTCAGACAGTGCAGTTAGTTAGAAGAACTGAGATGAAAAGTAAAATTACGGAACAGAATTAGTTCTCACTCAAACCAGGACACATACCCAAATGGCTCTCATCTCCACAACAGTCTTAGAACTGGACTCTTTCTCCTGTGGTACATCCAAGAGTCCCACTTACTGACTGCAGTGTAGAAGGTGACTGGGCACACGACAGCTCAAGAACAATAATTACCTTTTTTTGTTCTTATAGCTTTCCTTTGGTGAGAAAGTTCATCATACAGATCTTCTTTCCCTCCCACCAGACAACTTCACATTACTTGTACAACCTTAACATCTTTAAGACTGTTATCTCATTAAAATCAGTCCATGAATTCAAAATCATGAAGACTAGTTGATAGTGTGATCATGTAAGCTTTGGTTTGTTTAAGATACCAGGTTATGGATAACATATGACATTTGACTGCAGGATTACATTTCTGAGCCATGGTACTGATTGCTCTGGTGATTTGTATTTAGGAGTCTAATCGACTTTGGTGAAGTTTTCCTTTAAGTCTTTGTTCAGTGATCTGTGCAGAAACAGCATGACTGAGGCACACAGTTGGGGTTTGGATGTTGGGAGGGGTGGGCATTTCCATGACGGAGCCAGGTAAGAAGTGGAAGTTCCTGTTTCAACTTGGGTCCTGCTCTGTCATTATTTATATTTCTCACTGCAACCAGGAAGGATAGGAAAGCCAATATGAATGTCTTAGAGGCTTTCCGGACAAGTTTTGCATGGCCAATAAGACCAAATAGTTTAGGCTAAAATTTTCTTGCTTTTGTTTAAAATTGATCCATGGTTTTTGCTACTAATCCAAACAGAACTTCAGCTTTGGACTGTTAGTGTCTTTCATCATTGCTAGTAATCATCAACTAATCACATTATGTTAATGACACGATTTCTCAAAGAAAATTTAAACATTTCTGGTCAATGTAAAGCTGCTCTATATCTCCTGTTATACTGTGTTTTTCACATCTTTGTTCTCATACTTATGCTAGATTAAAACGAAAGCTTGTGATACCTGAGATGTATCCACAGGAGATGATACACTCAAAAAAGATCATCTTTTACTGTCACATTTCACTTCTTGGTGTGTTTATAACTCAGAAGTAGTACAGACACCTAAATTACACTAATGAAACTGGCATTGAGGGAAGAAGTTTTGGATTAAGAATATATAAACGTGTTCAAATCCATTTTGAAATGCCTGTAGTCAGTGGAATTCCTTCAGATCAAAACTAATTTCAGAGGAGAGCTAGGGCCATTTTCACCAAAACGCAAGGTGGGAATATGGTTTCCCAGCTACAAGAATAACCTTTGGGGTCTAAACACAATAATAAATTCAGCATTACCAGGAATGGCAGAAATTTCATGAAGTACAATTTTCTCCCCAAAGTTTTTCTGTGATTACCGTGATTACTCTTGAACCTCCAGACCCATGGACCAAGCAGTCACCCTTGATTTTTGGCGTTATCTTTAGAGTTGGCCATGTGGTAAATCAATTTTCCTGTTTATAAAGCCACAAGCAGGGGGCTAGTTTGCCAGCTAGTGCTTAATGGCATAACTGCTGAGCTCAGCCATCTCTTCAAAGGAGTCTGTTCTCAAAAGCTAGTTTGACCCATCAGCATGAGTGTGGTGGTGTTAGATTTGAGCTGACCCATCCCAAAGAGAAGGCTTCTTTTCATCCTGGTTCAAAAACCTCAGTTGTTGATGGCCATTTTTTTATCTAAATACCAGCAGGCTGGTCACTGTTTTTTTTTTTTTAGTTCTGCTTTCTGGCTACAAGTACTACAAAAAAAGGTACAGAAGTGATACTAGAAATGCTTCTCACCAACTGCTTCTTGAGGAGAACTAAAAGTAATGAAAACACCAAGAGAGAAGCAAAACATCAATCTAAAATGCAATGCTTCTATTTCTGGCTGACCCACTACATATTCTTCAGAAAATAAGTTAATTTCTCTCTATTTCTGTTTCTTTTTATTTAGATAATAATGGCATTTGTTTATCCCCACTAGTAAAGTTGTAGAGACGTGTAGCTGAATGTAAAGGAGTTTTAATTACTGCTATTCTGGTAAGAGGCAAAAGAAATAGACTATCTTCTACAAATCTACCAATCTTCTCACTTCCTTACATTTTATTATGCACTGAAAAATGTTTTTTTTCTCCTCATGTCCACACATAACACTTAAAAACAGCCTAACTTAAATGTCTCATGGAAAAACTTGTGAGAAAAGAATAAAAGGGGATGATGCAACAGGAAAAATGATAGAATTGGAATAAGTATTGTCTCACCTCTTATTTCAGTAGCTGCCGTGCCATTTGACCATGCTGTCCACTTATTCCTGTGTTTGCCAATTTCCTGGACTTTGCATATATAATGTCCTTGATCTGTTTGCTGGAGGCTTAGAATAAGAAATTTGTACATAGTTCCGTGCTTCTCTTTAAGAAGATGAAGTCTTTGCTTGTGGAAGTGATGCGTATAATTTCCATAGTACTGGACAGACCCAAACTTTGTCATTTTGATCATCAAATACTCCTGGGTAGGTGATGCAGCAAAGACCCACCGCACAGCCAGCAAATTGTCTGTCTTTCTCTTTTGAGAAATGTGGCAGTAAAGGGTGGCATTATCTCCCTCAGAGTATCGCACTGTTGGTCCTGGTGAGACTGTCACATTTAAAGCCTCACAAACATCTGAAAAGGAAAGAAAAGATGGTAACAATCTTCCATAATAATCTGTCCCAGCATGCAAGTCCACACCAGGTAATCTGATGGCATCCATTTAGTATGCAGCAATTTAATGAGCTTTTAGAACCTGGTGTCTTCTGTCTCTCTATGAATGTTAATAATGGTATGAGGCCCTCTGTCAGTGATCCTGCTCTAGTATTCTTGCTGTCACTAATTAATGAGATAGGGCTGAAGTCACAGGCCCAATGTCACTTAATCTTTTGCTAGTCTGAACAAGTATAAATCTAAACCTAGACTGGAGCAAAAGCCAAGAATGTATTTTGGAAAGCTGTTCCATGACCAGCTTTCCCAACAACTTGTGTCCTTCCTAGGATATCCAGGCTAAAATATTTCAATAGCCAGTTTATGCCCATTTGTTCCTGTCCCAGCTTTCAGTTTAAACAGTTTTATTCTTTAGCGCTTGCTTCCTGACTCCCTGTAGAAAGCAATTATCTGGTGTCTCAGCCTTCACCTCCTTGAGCTAAAGCCTAGTTCTGTTAGTCTCCTCTAGTAAAGAAGCTTCTCCACTTTCCTATTAGCCTTAGCAGCCCTTCTCTGCATTGGTTCCTGTTTAAATTTTGTATTTGATTGTAATTATTTTAATTGGTAATGTGGGTGACTGGAATTGTAGAAAGCGTCTGGAAAGAAGCTCTCCGATGTCCTGCAAAATAGTCACAGTACTTCCCAGAGTTGACTGGGATATACTGTGCCTGGTATATCCCAGACCAAAGTAGTCCTTTTTGTGATATTTTCACATGTGACTATATGTCAGTTTATAATTAAATAACATACTTGGGCATTTCCCCTTCTTTGTCATTTGTGGTTCTGTTCCTAGTGTGTTAAATGCTTACTAATTCCCAAGTACGTGACTTTGCTTTACTACGTTCTGCTCCACTTCTGTTACTTGGTCCTCAGTTTTTCCTACATGCTAAATTGATAAGGTCACATAATTTCAACGTGCATGCTTTTGTCATTTGTGCAAACCTTACATGAAACCGTTCCCAAGATGATCACTGAAAGACTACTAACCTCCCTATGTGCCTATTACCAGCTCCTCACTTTACAGTTCCTCATGGCCTTTGTTTTAAATATTCTCCTTGTCATAATCAAATGGTCATCTTAAGCCTGGGTTAAATCCATTGTATTAGTCCTTTTAACTACAAATTCAAATTAATCTGACATTTGCATGACATATAATGACATGAGATTATATTGGGGCAAATGATTATTCCATTGTTCAATTCATTTCTTACTCTTGTTGTTTTGTTCTTCAGCATGAACCTAGTTTAGACAAGTTGTTTGTCTTCCTGGTTTATTTCTAACCATGGTCAGTATAGGTGAAGCTTGAAAGAAATCCGTAACTGTTCATTAGAGGAAGACTTTTTCCTTCCTGAACTAACTGATTTATGCTGGACTGATTTTCTGAGGCACGGGAATCAACACTCATGCTATTTCCTTCCTAATGTACATTAAAAATGTTCTTATTAGTCATATCAGAGACTGATCTATTTTTGACCAACAATATATTGTGGCAATGTGTCCCCTAAACGACTTGTAATGTGTAATCTACCAGTCTGATGGCATCCACTAGAGAGAGAACCGTATCTCAACAGTGAGCAATCACTCCCTGCAATGCATGAAATATCCTCTAAAATGTAAATATTAAGCTTCCTGTTATGTGAATATGCTGTACTCAGCTACTAATGAGAACTGCAACCCTGGGAGAATTTTTTTTTTCATGTTTGGACACTTTTCTAGCACATCAGCTAGGAACATTTTAACAAAGGGGATGAGCATTTTGGCAGAAACTCTTGTCTGACATCAGCTCCTGAAACACAAACATATATTTATCTTCAAAATAAGCAAGTAAAGCATTTCCATTCTTTTTCTAAAGAAGTACTTGAGACAGAGTTTTTATGTCCCCAGTGAAGCCATGAAATGGAATGGTGAATTGTATCACCTTAAAGTAAATCCACTAAACTAAAGAAGTTACATTGCAGCTGTTTGAGAAGAACCCTCTGAAAATTAATAACTATTTTGGGTCATTTCAATAGAAATCTCTACTGAATGGTGTATTTTTTCCAAGTAGACTTTATTTTTACTTCGTGAAGGAGAAAATAATTTGTAAAAAGAAAGGGGTTTTAAAAAAATTATTTAAGAAGTTACAGCTAAGCATGGCCTAGATTATTGATATAATTATCTGTGCATGATGTTTCTGTGTACAATTCATGTAAGTGCCAAAGCAAGAGATTATTTTGGATTGTGGAAAGCACGCAAGTGGAACAGGATGTTGAAATTTTAAATTAAGGCTGAATACCACCAGGAGCTTTCAAGGCATGAAACTTCAATTATTACTTGCTGGAGTTACCTGCCTTCAGTGCCTTATAGGCAAATGGGAAGATAAGACAGCTGCCTCTGGCACTGAAATAAGGTTAAATTTTGAAAGTTTTGCTACTCGGTAATAAGGAATAAGTTTAAGAATTTCAGCACTTTTAGGGGTTCTCATAATTACTTAGGCTAGAAATATTTAATAAATCTTTCATAAAAATGTGTTTTGCATAAATGAAAACCACAACCTTTTTATACTGAAATTAGGATCATGTCGTGAAAACTATAAAGAAAAACAATTATGTCATTTTCCTGACATGTGAATTTCTTGTTTGAAAAATCTGGCTAGGATTAATTGTGGAATAGAGTCCTGAAATACAAGGCAAAAGAATCATTGCTTAATTCAGAACTAGGCAGAACACAGTGCCAAAAAGTACCCAAGAGAAAATACAGAGCAACTCAGATATGGTGATGATGGAAGCCTCTGGAAGATGATAAAATACACATCGTACATGGAGCCTCTTATCCCTTCCTAGCTGTTTACACTCATACAAACATTGGTATTTTATACCTAAGGCTTCTCCTTTTCCTCTGTGCACATGCCTTTTTATAAGGAAATACCAAATTTTGCATGCTTCATGTTGTCTGATCAGTGGGCACCCATCTCCTTCACTTCCATGGCTCCTATTGGTGCAGCTGAACAAGTGCAGCAATGGGGAGAGTTTTGGAAATTTCCTGATGCTTTTACTGTGATCTCATTTTATGTTGAACGGGGTCAGGCAATGCTTTATATAAACCAGAAAAACAGTGTCCCTTTGACTCTATTCTTCCCTTGCCATTAGAGAAGGACCAGTGGTGGATTTTGGAGGAAAGAGGTCATTTATCTTTCAAGTGGAAAGGAAAAGCCTCAGTCAGGGCTCCCAGACACTAGTGGTGATACTCCTGTCCTTAGCAGGCACTGGATCATTCCCAGCATGAGGTTTTCCCTTGTCATGGGCTCCCTGCCATGACAGAAGACTCCTCCATAACTTAAGAGTAGGCTTGCATGCCAGCAGAGCACTGAATTTCAAGATTTTAGATTGCCACTTCAAGAGAGGAATCACTGTTTTTCTTCTGCCTTCCAAGTATAGCATGATGTAGCCACTCAGGTGGAGCTCACCACAAGAGTTTTTGTCTTGTTACTGCTTGGAAAAGGAAATTATTTATAGAAAAGGGGAGGAACGCAAGTCAAAGACTTGAGGATTCCTCTGCAGTGTGCTTAATCATCAAACACATCTCTCCTATTTGCAACCAGCTCACTTAGTTACCCCCATCTTTACATTTTAGCTGTTTGTTTCTTGGTTTTTCTTTCTTTTCTTCTCACTTGCCTGTTGAGAGTCAGGGAAGCTTACTGCTTACTAAACTGTTTTGAAAAATCCTGTGCTGAAAATAGTCCATTTCAGCTTACACCAGTTCAATTCCAAGTAGTAGCCAGGTTTGGACTTTGTTGTCTGCCATATTACATGGGAAAACATTTTCACAGCACTGTCAGGAGTAACAGATTACACTTTTAGCAACCAGAAGCCTGTCTATGCCAGAGCTGTCCCCTCTCTCTGTGCTGGAACAGTAGGAAAGGACCCACAGTCACTGTGAGGTCCTTCGTTTGGTGAGCAATTTCAGCGTGGCTGTTATTATGGAAGAACGCCAGCTACTGTGGTGGAGATACTCAGGAGTTGCTCCTAAGCACTACTGCTCCTAGTCCAGCTTTAGTGTTATATACAGCTCATAGTCCAGGTTTAGCGTTATATACAGACCCCTTTTCTTTCCATGGAGACTGACACGCAGAATCTGCAACCCACCTTTCTGAGCTGAGAGGGCCTTTTGCCTCGGGCCCTGCTGACAGCTAAGGGACTAGAGAGGCATGCCATCAGGGTGGTTCCTTTCTGATCTCAGATTTGCACGGGCAGAAGGACATGGGATAGCTCTTATCTGTGTTGTAGTTTGTTCTGTGAAACAATGTTACCATCAAAGCCTGCTTTATTTTGACTTCTCCACAATTAAAAAGAGCAGATGAGCCAGAAAGAAGCAAAGCTCTTTGTTTAAATGAAAATATTTAGGAGCTGGCTAGCAAGATCACCAAAAGCAACCACCTGTTTCCACTTGAACGGATCTGTTTGCAAGTTTCACAAGTCAGAGGCTTCTTTTTGGAGAAAGCTTCTGCATCGACTCAAGATAGACTTGAACTAAACCTCTGCTTTCACCATCTCCTGCCCTTTTGAGGTGAAGATTCAAATTCAACTGTTTTACTAACCTTGAATGAGCAGGGCTTCCCCACCCTTCTAACCCCCACTGCACCTGGAAGTTTAGATCCGGACTCTGTCTGTTTTGCAGCTTTAGGTCACATCACCGGCTGATGCACCTTTGATTTTGGAGGCATAAAGCTCTTAGATGGAGGCGGATTTTACAAGTGACCTCCGGGTTCCATTTCCACTGGCTGCCTGTAAGATCTAGGCACCTGTGGTAAAAACAATGCCCAATCTCCCTTTGCCTCAGCCTTGCCTGCAGTTCCACGGTGCAGCTCAACATTGTCCCGCCTGGCACAGAAGGCTGGCAGAGGACGCGTTTCCATAAAGTTCTGCATGGGAAGGGGCGTTGTTATTTAAGAACACAGTTGCGGATCGGGTCGCCGTGCAGACCCGCTGCTGCCGGGAGCCGGGAAAGGCGGCGGCAGAGCGGAGTGGGGGGCGGACCCGGCCGGCTGCCTGCAGGGGAACGGGGACGGTGAGGACGCTGCCCGGTTCCGCCGGGCGCCCCGCTCGCTAAGCCGTCTCTCCGAAGTGCCGGAGCCCCGTGCGCTGCCGCAGCTCTCGGGCCGCTGCCCGTGACCCTTCCCCGGTGCCGACGGCGGGGAGCGGGGGGCGGCAGGCGCTGCTCCGCGGCGCGAAGGGGCGGGCAGCAGCCCGAGGCGGAGCCCGGGGTCCCGCAGGCGGCCGAGGGGATGGCCCCGTGCCGGCCGGGAGGGGCTGCCGGGGCCGCCGCTGCGCGCCCGCGGTGCCGCTTACCTGGGGCCGGGGCGGTGGCCAGCAGGGCGGCCAGGGCCGTGGCCAGGAGGCGCATGGCCCGCGGGGCGCCGGGTCCCTTCCCGTCCCTTTCCTCTCTGCCGCGCTGCAGCTCTCCTCTCCTCTCCTCCCCGGCCTCTCGCCGCCTCCTCCCCGCCTGGTCCTCCCTTCTCCCCTTGCCTTTCATCTCCTCCCCTTTCTCCTCCTTTTTTTCCGCTTTCTTCCTTCCCTCCCTACTTTTCTGCTCGTCCCACCGTCCTGCCTCCTATTCAAGCTCTCCTCCTCTTTTTCTCGCCTTCTTCCCCTTCTCCACCTTGCTCAGGCCTGCGGGGCTGCTCCAGCTGTAGTCCCCGTGATCCCCCCCGCACACACACCCCCTCTGCCCAAAGGACGCGGACCTGTGCAGATGGTAAGTGGGAAGCTCCCCTCTCTGAGCACAGAAAGTCTCTTAAGGAGCGGGTGAGACAGCGTGGCAGCTGGGGGTTCTGGGGCAGGGTGATGGGATGAGGAAGGCTGCGTTCTGTATCCTCTCTGCTTTCCTGGACGTGTTTGAAATTTTGCAGACCTTCATGCCGCTTCCTCTCATCCTACTTCTTAACTGGAATAGGATCACTATTTCCAGGCAGTTCTAGTTAATGGCTGTCTCCCTTTCCATGGGCTGTCTTAGTGGAAGCCTGGGGACGAAGAGGTCTGTCAGGCAGGAGCAGCCCTTCAGCAGGTGTGGGATTGGTTGTTGTAGGTTGTTTGAACACCCGTGCTAGGACATTACACACCGTGCTCTGGTGTTGAGAGGTTCTTCGCCCTCTGCTGTGGCAGCACAACGGTAGACCACTGACATTCACCTTCTCTCTAAAAAAGTCCTGAATTAATTGATACAGCAGCTTAGGGTGCACCACCCCAAGGTTACTCTGTTCGCCAAATGGTACTATACCTCTAGGCTAGAAAGGATAAGGAAAGCTGGCACCAGGCGATCTACACCCGCCCTTCCCCTTGCTTCTTTTGAAAGCGTTTATCATTTGAAAGCCCACAAATCACCAGAGACATGGGCTTAATCCTTCTACCAGCAGGTATGATGGGTTATGCCTGATTTTAGTATTCACTGTGCATGAAGTGTGGACGATACAAACACGTTGGCGTTCCTGCTTCCCGGGATAGGGCAATTAGTACTGATTTAGCTACTCCACCCCTCGCCTAGTAATCACTTAGGCAGGATAATACACGTCTGCTTTTAAGCACCACAGAAAATTTAGCTTGTGCTTTATCTGATCCTTATGAGACTGAACGCTGCCTTTAATATCAGGCAATTCATTTACTTCAGGGACTTTTTCGTCTGTACAGCAAACACTTATCACAAGAGAATGACAGGTCTGGATTATACACAGAACAATCAGCAAGCCTGAGGAAACAGGGGGACTTGTTAAAAGTTGTACTGCCTGGGGAGCTAATTAAGTAGATTGAAGTCTAATCCCTTAACATAGCAAAGGGAAAGCCTATCAAAGAGATAAACTAATTCAAAAAGAAACAAACTCACAAAAGCTATACTAGCAATTATTTAACTGGATGGTCCTGATGGAAGCTCCATCTCAGGAAGTTCTTCGACTACCAACTGAGAGGAAAACCAGGGATGACTGATTTTGCATACTCTTTTTCCAAACCATTTGCCACTTGCCACTGTTGGAGAAAAGATCTTAGGCTGGATGGACATTTTAGAGACTCTAATATTTCTGCTAGACTCGCTCACACCTCACTCCATGTCTCTCATAAATTCTGTAAGTCTACTAATCTTTTAATGGTGTGTATAAAATACTGATGTAAAGATATCAATAAGGACTGCCCAGGCTCTCATGTGAGTGCCTGGACCCTACAGAGCTTAAAGATGCGCTGTGAGAATCAGTATCAATGTTCGTCATTGTTTATCCACTATCCAAGGGAGAAAATTAGGAGAGACAAAATGTAGCTAGAGCTCAGCCTAGCTGTTAAGGATAATAAAAAATGTTTCAATAAATTCATTAACAACAAAAGGAGGATTCGGGAAAATCTCCATCCTTTACTGGATGCAGAGGGAAACAGTAACAAAGGATGAGGAAAAGGCTGATGTGCTCAACGCCTACTTTGCCTCAGTCTTTATCAGTGGAACTAGCTCTTCCTTGGTCACCCAGCTTCATGAGCTAGGAGCCATGGAGGGGAAGGAGAATTACATCATTGCATTTAAAGAGAAAGTGGTCAGTGACCTGCTACACCACTTGGATTCACACAAATCTATGGGACCAGATGGGCTACACCCAAGGGTAATGAAAGAGTTGGCAAACATGCTCACCAAGCCACTTTCCATTATTTACCTGAGGTCTTCGCTAATGGGGGAGGTTCCCATGGATTGGAGGGTAGCAAATGTATCACCCATCTACAAGAAAGGCAGAAAGAAGGATTAGGGAAACTATAGGCCCGTCAGTCTGACCTTGGTACCAGGAAAGGTCATGGAGGTCATATAGAGGACAACTAGGGGATCAGGCCCAGTCAGCATGTGTTTATGAAAGGTCCTGCCTGGTGAACCTGATCTCCTTCTATAATAAGATGACCCGACTATTGGATGAGGGAAAGGCTGTGGATATTGTCTACCTAGAATTTCAAAAAGCATTTGACACTGTTTCCCATAGAATTCTCATGGAAAAACTGGCTGCTCGTGGCCTAGATGAGCACAGGATCTGCTGGATCGAGCACTGTCTGGACAAATGGGAGTAGTGGTCAATGGAGTTAAATTCAGCTGGTGGCCAGTCACAAGTGGTGTTCCTCGGGGCTCAGTGTTGGCACCATTCTGTTTAATGCCTTTATTGATGGTCTTGATAAGGACGTAGAGTGTATCATCAGTAAGTTCACAGATGACACCAAGTTAGGTGGGAATGTAGATCTGCATGAGGATAGGGAGGCTCTACAGAGAGACTTGGATAGATTGGATTGATGGGCCACTCTTAATGGTATGAGCTTCAACAAGGCCAAGTGCCGTGTCCTGCACTTGGGCCACAACAACCCCATGCAATCTACAGGCTTGGGGAAGAGTGGCTGGAAAGCTGTCTGGTAGAAAAGGACCTGGGTGTTCTTAACTGACAAGAGGCTGAATAGGAGCCAGCAGTGTGCCCAGGTGGCCAAAAAAAGCCTATGTCATCCTGGCTTGTACTAGAAATTAGTGTGACCAGGAGAAGTAGGGAAGTGATTGTCCCCCTGTACTCAGCACTGGTGAGGCCATGCCTCAAGTATTGTGTCCAGTTTTGGGCAAGTCAATACAAGAGAGATATCGAGGTGCTGGAGTGCGTGCAGAGGAGGGCAGCAAACCTGGTGAAGGGCCTGGAGAATAAATCTTATGAAGAAAGATTGAAGGAGCTGGAACTGTTTAGTTTGAGGAAGAGGAGGCTAGGGAGAGACCTCATCACTCTCTACAGCTACCTGAAAGGATGTTGTAGAGAGATTGGTGCTTGTCTCTTCTTGCAGGTGATAGAATAAGAGGGAATGGATTCAAGCTGCAACAGGGTAGGTTTAGACTAGATGTTAGGGAAAAAAAAATTCACGGAAAAAGTAGTCAGACACTGAAATAGGCTGCACAGGAAAGTGGTTGAGTCATGATTCCTGGATGTGTTTAAGGGTCATTTAGATGTGGTGTTGGGGGATGTGGTTTAGGGGTGAACTTTATAGAGTAGGGTTAATGGTTGGACTTGATGATGCCAAGGGTCTTCTCCAACCGGAATGATTCTATGATCCCAGTTACCAATGGCACTAACAGTTCCTTTAATTGCATCAAGAACTCTGATGAGCTTTGGGACAAGTTAGATCAATCAGTTGGTGAGAAGGCTTCACATGGTGTATTCTCCTGTGATAGTAGATAAAAGAAGAGTCAGAGGCACATCTACATCTGGGGTTCTCCAGTTTCACATACCTGGCAGTTTTCTGAAAACATACTCCTTCTGTCTTGCAGCTTGTGATCTCTGTACCTTTGACAGTTCTCTGTGTGTCATGGGTTCTCTCTTTTGTACAGAATTATTTAGTTCGTATCTTCCCCACTGAAAGATCTTCATTAATGTAAGAACATGAAAAGTGCTCCTTATTCTTAAAGGGGCATTTCTTTTACATTTCAGAATGTACTTTTACAAGTGGTTTAGGCTGAAAGTCTTTTATACTTGCCATTGTATAAATAAGCTCAGGTGCTGCTGCCCATTTAGATTTTTTTTACCAAGGGAGGGCTTTTCTTTGCACAGCTAGGAACAGGACCAATAAGCTTCTATGCATGGGTCTCCCTCTTGCCACTAATGTGTACCATCAGCAGCATTCGTTAGGCAACCCAGCACCTAGCATACCTAAATAAACCTACATTTTGCCAGTCTCTTGGGATATACTTGAGGTCCAGACAGCACTAGTCAGGCTAGCGAGCTGTTGAGAAACACAGGCTGCTGACCTCCCATCTTCTCGGATTTGTTGGATGATTTTATGCAAGTGGGTTCTAACTTCTGGGCTGCAGCTGAGTCGTCTCTACCCTTCCTTTGTGCCTGGATTGGAAGGGTTTGCTGAAGGAATTGGTGCAACTTTCATGAAAGGTTGCACTTAAGTGGTTTGCATTATTTCACTGTGAAAACCTATTTGTAGCAGCAGAGACATTTCTGCTTTTGTCAAATGTTTATTAAGCTTGTTGATGCTTCTTGCCCAACATCATCACATTTTACCCATGCACCCAAAATCCCAGAAGCCAAACGATCATGCAGTACAATTCCCTTTCTCACCCACAGGCCAGGCACACAGCTCCATAAGCCTGTGCAGCTCCCTTAGCTTATCTGGAAGTGTGCTGACGCATGCGAGTGGAGCCTCTGACACGCAGGATATGGCTTTCTCAACTTTGGCAGCATCTACGTGGCCTTGTTTCCTGCCAGAACGGGTCTGCTCTGATGAGGAAAGTGCCTGCTCAGCACTCCGGTGCAGCTGACACAGCTCAGGCTGCCTGTCTGCACAGAGCTTGGAGCCCCTTGATCCCTGGGGCACTGTTGTTGAAACCATCAGCTTTGGTCACTCTGGGTGAGACCTGCTGTGCAAATCCCCTTTGCCTTTCTGCAAAGTCTCATCTCTAAGGAGAGGTAGTCACAGCCTCTTGGCTTTCTCTGTCTTGTCCTCCTTCCCTGGCTGTTATTCTTAACCAGACTTCTTCTGTTACCACTCCAAAACTGTCTCCAAAACCTCCTGCAGGATTCCTCTGAGCAGAACTACGGCTTGCCCTTACAGCAGTATTGCAGTGCGGCAGAGGGATGCAGTAGCATCTGCTGCAATTCATACAGGGCTGCTTTGGTTGTGCTCTGGCACTGGTGAAAATGTCTCTATGAGGCTGCAGGCTCTCGCTCTCTGTAGCTAGACTGATGTGGACTGGTTGCTTGCTTTCATACCTGATACATTGTTAAGGAGAGTTATGCTTGTACTGAGTGATGTATGGGAGTTTGCTATCCACATGCAGCACTAAACTGTCTCTCTGAACTGCTCTTCTTTACCTGGACTGATCAGGGCAGCTACAGGTTATCACCCTCCCACACCTCATCCAGGCAGCATGCAAACATGCTACCTGCCTGTCTGAACCTTATCATGGAGACACAAGTTATTGTGAGGCCTTCTTCAGAATCCAGCAGCTGGTAGCTCTCATTGCCCCAGGAATCCTAATTACAAATGAACGTTCAATGATGGACAAAATCCAAACTGATTCAGTGTTGCCAGGCATGGAGAGAGGTTGGATCTGTATCCAAACTTTCTCATCCCTTTAATGGGTCAAATTAACTTTGAATAACATTGTTTAGGATTCAAAATTCTACCCTTGTATTTTTCCACAGACTGTCCATATTTTGTGGACTGACGTGTGTGAAATACTGTTTTGTGGATCCAGCACCATGTCAATGGGTAAGACAACATAAGCATCGTGCTTTTTAGGTCTCAGAATGTCATGCAATGTTTATGCTGTGTTTGGGGCTGTGATGCTAGTTTACTTGTTGCTATTTATTTCTGACTGATTGGCAAGTTGCTGGATAGGGTGATGTTGTTGATGAAGTTTTCCTTTCCCCCGGTGTAAGAGGACCACCTTCCATTCTGTTTACCTTTTTTTTCAGATTATGAATGATACAGATGTATCTGGGTAGGATCTGATGTTTTGTGTGGTGCAGCCATTCTTTCATGGGTAGGTGAAATCCTTACTATTGATGCTGTAATGTATTTTTCCATTTTCTCTTTCTTCAATAAGAGCACCTTTTTTTTTTTTTTTTTTTTTTTTGTTCAGGAAATTTGTTTTTGTTACTACTTTTATGATTATGTTTGGGACTGCATAAAAGCACAGAGGATTTATTATGTTTTTCTTAGCTCTTGCTTCAAGGTTGATCGTTCCAATTCGTAGATCATTCCACGATCATTTGATCATTCCAAATTTTCAATCCTGAAAAAAAAGGATTTGTGGATGTTTTGCAAGAATGTTTAAAGCCTTTGTCATGTGTGCTCTCTGCATCCTTAGGCTCGTGCAAGAGTTAAAACCTGACTAAGTCTTACTGTGCATTGTCATGCAAAAGACATAGTCTCAGCTTCATATAGTGGTACATAGCAGTGTCATTTGAGGACCATTAAAAGTCCCATTCCAGTTCTGTCCTCCAAAGACAGGACTTTGAGCTATCCTTATTTCTGGCAGTAGGTGAGTAAATGTCAAGCTAAGATGGATTTCAAAGCCTTTTCAGTGCATTAATGTGTTCTGGCTATACAATTCTCATTAGGCTCTCATCCCAGTTAAAACATTACTGACAGTACTTTGCTTTGAGCTACCCACTGTGAGCCTGCTGATCTCACTCTGCCCAGCTCAGTGAAGGCATTGATTCCAGAACCACGCGGTTGGTGAGACCTGTCCTGCCAATGCACTGTGGCATCCCCTGCTTCGGCTTGCCTGCCTCCCCAGGTAAGTGTTGAGGCCAGTTTTAGGGAATCACAAGGCTGTCCTGAAGAGTGTGGAGGCATGGTTTATTCATATTTAAAACTTTGTGTCCATAATTTGTTTCTGGATCTTCAATCTAAGAGACATTGCACTGCCTCTTTGTCAACAGGAGATACAGAGATGACTCTGCTGGGAAAGAGCAATGATCTGTCTAGCTCAGTGCCCTTTTTCTGACTTTGGCTGATAGCAAATACTCAAAGAAGTGTGGTATGTGTGGGTCAAACACAAAGCAGACTTTTCCAGCTTCATATCATTTGCAGCACTCACTGTCTCAGCAAGATTTTGTGTCTCAGACCTTCGCCAATAGGATCCAACAACACTATGTACTCCTTTGTCACTTTGTTCTTGACTGAAGAGACAGAAGTTTGCCAGCACATCCTTCTTCCCTGGTTGAAGAGGCTCCATGGCTCCCATGATACTGGATTTTTCTCTGACAGGAATAAAGCTTGATAGTTACAGAGGGAGAACTTTCTGAGGTGAAGCTGATCATGAAAGAATCACTGAACCTGCACAGTGACACTCAGCCAGCTGCTGCTGTCAACTGGTGCTACATGGCCCAGGAAAAGTCACAGTACAAAAGTGGTGAATATATCAGAAGGTACAGTTTATTTGTTTAGCATCTATCTGGTTATGTTTGGATTATTGTCTGAAGTTCTCAAACATTTCTTCAACAAATTTTCCAAATAAGCAAATTTAGCTGAATGTATGATAAGAATAAAGACTTCCCTATAAATTCCTTGGGCCTACCTGCTTCTGCTCTGGCCAGAAATATTACAAGAAATGCACCCCTTGCCTACACCTGGTATTTCTGATCAGACATACGGATTGAGGAGAAAGAGGCAGTGGCTGAGAAAAGAAGCTAATAGTTATGGAATGCAGGGTTTGGATGAAGGTGAATTAAGGTGAAGATGTGAATGAGATATAAACCAAAACTGCTCAGATGTTGTTCCTAGCTGATATTACATATGTTATTACCTATGCATTAGTTATCCCTACCTGCAGAGCTCTGATACATGTAGAACCAACCTTCTCTAGAAAGTCTGTTTGGAAAATTGACTGTGAAGCTGTTCTCTAACTAGTGAAACCACATTACTACCTGCACTTTACAAACTGCAAGCTCACCTTTGGAAAGAGCTGAAGTTCACAGCTGGAAAGCAACAATGGACTTGAAAAAAACATGCACACCAACTGGAGAGACGTCAGAGGAAAGCCTGGCAAAGCTCTAGAAAACATGGCCTGTGAGGAAGCACTGAAAAGCTTTGATTGCACAGTGAGACCTGGGAAGCATAATAAATCTCTAGGTGTTGTAAGGCTCTCTCAAAGAGAGGGAATAAACAACCATCCATGTCTATTGACAGTAGAGAAACTGTGGATCCAGATTGCAGGAAGCAAGACTAGATAATTAGGAAATTAGGTTAGTTAAGGTCTGGAATAGGGAGATGAGAGGCCCTCATTATAAGACTTTAAATATAGATTGGACAAATATTTGTCAGAAATAGTCTCAATATACTTCATCAGCTTTTCAGAAGGGTATTGGACTAGAGATCAGAAGAGCTCTTCTAGCCCTGTTTCCTTTGGTACTGTTTTATGCTGTCTATGTTGTCTCCTATAGTAGAAATACTGAGTCCTTGAACATGCCACAGAAAAGGCATTTAAACTCTTCACTTCTCAAGGAATAACAAGATATTGTCTCTGACCTACTTTGTCCTACTTACACATCTTGCCTTCTTATCTTCATTTTCTACCACATCCGCCAAGACCTTCTTCTATTTCTGCCTTTCTAAGTTAGGGTAATAAATACTGTGCTTCTGGTTTGCATTTCTTCAGATTCCAGGCTGGAAACTAAGTACCCACACACGTACCTATAGCCCAGACTTTGTTGTCAGAAAAGCAGGGAATCCTTCCCTAACCTCAGGAATGTCCCTGGAAGATGTGCTTGCCTTTTGCTCTGTTGTTAGGAATGTTGTCACTACACTTTGGCAACCGCTAACTTAAAAATAGTTTCTTTAAACTTAAAAACAGAAGTAAAGCCCTACTGTTTCTTAAGGAATTCTTTCAGTAAAGATCTTTACCAGAGACAGTTTAATCAGTATGCACCAGCCAAATTTTCTATGCTATATAGGATTGAGTTGTGGTCAAATTTTGACCTCTGAGCTTCTGGAGGAGTTAAGGATGAGACAAGTGGCTATGTTTCCCACTGAGCAGTGAAATAATGAACAAATATCCAGCAGATCCATGAACTGCTTAAAAAGTTACCCTCTTGAGTTTCTAAGGTGATCTCTCTGAAGAATTTTTGGAACAGCTTTGAATAACAAAATATTTGACTTTCATGTCCTTCAAATATTGAGTATTTTAGGATAATTTCTCTTTCATTTTATAGATGAGGATGTATAGTATATATAGCCTTTAAGTGAAAAATAGGCTGATATGTGTACCAAGTTAAAGGCATCTTCTTTGCATAGCTGTCAGGTGCTGAATGTTGTGTGTTCTTCATCTTCTTTCCTTTAAAGTTAAAAATAAGAAGCAGAAGAAATACTTTATCTATTCTTCTTCAAAGTACTGAACTTCAGGTGCCATTTGTTAAATGATTCTTTGCAGACAATATAAGAGAAGCGACATCTTGCATATCATACATACCATATGCTTGGATCCATCCTTTAATCAAACATAGACAGTTTTCTTAGCGGTGTTGTGGCCACATGGATAAGATAGATACAGGGTTGCCATATCACAACATTAGCTCATATTTCTTCTGTCTGAAAAGTTAACTTTGTATAAGCTCTCAAATCTGTACTAAAAAAAAAGAATCTGATCTTTTTTTCCCGCATTCCTCTCCCTACATGAGATGACAATAGGCAAAGTTCCTTGTTTATCTCCTAAAGCAGTGAGAAGACAACTGCTTCAACAGTGAGCCTTAGAAAGGCACCAAATTAATTACACTGTTTGATGGAAGAGGGGAGGTCCTGACCCATTAAAATTAGTCATTTTGATGTTGTGAAGTAGCAGCCAGATCCCTTTTGGCTGTGTCCAATCTGATTTGCTGGCTCCATGGCTACATGGAGCAATTCTCTGTGCAGGGCAGCAGGGACGTGCGCAGAATTACGAGTAAGCACCCATCAAATTCCTCTGTGAAAATACAAAAAGTGTTTTTCCTCTGTGCTTTCTAAATGATAGAAAACCTGTATGAATGGTTCTCTGTGACTTGGGTAAGACAGCTGTGAACTCAGGACTGTCCCCTGGAAATATGACAAATTATTTTTCTGACCTATGGAGGTATTAAAAGTTTACTGTGTAGATTTTAAGTTAGATGTTGGCAAAACTCCCAGATGTTGCATTTCAAATGGCTGACTAATATTTGCTCAGTTTGAAAAAAGGAACAACTCCTGGTGGAGAGCCTGTGTGTACAGCATGTCTACTGCAATGTGTTTAAGTCTATCAGAAGCTATTAATAATAGGGGTGGAGTGTTAAGATGGAGATTGCAGGTGGAGAGTGACAATAAGCAGTGTCTGAGTGCAACGGCAGAGGTGGTAGAACAGTGTGAACGTTAAAATGTGATGTTTTTTAAAAAGTCAGATATTAAAAACTTTGGGGAAATTGCCAGCAAAATTACAACAGAGGTGTGGAAAGCAGCAGCAGAGCTGACACAGGTCACCTTATGCCAACAGGCCAAGTATCCACAGCTTTGTGTCTCTGCTGAATCTCAGTAGCTGCAGTAGGTTGAGGAGCTTTTCCTGTGACTTTGGGATTTGTTGGAGAGCATCTGTGAAAGAAGGGTGTCATTTACTGGTTTGTCACCACAGTCATTTACTGCCTTCTTGAAAAAATGGCCCATGACAGTAATTTATCCACTTTTTTATTTTGGGGATCTGTCAAGAGAAAATGGAAAGGGGCGGGGAGGTGGGGATGTCAGAGGCTGAAACTTGTAATATTGAGATCAGTGTATCACTTTTTTAGGTGAAGCAGTTCAGGTTCTCTAAAACAATCCTCCCTTGGTCAGGGGACCGATCACTCCACTGACACAGTTAATACATCTCATTTGCTTTTTTTAGGTCTGTGGGGTTATGTATAGGAAAACAATGCTGTTACCTGGTGCAGCAATTTTGTCAAAATGTGTGTTGTCCACAGCAGACATTGAGCAAAGGCTTTCCAGTTGAGAGGGTTATTGCTGAAGGTTGTAAACTGTGTGTCTCATGCTTGGAGTTGATTTCACCAGGCTAATGGAGGGGCTCAGAGGTTTGTGTGTGCCTGTGGTGAAGCACAAATGTAAAGGAGGAGGAATCAGCTCCTTCTCTGGGATTCACAATAGACATCATGCCAATCTTTCAGGGGAGTCTGTATCTGTACCTAGGTAACCTCTAAAATTAACTAGAATAGGTGGGTGAAATCATCTAAATTCTGCCTAAATGGCACATAAGGTATATTAGTACCTTGTTGAAGAGCTACTGATGATTCTGCTCTTGAAGTCTGATTGATTTTTTTTTTTTTAATTTTTTTTTGTACAGACTCCTCTCTGACTGTCAGTGCAAAGGCAGACACAATTTGAAGAGAAAAGCTAGTCATACAGTGAATTACCACATTGCTAAATGACCATAATGCAAGGCATGGTATATGCAAGTAATTTTCACAAAGGAGTGTATTTGCACATTGCTCTGAAAAAAAAAAAAAAAAAAAGATTGTAGGGAAAAAAAGGAAAGCAGGATACTATCTCTTAAAAGTAATAGCACACAATGCATGCTCCAAAACGTTCCAGAATTGTTTGTGGTATAGCCTCAGGGCAAGGAAATATTATCATTAAAAAGAAGTAATTTGAGAGAAGCTGGAGATCATAATATTGTACTTACCAGCTGCAAAAGCATACCATCAAAACACAGGTTTCCGATAATACACAGACTTTCTCTGCTTCTTTTGATCTGTTAGAGTGGAACAAATATACTTTCCTTCTCTGACACTGAACTTAGGAAAGTAAATAAAATCAAACCCATACTTAGAGAGCTGATTCACAGGCAACATTATGCTTGCATATATGTCAAAGACATATGTTGTTAGTCATTATAATTAAAATAATAGACACATCTGTTTTACAGTGAAATGTGAGTAATGTGCCACTAATTACTAACATCTGTAGTTCTTTCTAGCTATCAGATTGCCATTTTTAAATGCTGCAGATTAATAAAATGTGCAAAAGCACATTTAAAATTTAAATTTAAAAATTATAATACCCTGAGCCATACTTTCATTTTACTTATATTAGCATTTGTTGTCAGGGACTTCCTGGCTTTCCATGAATTTTCTGGTTTGCCCCCTACAGAACCCAGAACAGGTGTTCAACAACTGGACTGATATTTCTTCCCTGCCTTCCCAGAGAAATGGGTCTAAGCTTGCCCTCTCTTTAGGGTAAGGGCAGCTTTCCTGGGGGCCTGTGTCTGTCAGTAATTGTGTCCTTTCAGAGCTGTTCAGCACTGTTTGACAGCTTCCTTATTTCCTGAAAGGTGTCCCCTAAAGCCTTCTTCATTTGTTTTGGTCACTCCTTCTCTGATGAATGCTCTGTCTTGATCCACGTCAGGATCAGCAATAAGATTTTCCTCCTTCGTCAAGTGTTAGAAAATTGTCTTGTTTCCAGCTTGTTAACTGTCCATACATTTAATTATTACACTTCTTTAATGGGCTTTGCCTTTGACCTATTTTATCCTCAGTGTAGTGCTAATATGACTGACTGTGGCATTCCATTGACTTGCACATCAGAGACAAAATTAGTAAGCATCCCACAGCTGGCAGCCAAACCATGTGTTGTAGCCATGCTGTCCAAACTTCCCCAGAAGTAGCAGCACTGGTTTTACCATTATTAAATTTGCCAGGCTTTGCTTGCTGGCTCATCAAAAATGATGGCTCTTCCATAGTTTTAAACTCTGGGCAGAGTTTTTTGGCTTGTGTGCTGAGTCATGTCCTGTTGTTTTGCTCTCTGAGCTCCATGGGCGGGTCCTGTCTTGATTTCTTTATTTACGGTGTTTTTTGCATGCTATCGTGGCCACAGTATCAGAGCAGCCTGCACTCTGTAAGCTCCAGTCGAGTCTCAGTGACTTCCTTTGCTTGTCATTTTCCAGATGTTTTGCCAGCGTTTATTTCTGGGTCTTTCACGAGCCCATCTCTGACTTTTCTGTATGTGTGTGCCTTAACACCAATTAAGAACTGGTCGCTTACCAGGGACCTGGTTAGTCAACTCCCATCCTCCCGAACACCCTTACTCCCTTCTCCGTAAAAAAAATGTTCATCTTTTGAGTCTTAGATCTGTTACAAGCTCCTTTTATACTTTCTGTTTTCCCTGCATTAACAAATCCTGCTCCATTTTTGCATGGAATGCAGTCCTCCTTAAGATTCTGCAATCCATTTTCTTTGTGAACCTCTTGGCTGTCTTATTTGAAAACTATTAAAAATCTCAAGTGTTTGAGATCCAACTTTTATCAGAAATAATTATTGACTTTCTGCCCAGTATCCTTCTGATAGCATTCATTATTTGTAGCTGTAGAAACTGTGGAGATCTTCTCTAAGGGTTTTTCACTAGCAGAGAGTTTACCCACTCTGCAATCACTCCTGCAGAACAGTTTGATTCTCTGCCGATACCGTACTTTGTCCTGAGTTAATGCCAAGTCTGGGAGTGTGACAGACTGTAAATGTGATGCCTGAGCATGTCAGTATTGCTCTTTGTGAACCTCCATTGAACTGAATGTTTCCTTCTATGTGTCTCATACCCACACTTTTTAAAGGCAGAACTGCACACATGCTATGAACACTTTTTTTTTCCCCCAAGTCATTTAACTTTCTGCCCCACAAATGGCATTGAGGAGGAGGAAAATTAAAAGAGCTTAATGCACCCTGCAGCCTAGGGCTGTGAATTCCTCCCAGCTGCTTGCGGAGTGTTAATGGACATTGTACAGACCAAAAAGGGACAGAGGGAATCTGTCCCAATAGTTTTAAAGCTTCACCTCTGTTGCTAATGGCACCTTTGAGAGCTAATGAAATAGTTTGCAGATACGGGTCTGGTGTCTGCTAATGTTCATGAGTGTGAGCATACAAGTAGTATTGCATACTCCAATGGGAAGTTTACTTGGGCAGAATTCCTGCTGAGGTCAGCTGGTCTTTCTCCAGAGCAAATCCTTGCCCAATAAATCCCTTAATTATAATAATTATTGATTTTGTGGTTGTAGTTAAATATAGGAATATTAAAAAAAAAAACCAACCCAAACAAACCAAAAGCACGGGCTGTGCTTTCCTTTCTGCTTTGTTCTTTCCTGCAGTAATTACATCAAGTTACTTCCAGTCTTTGTTGGTGTATAGCTGAGTGTGGAATCATGCCTCCTATTGACGCTTGAAATAACTAATGGAAAACTCTTGGTTTTATACAATTTATTTCAAATGTGAAATCATGGCTTTAAACTAGTAAACAGCATATCATTTAATGAGGTCTGGAGAGAAGAGAAGACAGAAAAGAGAAGAGAAGGAAAAAAAAAAAAAGAAAGAAAGAAAAGAGGAAAGGAAAAGAAGAAGAAAAGAGAAGTCATCCTTATTTTTCCTAAATGAAGGTGTGATGGCAGAGTAGTTACCTCTGAGTTTTTGCCAGAGGTATAAGCTCCATTGTCATGCTAGTGATGAGTGTTTTCAAGACAAGTAGAGAATCAGATCTTGCTGCTTTGAGGCTTTTCTTGGTCAACTCAGCTGTAAATGGGTACCAGTCATTCCAGGTGATGTCAGAAAGGCAACTGTCTGTGATTAAAAACCTTTCTGTTTTCTTAAACTGAGTTGGCATGTATTGTCTGTGCCAATCTGATGGGCTGAACTGACTTGTCTTAAATTGTGGCCATTTTCCTACTACTTTTGCTGGAAGATGTGTATGTCAAGTGCAAGCAGGTATGTCTTGTAAGCAGCAGAACAAATGAAGTCTGCTTCCCAACAGATTTGTGTTATGTGCTTGGTTGACTAAATAAGCTAAATAAGGCTGTGGCTACTATTAGATGTCAGGTCGTCTGTAAAGAGAGATCTAGAGAATACTTCAGCCTTGGGAAAAGATTCAAATAGGGTTTTATGTCTTCTTAGACACTAGGATCCACGCTGTAGAGAGGACTAATAAAGTCTTTTTCTAGGTGTTGTCTTCATGAAAAATACTGGAATATAACTGTCTTGAAGGCTTCTGCCCTTCTGTCGAGCTCTGATAGAAAGTGGCCAATCTATCCAAAAATGAGAGCTCCAAAATTCTCTGAAATAAAATACTATCCAAATCCTAGCACTTCATGGTGGATCCATGCTGTCAAACATGACCTCTGAAAGCATCTGCCACGGGCAGGTTACTACCATATACTGGGAAACACCCTGAGTTCAGTTCTTCCAGTGACCAGTTATGATGCTCTTGAGTCCATGCTCCAGTCAGGCTGCAGCCAGCAGTGTGTAGGGATTAGTCTGCTTAAACTGAATCTTCACTTTCAGTTTAGGCAAAGTCTGTATGAACCTGCAGTGGTAGAGTAATTAATATTGCTTTAAAACAGGATCTGCTTCTCCTCTTATGCCTTCTAACATCCACGTAACTCAATTGCTTTGATTTTCTCTTGATTTCCCCCTGTACAAAAGAGGCTGATATTTACTCTCAGTATGAAGTTGCATTGATTTCTATAACAGCATTACATTTATATCAATTGGCAGCCTCCAAAAGGTCTAAAAGGCATAATCCAGAGTGAAACAGAAGAAATTCATGCCTGGCAGGCCACAGTTGGGTACTACTGTTAGTTACCAAAATTTCCCAGGAAATTGCAGTACGGAAAATAGGAAAATTTGGAGAATTGTGAGGAGTGTTAAATCCATCTATAAGTTTCTGTAGTATGCAAAAATTCTTCAAATAATTATGTAAATATTTATGTAAATATTTACCTTTCTCACTGAATTCTTAGAGTTCTTACCCAAGTCAGGGAAAGCCTCCCATTCCCCAGAGTCCTTAAGCATGTGCTTAACTCACAGAAGAAAGGATTTTAAGGAGAATTTTTTGAGGAGAGTATGAAGCCCTGTATACTTTCTATCAGCCACTTCCGTGTGGGAATCAAGCCATTTCTGTATACAGTTCCTGACTCTGGGGCAATTAAAATCTCAGCCATAATGTTATATTAACACAGAATTCAGTGTGCCTAATGACATATTAAATCTTCCTAAATTATAGCTAAATTACAAAAAGGACTAATTTACCAAAACCAGTTAATAAATGTTTAGAAGAGGAAGGTAATTGAATTATCCCTTGTTTGTCAGAGACAGATAATCTCCTTGTGAGAAATCTCATTTTTTCTGAAGCATGATTAATTGGCCTGACGAGTCAGAGATTATGACAAATTACGCAGGAGGAGATAATAAATAAGTCAGTAGGAAGGCCTGGGAGCAGAGAACTAGCAGCTGTTAATTGGTTTGAGGCTTGGTACTGCTTCTGGATTCACCCTGACCCTTCTGAGGTTTCCTTGCTCCTGCTGCAGACAAGCCATGCAGCAATCACAGCCACCCTTAGCTCCTTTCCCCCACGTGCCTGATTCAGATCAATAGCACCCCCTCCCCAAGAAGGATGCCTGCAAAACCACATGCTTCTAGGCCAATGACTGGTTTCTGCTTAGTGAATAATCAAGGACATGAGATGAATTTTTTATTTTTCCTTAGTCATGGTGGGAAGGCATTTAGGGCTCACACAGAAGGTCTAGTCACAGCTTCGTCTTGTTCCCCTTAAACTCAATAGAGAAAAAAAAAAATCAGTTGTGGCTGTGCTCAGCTCTGAATGCTGTGTGTCTAAGCCCTGCGATGCAGTGTACCTAAGGGACTACACTACAGAAGTCCACGCTCCTTTAGTAGAAGGCTTCAGCATATGCAGTGAGATGGCTCAGTTTTAGTGCATGTTGCTGGGCCATAATGCTTGTTGTGTCTCAAGCCTCAGCAATGAGCAGAGAAGCGCCAAGGGTGGGATATGTGCTGGTGCACCAAGATGCAGGCTGCTCCATCTGAGCACAGACTAGGGATGAGGCTGGTACTGAGGTGCTGAATATGGACTTTTGCTCTTCCTCTCATGACCATCTGATCTGAGTGTCTTTCAGTCTAATTCATGCAAAGCACAGGGCAAGGGTGTCAAAATTTGATCTTGTTTGAACTCTGTGTACAGCATTGCTGCTTTCATCATCTTATTTGAAAAGCTTGGCAGGTAGTAGAACTGAACGAAAAGTTTATTGGTTTTGTCAATGTTATGTGGTGTGGGCTTGATACTAATTTTCCATATGCACCCTCTTGTACATGCATATCATGCTATTTAACAATAACTAGATTTTTGTTATTGTCTTGTTAACATTACTTGGAAAATGCTATGAATTAGATCTAAGTTATTTATTACTGTTTGTTGGTGTCTGGATGATAGTACTCAGGGAAACCAGCTGTAGGAATTATTTCTATACAGGGTATGCAGGACTACAGCAGTGATCTTGTTGGGTAAGTTTAAGAGAGATCTCAATACAGCAAAGGGAAAGGGAATGGAGATGGGCAAACTCATTACTATTTGCACTCTGTAGTTGGGTAGTTGGATATACATTTAAATGCAAAAGCATACCTTTTATTTGCTCTGCACCTCTAATTCACCTCTGCCAGTCTCTAGTAGAAATTATTTGCACATGAGTTCCTGGCAATATACAATAAGCTTTTCCTTCACTGCATCTTGGGAGTCATTTTGAGAGGACATGCAGGGCTAGACTTTTGCCTTCTGTAAGCCAAGAACTTCTTGGACTTGGTGTGTGTCACAGGGGAGGAACTGCCTCTCCAATAGCAAACAGGTATGGGCCTGTTGTTTACTGAACTTGTGTTCACAATTCTGAGAATTCAAAAATAAGCACAGTCAGAATAATCCTGACTGTTTAGAAGTTTTGGGGTTTTTTTTAATTAGGACTATTGATCTCCCAGTTTCTGAGCCTTTGTGATGTAGCAGAGGTTCTAACTGGTCTCTACGGTCTCAAAAGCAATGTACATTTTAAAGTAGGGGTTGTCACAGCCACATAATTTGAAGACCTAGTATCTCAAGTAGAGTATCAGATAGTGCAAAACTTCAAGTTAAATAATGACTTGGCAGCATGCTGCGTTTGATTTATTCCAGACTCTGCTAGGGCAGTGATTTGATGTGATTGTAAATACATGTATCCTGCCTTTTCCTGTGCAATCACGGTTTCCCCCTTCCCAGAATCAGTTAGTTCCCTCTTATATTTAGTTCTCCTTTACGGCACCAGTTTGCTTATTTGAAAAAACAATTTCAGCAGCATCCCCAGCCAAGTACTTGCAAACCTGACATTGTCCCCAGCCCCACACCAAATGCATCCACTTAGGTTTTCATACCAGGACCCCTTGAGGTACCTCAGACCTTTTCCAGCTCTGCTTTGGGCATTGCATCCCTTTGGAAGGAATGAGCAGAAGCCTCCAGCAAAAACAGTCCCAAAGAGAACAGCCAGCTACCTGTAGCCTTCGGGACTTGAAGTCAGAGGCCTTCCATCAGAACAAAAAGATGACAACAGCCTCACAAAGAGGGACCTAGGTTGGAATAACAAGGTCCATAGCTGTCAGAGATACCAGTGTGTGAGGAGCAGCTTCACCAGCCAGCCTGCCCAGCCTTCACAGTTGCTTTGCCAGTTTCTGTAAGAACTGCTCGTCCTGCGAATATGCAGTAGCCTTTTCTCTTCAGTTCCTGGTTTGTGTTTTGTATGCATTTCAAGGTGGCAACTCCTTTGGAGTCATCCCTGCAGGAGCCCTTGTGCACTCACCACAGGTTTCCATTGCTTCCCTGGTGTCACTCTGATGAGTTTAAATATCAAGCAGCTTAAAACACAGGAGTTGTTCCCAAAAGGGGTGAATAGTCAGTGTTCTATATTCATTGGAGCATTTCAACGAGTTTTAATCACAACAGAATATGTTTGCATCTGGTCCCAGCCCTGTGGGTCCTCCCCCAGTACTGTGGAGTAATTGAAGAATATGATTAAAGGTAATTATTTTAATTGCCCATTGACTCGGGAAGATGTCTGATAGTACTGAGTAGAATCTGATCTGTAAAGGAAAGGCCTTGTGGATTGTCTGCATCAGGACAGACCACCATCAGCAGTGGTGTGAGGGATACAAATGAAACATCACTATCCTCCTATGAGCACTGCATGTATTACATCAGAGGAACATTTTTTAACTGAACAGAGGAGACAGAATCTCTGTGGTGTGACAGTTTGCCTGTGAAACTTGTTATTAGTCTGCAGAGTGTTCAGTCCCAGTGTAATGTCACTGACTTTGCTGAGGCTCCTGTTTGATGCAGTTTTGACTTAAAACACAGGGTTCTTTTAGGACTTAAAAGTCTGAACTGTGCTGATTGAGACAATATATATTCAATAAGGTGAAATACTTAAGACCTAACCATTCCAAACCCAGCATTTTTGTTGGAGGCAGCAGTAAAGAAGAATGATGGTCTAATAACTAGGTCACCCATGTTGAACTTGGAAAGCATTGTCTCTATTCTCTGCTCTGCTGATCCTTCATTGGCCTTTGGTGCAGCACTCGGGCAGCTCCATGTCTCATTTCTCCTCTCTGTAAAGAGTGAACATATCTTCTTAGGAGTACATGAATTACTTTTATGCTGTGTTAGTAGTGACCATGTAAATTTGCTGATGACAGGAAGGCAAAGGCTTTTTTGATTTTTTTATCCATAGATAGTATCTATGGTATCAACTACTTTTGACTGTGGAAATAAATTACATTGGAAGATACTAAATTCAACAGGACCACTTTTGTCTTAGTGATGCTAAGCAGAAGTTTGCTGTACAGCAGCAGGGTCTTCTAGGAAGGCATTGACGCATGCTTACAATGTTCTTAGACTTCAGCTATCTGTTTGCTGTTAGCCACTGTGGCAAAGAGGTTATTGGAGAAGATGGACTTTAGTCAGACTTAGACTGTCTATTCTAATATTCCCTGTGTACAACTAGTGCAATTTCCAGAAGTCTGATGCCTCCATAGGTGCTATTTGTTTCTTCTGCAACTACAGGCACTTGGTATTCAGACCTGGTTTATGCCATCGTATAGTGTCATACTTCTCTGTCATTTATTTATACTCCATTTATATTTCTCTTTGTAGTTGAGTATAAACATCTTTTCTTATCGGGTTTTCTAGGTAGGTATTTTCCTTTGATTGTATTTTCCCATTTTTGGTTGCCGAGTCAAAGCATTTTTAACAGCCTTTGTATTTTGATTGTGTAGTTATAAGAAATGGAAAAAATAATACTCTTGACTGAAATGATCTGATTTTTCTCTTACAAGAATGAAAGGCCAAGTAAGATTCAGGTTGCAACTGTTCTATTATGATATTTGCCATCCTTTTTGCTTGGGAGGAACTGAATCAAACTGTTCCACACACCGTGTAGAGCAGATTTACATCAGTGAGGGCTGATGTACAGGACTGCCCCAACAGACACTGCTTTTCTACCCGTGCAGTTCTACCGAGTCCTGTGGATTTACAGCTGATTTATTACTGTGTAAGCAAGCGCTGCACTAAGCTGTGTGGATCCTCCAGTTAGTCCTAATTTACACTGATGCAGCTGACAACAGGATTTGGCCTGAATGATCTCACTGTTGCTGTGGCACATGCATTGTAACTAAAGCCAACGCTGCATCATTATCTCTTTAGAAATGTGTGCTGTGTATGCAACTCTTAGCTCACTTCTTGTGTCTACAACTGCCTCCTCTTCTGAATAACTCTATTCAAGAGCACCATTATGTTGCTGTGCATCTGCTGTGAGGAGACCGCAGGTCCAGCATGCAATAAATGGGGCATGTGTCCAAACCCCAGCTCTGAAGTCCTTCCCACTGTTGGCCATTCAGGGTAATGCCAGTGATGTCAGGGAGAGCTCAGAGTGCTCAACATGGCCAGGTATAACCTGTGCTGGACAGGCAAATAGGTGATCACAGATGCCTACTGTGCTGGATATGGGATGCCTGGGCTGCATCCTTGATCAAGAATTAGTGGAGCTAACAGTGTCTTTTGTCTTCTGACTGCATTCCTCCAAAATGTTCCTCTTTCATCTATTTTTCCTTCCCTGATTATGTCCAAGTAGTGCTATGCAGCTTGACCCAAATTCAGGAGATGCTGATACTGCAAGCAGCACTGGTAAAGGTGGTTGTAGGAATGGGCAACATCAGCATCTCCTTGGGGGGAAAGAATGGTTGTGGTAGACTGACGTGTCCATGGAGAGCCACAGTGGCTGCTACAGTTGTGGAGCAGGAGGGTTGGACTTGATGAGACACTGGTTGCTGCTGCCACAGCAGCCCTGTGCAGTGGGCAGCAGTTACTAAGTGTGCCCAAACCTCGCAGTGGCAGCAGAAGCAGCAGCTCTGGAGGTCCCTTGTCCCCATATGTCTGTCTCAGGGATGCCCATCTTTTTCCTCATACCCAGGGAGCCAAGATACACACCAAAAAGTTTCAGAAACTCAGGAACTATCCTCTAGCACAGTGCATTTCCCCGAGCAAAATTACTAACTTTAATTCTCTAGGTCTTTCTCCTCTACTGCTTGGAACTTCCCATTTTTTGGTTTATTTTCATCTTTATTTCCCATAGTGTACTGAAATGATGTGAAAGAAACATTTGTTCACACAAATAAGGGAAGGTAATAGCTTCCCTCCCTGACCACATGCTCTCTTCTGTTCCAAGGCTTAATTAAAATGGTACTAAAGGAAGCAAATCAATTAAGAGATACCTTCCAAGATGGTTTATTTGCTTACACACGTACACACATGCAATTACTTACAAGTATCACATTACTGCTTACGTTTATCTGTTAGCAAATGCTGCTAATGAACTGTGGTGTTACTGAACTGGGTAACAGACACCTAGGAATTCAGGGAAAGTATTCCAATATATCAATTTTCTCTGAAAATAAACCTTACATTTTGTTGTTCAAAATGTGCAGAAAAATTACCATCCAGTTTCCTTTGCACATTTAGAGAACTACCTGCATTGCTAAGGTAATAGTCACATATTCAAATCCTTTCAGTTACAGTTACAAATAGTACAATAGCTTATTCTTCATAGAAACAAAATTCTGATAAATCTGCTCTTATGCTCTAACAGTATATTGCTGTCAGTCAGTATTTGCTGACACAAAGTCCCTGACTCAGCACATCAGCTCTGCCTTGAATGTGTGGGGTTAATTGCAGCTCTTCACAGTCTGAAAGTTGATTATTGGATGAAAGGCCCTGGCTTCTATGAGTTTTTTGAGTGATATTTCCTAATAATACAAAGAATTTCTAGGTTGGACTTCAGTCTAACATTTGCCTTCCCCCCCCCCTTGTTTCTTTTTTTTTTAAGCTGCATAACTTGTGCTATATTACTGTAGAGATGAACTGGAAAGAAATTCATTTATTATGATCTGCCACATGGCATGACTAAAAGCAGACACTAGTTTAAAGGTTAACTTTAGGAATGCATATTAGATGAGAGATTAAAAAATACATATAAAGTAAAAGTTCAGGCAGATTCAATCTATTTACAGTTTGTGGTCTTTGGATCTGGCCAGGCATTACTAGTAAGTTGCAATAAATAACGTAACATCCTGCTTGGAGTTATCTTGTAATGCTACAGCATAACAGCTATGCCTGTGAAATAGTTGTGATTTTACTGAATGGCGTGTGTGCCATCTACCTGAGGCTCTCAAGCCACTGAGCCCTGATGGATTTCCTGAGAAGAGCTGCAGGAATAGCAGAGGATGCCCAGCATGGAATTGCTGCTAGCCAAGTGCTCCCAGAGCTCCTACAGCTGACATTTGCTGCCCTTTCTTCACAAAGTGAAAGGAAAGCCTGGCTAGAAATATAAGTCTTCCTGCTTTTGTTGCACTTTATGATGACAATATCTGTTACAATAAAGCACTCTTGAAGGAAATGGAGACTTCCGGTCAACTGAGACCAAAGTCACAGGCTCACAGCTTTGGTAAAAGCTGGGATGTGTTTAAAATAACTTTGTTTTAAATAACTTTAATTTATTTAAACTATTCTAAATGTTCTAAGTCAAAGTTCTATTTTTTCTTGTTGTCACTCCCACTGTAAGAAGCTTCTAAATGGAGCCAGGCAAAGCAATTTTGATAAAATCAAATTCAACAGAATACATAAGGCTAGAGCATGAACAGGCTGGGAGACTGAAATTATTCACAAATTCTAATTTAATTTAGTGCATTTTATTTATACTAAAAAATTTTGAAAATGTGAATTTTGGAAATGTCAGATTAGCTTGTTTGTAGAATGTCATCAGATGTTTTGCTTCAAACGTTCAGGAACTTTCATTTTTTTTTGAGCACACAAAACTGTTTTCATTCCAATGTTATGAAAAGACATGAAAAACATTATTCCAAAAAGGAATTTTTCATTTTAATTGACCATAATTAATTTTAAGTGGCTGAAATTAGCATTACCACCAATAGTTAAAAAAATACATCAGTCCTAAAGCTAAAAAAAAATATAACTTTACTGTGAATGAAATATTTTCATATTAACACAAAACAAGTATTTCCTGAAACAATAGAGAAGGCTTGTTTTATTTCAAACTCAAATTAATGATTTTTAAGTTTACTTCAGTCATTATTTACCAAACTTGAAATATGGGTGTGACCATGGATTCTGCTGCTTAAATGTATTGCTACCTTTTTGATTATCCTGTATTTAATTGATTTTAGAAATCAATCATACACTTATTGCAGACTAAACAGCATCTATTAATGAGCAGAGCTTATCTATTGTATTTTCTTCATACATTTCCTTTATATACATGCTTTTAGGGATTGCAGGCTTTTTGTGAGCAGGTGATTGAAGTTAGCATGCACTATAAGCTCTTCCTGTAATCAATCAGTCTTTCAATTAAAGAACAAAGAAAGGAACTAGTGTTGGTGAGATTCCTGCCTGTGCACAAGAGACTTCTATTGATCCTCGGACCAGGTAACTGTCGATTGTAAAAGGATTATTGATTGTTTATGCTTTATTGTCCTGGTACATTGATGTCATCTCTGAAAAGAAAAAAAAGATTGCAGGTTAACAGTAACTTTCTGGCTTTGGTTTTACTAGGCATGATCCATAGCATCATTATAAAAACTGAGCTGTGAGATAGATTAAAAATTACAGGAATTCTAGAAAACTGTTAATGGAGCTGCTGGAATTACATTAATGTAGTTCCTCCCACCTAGCTTTTCTTTTCTTAGGTGTTTCTTTCTATCTTTGAAGGTATCTGGTTTTGCTAAGTGCATTACCAGAACAAATGTATGAGTCTGGCTGTTGTGGTGACTTCCAAATGCCTTCTTTGCTACCGTGTGGGAATCCACCAGCAGTAAGTAATGTGTTTTAGGATGGCATCCTACTCTAAGCACTGCTCTTCATGTTGCAGACTCTGTATTATTGTCTTTTGGGCTGCTTCCTTGTATTGCCTTGCCAAGAGTAGGGAGTAGCTGAGCAGCTCCTGAATACATATTGTGAATGCATCTTTCCAGGAGCTTCCTACTCAGAGTACCTACTAATGTGAGGGCAGCTGCATAAGGGCAGACAGCTTTGCAGTGTGACTGGGCCTTGTGTTAGGATATTCTAGGTATGTAACTAGTAAACTGGAGAGCAGGGCAGTTAGATGGCTTGCCTTATGCCATGTAGAGTGTCCTGCAGGTCCAGGCTGTCAGTAAGGACTTAGGGTAACCCCACAGCCTTTTTTGCTGCATGACCTTTCCCTTTACCTAGGTGGATGTGCCTTTATCATTTGTGTGTGTCTGCCTAGCACTGATGTTCCACTAGGTTCCCCCTTCACCCAGAACATACCTGTTTTGGCTTGATCCCATATTTGACCTGCAAAATATAGGGAGTGAGAGATTAATAGTGACTTTCAGAGCAGTAATCAAAGATGAGCATTCAAAGAAGCAACACATTAGCAGTTGGGGAAATCCAGGAACTCCTTTTCTCTTTTCTTCACTGCTCTTAATCTTTTATTCAGTTTTACTCCATCTAGCGTCGGTGCTTGGAAATAAAATCTTGCCTTGCCTTGCAGCCCTCTACTTGTTTATATTAGATCTCATGACTCCACTGAGAAATGGTATTCACTGTAGTCCTTTTCCTTCAATACTACTTCAGCATTTTCTGGTGACTTTGCTAAAGAACGAACTCACAAGGGCAGACACCTGATGCTTATAATTTACCTCTGTCTATTTGCCTTCTCTGAGAGAAACTTTGTCACACGTGCCTTTTAGAAACCTGTGCTGAAACTTTCTGTTCATGTGAAATTCGCTGCACTGTTAGTATCTGCGAGAAAGAGTTAAGACCCGATTCTCATCTTTCTAGTCTAAACGGGGCATACATTCCACGGCAGACTATATGCTGAGGCATATATAGGCTGCAATCAGAGGGGGTTTTTTTCTGCTCTGCTTCATTTCTTCCCGTATTTCTTTCTCCAGTTTGGGGCTGGGGTGAGTTGGTATAGCTCTGTAAGGTGTTAGTGCCTGCACTGTCCTGCAGTGCTTTCACAGCTAAGTTCCCATACTGCCTACTTTGCCCAGTCCTTGGGGAGCTTCTAGGGCATGCAGTGAAAGTGTCTGCTGAAGTGCAGGGTGGGAAGCTTGTCAGCACCTGCCTGCCAGTCTGCTTGCCTGAAGCCTAGTGACCCCAGTGGAAGTACCTGGGGGTTGTCTTGACTCTTCTTTGCCTGCACAAGTTTGTCATTTCACAGACGTAAGGCATTTCTTTTACTGACACAGCTCTGATGTTACCCAGGATGTCATGGTTATGCAGTAATATTTTTCAGCTTGCTGCACTTTGTGGCAGCTCTTTCCCAGAAAGGAGAGGCATTTCAAAACATAATCAGGGGACCTGGTATGGTCTGCACTTATGAACTTGTCAGAATTTCTTCACACAAAATGATACACATTTACACATGTGAACTATGATAACCAATTTTCTGCCTGTCTGGAACTGTGGCCATTAAAAACCCCAACAATCCTCCCCTCTTCTGACTATGACCATGGATTAATGCAGATCAAGGCCAGTGCAAAGTGACTTGAGTTAACTGGGATGAGTCAGCAATGGATTAGGTTCAGGGAAGCTTGCTTTTAATGCCTTCCCCTGATTGTGTTGGAGGAGAGGAAGGTGTCAGGGGACTGCTGGGAAGGGCATGTCTTTCAGTGCTGTTCCTAAGTGGCTGCATACCCATGGCTTAATCCTATTCTCTGCTTACAAAAAGAGCAAAAAATGGAGTGTTTGGGAGGCCAACACTCTCCTCCACATCACCCAACTTAATAAATCACCTAAAGAGAGTGGCTTTCTTGCTGATGCTCTCGGACAGCCTTCCCACTGTTGACAATGCCATCCAGTTGCTACAGGAAATGATGGTCTAGCCTTCCCCAGCACCTCATCTGTAATATTTTACTAATTCCAATGTGTCAGATGTCCTTGAACAGCCTGATCTCTCTGAAACCATTTTTTATGTTATACGGCATAGATTTTTTGGCAAGGCAAATTCCCTGAGGCAGTGGAGATGCGTGACTGCCTGACAAGCGCATGCAGCTGTGCTGTGAGGGAGGGGGAAGAAGAGCAGGACTGTCTCTGGAAGTGGGACACTCCATTGGCCCCATCTTCTGCTCTCCTCCAAGGAGTCATGGAAGCTAACTCAAAGGAGCTAGTTAATTTTAAACACTTTAAAAAAAAAAAACAGCATTTCCACCTAAAAGGGTAGTTTTTCTTATATATTTGTCTCCATATCCGAGCCCCCTCTTCCCCCTCTCCTGTGCCAGGACACATGTTTCAATGTTTATAGAGTAAATCAGATTTGGGAGTGGGCCAGGTGTGGGCTTTTGTTTTTTTTAATGCACAAAAAAAACCAAGGTTACTCTTCAGTCAGTAGTTTTGTGTTCTTTTCCATTTACAAGTCCATACAGATTTCACACTGAAGCTGTGGGCCTCTATGATGTATCTTTAAGCCCAGTTTAAAGCCCTATGGAAAGGGTTTAAGCCCATAAAATTTTGTGAACCCATGAGAAATACTGCATGGAACACCAAGCATTTTCAGCCTACAAGACAGAAGCCAGCATCAATTGGTGCAATGCTCATTCATTTCTTTCAGCTTTCTATTTGCTTTCTGACACCAGTCTCTAAAGTGTACGTGAAATCCGGAGGTGGGTGGTTATAAGCAACAACCAGAAGATAAACAAATTTAACTTTGCTGATACCTAGTACATGTCCTTCAAGGCAGAACTCGTGGAGAGTAAGAGGTCAGGGGACTGAAATAAAATGATCTGATAGACTATATATGCAGTCATAAAAAAGGTTCTATAAATAATCTTATTTTCTGAGAAGTTATTGAAAAAAAGAGTCCTAAGAGTCCATCTGAAGTTAGTGATTCTCTTTATATATTTAGTGTGAACTGTTCCAGAAATTCAGTGGGATACAGGAAATTCTATGACTTGGAATGTGCAGGAGCTCTGATTTGATGGTGTTGTTTTCTGGCTAAGACCTCTAACGCTCTGAGTCTCTTGTGTCAGGACACCTTGTGTTGTTTTATTTTGTTTTCAAGCTATCCTGTAGCCATGATAGCAGCTTTCATTCCTAGCTGATCCCATGTTGTCACCTCTCTGACAAGCCCTGGTCAACATAAAGCTACTTGGTCTGGATGGCAGACAGGCGCTGCCTGGGAGCAGGAGGCTCTCTGCTCAGTGACATCTAATATTTGAGTTACCCTGGGTGTCTGTTGACAGGGCTGAAGAGGGTACTCTTCCAGAAACATTTCTGATTTTATTATTTTCTTTTTTATCCAGACTTGCAGCAGTTTTAGAGAAAGGTAGAGTTATTCATATATTGCTGGAATCAGTGTCACCAGAAAATTTGCCATCAGAGACCATGATGGCTGTGGAAGGAATTGCCTCTGACAGGTGTCTGGATATTACCAGAAAAGTATTCTCTTGACTCAGCAGGTTTGGGACCAACTCTTACAATCAAGTGATTTAGAGCTATTCAAGACTAGCTTCAAACAGTTGTGCAGAGGGGTAGGAAGGAGTAAGGATTCCTCCCTGTTTGGCAGCTGTGAAAAGGTCAACTGCAAATGCAGCCCCCAGATCTGAAGGGAGCACAGGCGTCTTGGGCCAGATGCTGTCCCAGGGAATGTGGAAAGTGGCCAAGGAGGAGTAAAAAATAGCTAGGAGTGTGGCTCTGCCCATCAGGCTGGTAGCTGGCATCAGTGAAGTATGCTGTATCCTGGAAACTGGCTTAACAAATTAATCTCACCCTAGCAGTTTGGGCTATACACGTGTGTGTGTGTGTGTTTGTGTATATATATATATATACGCATATATATAAAAACCTGTCTCTGTGTGCGTATGTGTTTGTATATGAAGTATTCCTTCCACTCAGAACTGGTGCTAAGAGGAATTGAGAGCCTGAAAGTATCTACTAATGCTTTTTAAAGCCTGGTATCCCCAGCACAGTGCAAAGATTATTATCCTTGGTTTTCAAGTGCATAATTAATTTCATTTTTTGGAAAGGGTGATCTGAGACAAAGTAGCTTGTTCAAGGTTGTTCAGAAAAACAAGTTCAGCTAGACAGAACAATGACAGAACTAGGTGGGAAGTCACTGTATAGCTCTAGTCGCTGGTGACCATTGCCTCAACTCAGAATGAATGAGTATTTACATTTCATTTCTTCAAATGTCTATGTACAAGGAGTTGAGACAGACAGTTCTGCTGAGATCATTCACTCATTTTTTAACACTTGCACAAACACACATGGAATTATTTAGGCCACCTCTGTTCATACTTATGTTCATTTACAATAGCATACATTATTATGGCATTTGTGAAGCTTTAAAATATTCTTCATTAAACTCAGTTCCTAGGATGCATAGTGAGAAAGCCTAAGGGAGTGAACACAGACTTCAGTCTATCAGCCACCCACTAATCTCTACAGTGTTGACCAAGGAATCAGACCTGCTCTGGTGTATTAGCAAGGCCAGACTCATTTTGTGCAGGTAGTATCTGCTCCTCAGTGAGCACAAATGCACATATGCCTAAGACAACTGTACCTCTCCAAGTAATTTTCCACCTCGATTCTCCCAGTAGTTGTTCACTACTGATATTTGGCCATGGTGGTAATGTGAAGGGAGGCTCTGCGGTCAAAGCAGACCACAAAGGAATAAATTTTTATTGATTTTGTAAAGCTTATTTAGATCATGAAGAAGGCTAAGTGTGTTTACTGTCTCTGTTTTTCCTTATTTGAAAACCTCTAACAACTTATGAAATCTTTGTTTATTTGTCAGAATGAAAGACCTCATGAAGGGCTGCTGGGGGGGTGCGGGAAGAGTGTCAAGTGAAAAAAATGCTTAAGATATAACCAAGGGTTGTTAAGAGAAAACATTCAAGTCTTTGACCCCAGAGGTGTCAAAAATTCTGCTGAACCTACATGACTGACTGTCTCCAGATCAAAGATGACAACAGTGACCATTATAGTTTATAAGAAATATTCCTGGGAGAAGAAGAGGATGAACAAAGATGCAGGCAACTGAGTGGCTCTAAGGAAGTTGAGGATTACTGAAAAATCCCAGGAAGTTGTCTGAATTACTGGGGATTTAAGGTGGTACATGTAGGGTACAGCTAATTTTTTCCCTCTGATGATTCAATTCTTTTTTTGCAAGACACTACAACCAGGCATGAGCAGGCTACTTTGAACTGGTCACAGCTCCTGTAAGGGAGGAGCTGAGCACTGAAACTCGATTTTGCCACCTCTGCAAGTCCAGAAGCTACATGGGGCACACCAGAATGGAACTGGAAGATGAAGACCTGAGGCCAAAGTGTGCACTCGCACAGCCCAAAACAAGGGCAGGGATGCAGTCAGTCTGCCAAAGAGTAGAGATCTACAAGTTATGGGGGGAGCTGTGGCACACTTTGTGTAGTATGAACACCATTTCTAGTCTTCCACATGGGAAGAAATGTATGTCTTCAGGGGGTGAAAAAAGCCCAGCAAGCACTGCAAAAGATAGCCAGGATGGAGATGGTAGAATAGATGGACTAGGAGGCAACAGAGCTCTGCCGTTTCGATCAGCTACAGTGACAATCATAAGCAGGTGAAAGCTGGATTGAGTTTTAAGTTTTTTTGCTATGTTCTCCAGTACTTCTCTGCTTTCCCATATCCCTCTGCCAAACCTTGCTTTTTCCAGACAAGACAGTGTTTTCTTTCTGTGGCAGGAATGTCATGGCTGCTTACAAGGACAAAACTGATCTGAGTGGGGAAAGGGAGGTAACTGGTGGGCTGGGGCAGATCCCCTGGGGTGTGTTTTTCTGTGACTATATGAAGTGACTGTTGCTCCGGGGAGTCCCATCTGTGCTGCAGTGTGAGCCGCCTTCTGCCGAGTGTCCTTCTGGCAGCTCTGGTTTCTGACAGCTGAAGCTCTTGGGTTTTTCTGTTTGCCATTGAAAAACATCTTGGAGAATTTGGTCTGTTCCAAGCACTGTTCTGCTAATGCAGAAATACGAGACATCTGAGGAAGGACTGCCCATGAGAGACCCATCAAGTGCCAAAGGTTTTGAATGACTTCTGATAATTCTTCTATTTCATAAGCTTCTCCTTGATTGGGGTTTTTTTCTTTCTTTCTTTGTTCTTTTGGTGGCTTTGTTTTTGGTTTGTTGTGTTTATTTTTTTACAAGGCTAGTGAGCTGAGATAGCAATTTGAATCAGTTGCACCTTGAGTGAATGGTAGGCAGAACCATATATTACATTTAAAGAAGAAAGTACTTTTTGAAAATTAAGATTCTTCATTGTTCCATGTTGGAAGGCCAGGCTGGGAGGAGACTGACTGGCTGGGACTTTTCATGAAAGGCTGACAACTCACCTTTTCAAACCATTCCATACCAAAACTTGCTCTTCTGGTAAGGTTGGTTACACTCTAATGCTTTCCTCAAAATAGTAGTGACTGTGTTTAACAAATTCCTCTACTATGCCTGTATTTCTTATTTGCATTGTATGTGTTGGAAGATAGACAGCTAGAAGCAATGGAGGGAGCATGTTTAAGCAATAGGAAACTTGAAAGGTGGAAACTGCAATGGGTGCTGTAGTGCCCATCTATTGGGGGTGTATGATAGACACAAATTTACACCCAGGAAAATGTGTGCTGCTTCATATCCAGCTGCAGTTGACAATGTTTGTTAGTGTTTTGTAGCGATAGATGATTCAGTGATCGCCTGTTTTGTGTAATGAGTCATTAATGTCATTTCCCTCTGCAAAGGTGTCCAAACAAATCCTATGTTAACTTTTTAATGGGTGTCTTAGCAGGAAGGCCACAGCTTGAATGAAATGTAGGGAATGAACCAGCCTCATTTCAGGTATTTCCAGGCTGAAAAGTGAGATGCCTTACTGCTGGGAAAAATGTCCTCTTAAGGCTAGGTCAATGCAAAGAAAACATCTGTCTCCCAAGTCTGATGTATTTCCCCAAGAGTGAATTACTTAATTGAAAAGTAATTAAAATTCACAAAAGTTGCTGTAGTATGGCTTAAAACAATCAATACCACTCCGTGTTTCCTGCTCTCTTTGTATAAAAATCTTATGTGGAGCAAATGCTTTAGTTACTCCAATTAGAAACTGGACAAAGGTAATTCCTTTGCAGATTTATTTTTGTCACCATGCTATTTCAAGTACTTTTGCCATTGAACTTGGCTATAGTAGAGCAGCAGTGTGTGCTTGCATCTTAAGCATCTTTCAAGGGGCAGCAGAGTAGCTAAGACAGCATTGCTCCATGGCTGCAGACTGAATGTCTAGCGTTACGTGTGAATGGCTGGTGCAGTATCCGAGTCGAGTCGCTACAATGCATTTCAATGCCCAACATCCTGCCCGGTGCTAGATCTTTGATCCTTTTTCCTTGTGCACCACTCTTCCAGTGACATGTTCAGACAAGGACAAAGTCTCTTTACTTTCAATATGTATTTTCTTATGGAGTTTTTATTTGTAAATTTTGGGCCTGTTTTTTAAAGGACTCCCACTCGTGCTTTTCTCAAGTACCCTAGCATCAAAACTAGGTCTCCAGTTAAATTTATTTGTGTGCTCAGACACACAACCTGATTAAACAGGTTGAGCCTCTCATTTGCAGCTCATAGTATCAGTGATATAACTCATGACTAATCAATTGGCTTCCTGTTTGGTAAAAGATGCATTCTGCAGTTCACAGTATCACAGACCAGATTGGTCTATTTAGATGAGAAGGAACTGCTCTCTTCTCCAAAACAGATTTTTCTTTCTATCTGACTTTAAACCTGTTTGAAGGGTTTGAAATTGTTAGTTCAGACCCTGTTCACTATTTCTGCCTGTTAGTGCAGCTGTCTACACACCTGAACATGACAAAATTCTAGGAAAAATGTTCTTGGCTCCAATGTTTAAGCTGAGGCAGTTCTGCTTTAAACTGCAGCTCAACAATCAAACTTGCATATGACTGGCCAAACGTAGACTTTGACATGTTTCCTGGATTGAGTTAGAACAGAACTAATGCTGTTCAGTGACATTCCCTTTCAGCTCAGTCTCTTCTAACTGCATTTTCTGAAGTTAATGGCAGATTTTTGCGGACAGTGTCTGCTTCTAGCAGTGATAACACCCATGTTTAGAGTTACTACCAAGGACTGGTGTGTGCAGAAAGGCTCTCGCTCATACTTGCTCCTGTGCAGACCCAGGTCACTGCTAAATCTTGTGTACCAAGTTGGGAGTGCAGAAAGTAAAAGGCCACACCTGCAGGGAGGAGCAAACAAGACAGGTGACCCTAAACTGACCAACAAGGTATTCCATTCCATATATATCATATTCAGTACAAAGCCGAGGGATTATGAGGGTCAAGCTGTCTTCTTTAGTGGCTGGTGTCCAAGGAGGACTTTGTCTGTTCTGTCTTCAGTCCTGATCTTTGTGTTTCCGAATCCGGTTCCCAGATGCTGCTGAGTCCAGTCAGGGACTTCCCCAGTGCCTGCTCCAAAGCGTCAATGGTGAAAGTGATGTAATTGCCATTGAGGAGATTGGGTTTGATATTGGATTTGTATATATTGGTATAAATTTCATTTTATTGTTAGCATTTTCATTAAAGCTCTTTTATTTTTCAATCCATAAGTCTTTCTCCCTTATTCCCTTTATTTTAACCTTTGGGAAGGGAGAGGTGTTAATACAGAGCATTTGGCATCCATTTAGTGGCCAGCCCAGCCTCTAAACCTTGAGCCCATGCCTTTCATCTCTGATGTTTATATTTTCCAAGTGATTGATTCAACCTGCTATGTAATCCATGGCACTGTTTAGAGTCAGACAGTGAGAAGACTGGATATTTTCAAGGTGTGATAACATTACAAGCACTCCTCCATTTGCCTAAAAAATGCTCTGATTCTCAAGGGTATTTTGTGTTTCCCAAGCATAGCCTAGCAAAGGGAAGAGAAGTCAGTCCCTTAGAAAACTTCAAGTGGGAAAATAAAAAAGAGCATTTAGATGCTGCTTTGGGTAGCAAAGGAAATCACTGGTATGCTTGCACTTGGCCAGTGCAGCTCCCAAGTTCTTCCTTTCCTCTATCAAACATCAGAACAACTTGTGTATTGCATTTAAAACCTGATCTCCTGCTGAGTGATTTACATGGGGTTCTGTAGAACTCAGTGAGTGTCATGGGGAGCTTTGGTGTGTGCTTTTGGCCAGGATGTGCTGACGCAATAAACCCCTTTTGCAGCAGGTTCAAAATATGTACCATCTCCTTTTTAGTAAGCAGTTTCTGTCTCTCCATCCTGCTTGTCTCTGTATGTCTCTTTGTCTCCTTCTGTCAAAATAAATCTGGCTGCCATGCACTGTAGTTAACTCAAAATATTGCTAGCATTAAATGTGCCCAGACATTTTTATTAATACATTAAATTTGCATGAAATTTTTAGGCATTATAATTTACCAAGCTTATGCCAAGATGGCATTTGAAACTGACATGAGCTATTAATTAAAAAAAGAGGACATTAAATAATTGTCAGTTGACATCTAAATTACTGTTTTGTTAGCTGACAGAAGCTTGCTTCCAACTTCTTTCTCTTCACAAGTGTTAGTGAATATTCCACTGAGTTTAAGGACATCCTATTATGAGTTATTATGTGTTGGTTAGGTTCAGTATCAACTAATCAGATTTCTAGCATAAAAGAAGATTATCTGCATCAAGGCAGAGTACTGGTATGAGCTTGAGCAGCTCCATAGACTGTGATGGTGCTGTGCTGGGTGACACCCAGTCATATATCCCAGCTAGGGAGAGAAATTACTAAGTGCCTCGCACTTCTGGGAATAATGATAAGAAATTGAAAACAAAATTTATGTGAAGGTGAATTTGGTGAGTGCTCTTTCAGTTTGGTTAAGGTTGGGTGGTTTTTTTCATGAAAAAAAAAACCCTAAAAATCATCTGTGGACAAGCAGAAAATAGAGTTGTCTGCAGAAGATATGCTAGTTCTCATCTCTGATCCTAAAGGGATGGTGTCTTGATTATCACTGAGGGTTTCAGGTTTCCTGTGTCTCTTAGTGATTCTGGATGGCTGTATGATTGGCTGGAGTAAATGTAGAACCAGGTGATTTCAGATAATGGACTTTGCTTTATCAAAAGATTTTTCTGGGACTAGACTCTGGCTTGAAAATGACATGAATTAGAATCTCCAGGGAATTGAAGCTAAAACCAGTTTAGACCTGATTATCACATGTCTTTCTGGTGACCTAAATAAATAGGAAACTATCCCTAAGACCTGTGGGAAAAATAAAATGGATAAAAAAAAGAATATACAGCTTTAATTTTCTTGAGGAATCTCCCTAGTATTTATAATACTTGCACTTCCAATATTTATATACTGTATTTAATATTTGCAGTTACAGGGTTTATAATACCTGCACTGCAAGTGCAGGTACTCGGCATAAGTAATATTTCAATGTTCTTCTCAGGAAATAAACTGAGCGGATTGTGGTGGCTTTGGATTTTGGGAATTTTTTTTTTTTTAATCTCTATTGTTAAGAATTGCTGCCTCCTGTACATCTGCTTTCAGAGATACACAGCCTCAGACAGTTAGATGAAGAATGTTGGAATCCAAAACACATCATATAACCCCAGCCTTTGGGTCAAGTTTAGTCCTACAACAAAGAGATGCCAACACGAGTAAGAGTCCCATGGAAGGCTACCATATACATGCTTCAGCTATTACTTGTGTACCATAAAGGTGCAGTTCCAACCTTTAAGATATTCCCATTAGGTATATGCCAGTTTAACATGGCAACACAAACTCTACCATCTAGAAAGGCCCCAGCCTGAAGAAGGTTAGCAGGAAAGATAAAGTGTATTGAATCCTCTATGCTGTATTTCCTTTTGATTGTGTGAGCGGGTTGCTTGGCTTGCAGAAGGATGGTGCAAAGCCAGCAAAGCTAGTTCTGCATCAACTGTCTGAGATGTGGAAAAGCATTGCTTTGCTTACAAAACAAAACACCATATATATACTTCCATGCTAAAAGTTGATGCTGTCGCAAGGCTATCTGCATTCCACTAATCCTACTAAGGATTAGTTTATAGAAGCATTTTTAGATGTTTGCTCTGTGTCTGGTAGTGTTTTTACTGTCAGAGGTTTCCTCAAGACCAGTAGAAGGCTATTCTGTTTCCTCAGATTAACACCTGCATTAAAGAATCCCTTAATTAGCCACCACGGAGTAATACCTAGGTGTCCTGAAGTGCAAAAGAACAAAGATTTGTTAGTAAATTACTCGCTACCACAGCAAAATTGAAAAGTACAACTAATTAAGAGATTAAGAAGTGATGGTGCATTTCTAGTTGTTTTCTACTTAACTGTAAAAAGCGATCTTTAACATACATATTTTTTGCCCCCAAACACTGTGGAATTACATATTCTCTCACTGGTCAGCGCTGGTGGCTGTAAGGCAAAGAGTTTGTGTATTGTGTCATGTTTCCAGCCTTAAGACAAGAATTTTGGCATTAAACTGGAAATTTCACTCTACCTTTTAGCAGATGCCTATAGACTGGGAGGAGTCATCAAAGTTAATGTAAAGTCATCATTAATGTTGTTAAACTTTGCTGCCATGGCAAAGGCAGTTACTTTGCCTAGAAAGATCAGAGGATGGCTTCATAGATGTTCAAACTGTCTCTGAAGGAAAATAATCATACATAATAAATAGCAAGGGGAGTTAGAACTAAGTTCAATGTGAAGCAGTTCGTAGATCATGCTATCTGCATTTCATCCAGGCAGTAAATATACTGCCTTTTGTGTCTCTTCTTGTCTTTGTCTCCCTCCTCTCTTTATTCCCTTTTCTCTTGACTCTAGTCTCTGGCTTTTCTGTTTTGGCTTAGCTTTTTCTCATGGCCTTCCCATTCATCCCTCTATCTATACTGTTCTTAATAGACCAGAAAGTTTACTGGGTATACTGTTTGTTCTTCTGGCCATATAATAGTCCTAATCTATTTTAGGTTAATACACAGAAATTACAAAGCCTTGTCAGAGAATAGTGTGTTATTAGGAAACATTTTGTGACACTTAGCTATGTTAGGATGGAGAAACATCTTCCTGGGAAAATAAACAATGCTTCATGGCTGGGGCTCTTCATCACTGGACAGGAAAAACATTGAAATACTTGCTGCAAGAGGTGCCCTTGCCTTGATCTTCAAATGAGTGTTTACATACACTGTGGTCTCTTTGTGAGAAACAGCTGTGATGGGGACATCCTTCTATCCAGCTCTCAGGGAGGCCAAAAGCCATTTCTTAGGTCATTGGGTACAACTGTTGCTTTCAGTTCATGAGAATGCTGTTTAATGTTTGGGGTTTTTTTTAGAAATCTCAAAGGGGCACGAAAAAGCGTCTGCATCCATAGATTACCACGGGCCAATAGACAGCTTGCAGTTTATACTCCTGCACACCTCTACCCTATTGCCTTTCCTTGGAGAAGATGAGGAGTGGCCATTGATGAATCAGTCTAGCACAGCCTCTTCTGCCTGTGAACCCATCAGGTGCTCAAAATTTAAAACCATCTTGCTGTTTCTAGGTAAAGGGGGTGAGGGGTAATGGGCAAAAAGCACTGCATGAGCCTGATCTTTAAGTGCCTGGAGTGAAGAGAGTTCTCAGAACTCAGATTCAGACACAGTAACTGGGAAATCTTTAAAGAAGCCATGTAGCCTGGTTTCTCCGCCCCCCCCCCCGTTTGTTTGTTTTTTTTTTTTTTTTGCTCTAAAGGGCTTGTGAATGCATGACAATACAGTAAAAACTTTCCACGTTTTTTCTAAAATAATGTCCAAAAAAACCACACCAGCTTCAGCACTTTTGAAACAAGGTCTTTGGCCTTCATTCCTTAAAAATGCTTTTTTTAAAATGAGTTTGCTATTATAATATACTGTAGAAACAAACAAAAAGCTTAGTTAAAAGTATTTGAAGAATTTTCTTTTTTTAAAAGAATCTCATTCTGCTGTGATTTCTTTCCTATTTCTGAAATGTCAAAACCCTGTTACAAGGCGTTTCCTTTTTCCACACAGATCCACTAGATACACTGCATATCATGGTTCTCTAGAGAGAGGTGTGTGTGTATTACATGTTAGCCTTCAAATCACAGCCGTGTGGAAGCATCATGCATAGAGAAAGAGAGTAGTTAAACATTACACTCTGTATCACGACACCTCAGAAAACGACAACTCTTACCTTCTATCCATTTTGCCATCTGACTCTAGAAAGAGAGCAGGAAAATGTGGTTAGTTGGGACACCAGGAATAAAGTGGTGACAAGCCTGCTCAGAAGTCGTGACAGTGCAGCCAGGAGAACATAGAGCTAGTAAAGATCCAGCCAGCCTTTCTGAGGCAAAATTCTTTGATATTAGTAGTGTGATGCAACCTTCCTATAGCCCTTCTTGATTCTTCCACCTGGAATATCTCATGTCAATTTTCTCAGAGCTGTATCTTTGGTAGTATTTTGGCTATTTTGAATTGACTGTAGCACATCCCCAGAGTGTCATGAGAAACAACTTTGAGGGCAGGTGATTGATGAGAATTAGACAACCATTTTCCCTTTGGAGCTGCTGTGTAATACCACTAAAGAAAGCATGAGCCTGTTGTCTCTCAGGAATTGACAGTACATTGTCATTTGTATCTTCATGGGGTACCCAGGGAGTCCATTTGCAAAATAATCCTTTAAAAGATCAGTATTTACTGTAAATAGGATGGAATCAGGTTGTGACTGATAGGCTGAGCTCACTGAAGCAGTACTGGGCCCAGAGAGCAGCCTACTTCACTGCGAGCTTAATAGTTAAGGCCACCCTGCCCTCCTCTTTACTAAGCAAGAGTCTGTGACTACTGTTGAAGAGGCACATCGTGGTGCACGGCTGAATCTGTAGGGTTGGACGCTTCTGTATGCTGGAAAGTTGTTGCCTGAAGGTTAATGCAAAGATCTAGACACAGAAACAAATGTGTTTGGATACAGCGGATGGACAAGCAACTCCTAGTCCTGTGTGGTAACAGCCTGACTGAGTTCTCTCACTGTATTTTCCTTGTTTAATGTCTGACTCATTTTCCATGGTGGAAACAGGCTACATGTATCCTATTTTTTTTTTTCTGTTTTTAAAAGTGGACTGCAAAAGCTGATACTTCGCACGCAACCAGTCACAGTGGAAAAGTTATAGGGAGTTTTGCTATGTACACTGATAAAAAAACTGATCTATCTTGGAGTCAGTCACATTAGAAGGAAAAGTCCTGAATTGGTGAAATAAATAGTAATTTTGTCTAGGAAGTGTGAGCAAGCCTCTTGCCCATCCTGCAAAAACAGCAGGCTCTCTAACTTATGTTGAATAGACAGAATTTTGTTTTTAAAATTAATTATTCTAAAAGATAGTCAATATGCTGAAGCGAATTCTATTTTACTTGCAAGGCAGAGTTGGTTATACTCAAATGTGAATCTGCAGTTCTAGAGACTCCAGCGCTTCAGACACTTAAAATATTTTTCTTCAAAGGAAAACCAGAGCCTTGGTACATAAACAATTCCAAACACTAATGTCAGATCTGTTGTATCAGAACATAAGGAGAGCTAGATCTCTGCATAACAAATCAGAAGTATTTTTTCTTACCTCCAAAGACATTGTCAATCATTTGTTTTTTGATCATGCAGATGATTATTGCTACAAAACTAATTGCTAGAAACACTCCCAGAGTAATTCCTATAATAACATATGTGAAATCTGCAAAAATTGAAAACATATCAGTGAGTATACACCCTTAAGTAATAAATAGAGCCTTTGTGTTTCAGATTTAAAAAACCAAACCAAAAGAAACCCCACCTAGTTATTCTTCAGAAAGGCCTGATGATGCTGAACCAGACTAGGTTGCTGTGAAGAGTCCGCTCTTTCAATACCCTGCACTTTATTAAACCATGTGGCTAAGGGGCGCAATGCCATTTGATGAACAACTTTAGCATTTGCTGCATGCAGGTTTCAGCTGAGCTTTAGAGCTATGCCTCAACTTTTCCTCCCAAAATGAAATTCCCCGTCCTCACTCCATTGCCACTCTGTATCCTGCCATGCTGTTATTTGTGCTTCCGATAGCTGCGCACGCACAGCCTCATCTCTGTCTCCTAGTCCCCAGCCTCCTGCTCTGCCCCACTATTCTGTGCCTGTAAGTCTTTGCTGGGAGGAAGTAGGAGAAATTTTAAGCGTAAACTATGAACCATACTGTTAATTGGTTTTAATATATTTTTTTTTTTCCTTCCCTTCTCCCGCCTCCCCTACCACCCCCCCACTGTGTGTACCTAAGGGTCCGCTCCTCTCTATCAGGCATGAACTCACCTATTTCCTCCTCTGAGTTTCCAGAAGCATACACCTTTGCTCTCCAAAAATCTGAAATAAAAGTATTTTAGCCTGTTAGGACATAAGGATCTGTATTCAAGCAGAATTCTGTATCCAGCTATTTCCAAGGGAATTGTTAGTCCTGGTAAAGCTTAAGAAAGGAAGTGAGGCTTCCTGGAGTAGTGGCTATCAGTGAAGTTAATGACATCATCCTAGGAGTGTGGCCACCATGTGCCAGTTTTTGGACAGAATAGAAAATACAACTTTAAAATTTTCTGTTGTCTTAACACCATTGCCATTCCAGAGTTTCCCCACTGCAAGCTTGAGAGCAGCATGCAAAAGAAGTAGCTATAAATCAATAAAAGGTTTACAGAAAGAGTAAAGCTAATAAAACATGCTAACAAGAGAGGATCTGGCATACCTCAGCAGCCCTCTCTAGAAAACATGAATCCCAATCCTGCCTGTAGTTCCAGTCTTCAAAATGTGGTTTATTGGGGGGTGCAGTGCGGGAAAGATTCTTTTTCTCTTGCAAGCAAATGTTAGGGACTGGAAGCAACCTTTTCAGAGACTTTATGGCAAGTTCCCTGTACATGTACTGGACACCCTCTCAGTCCTTCCCTTCTCCATTAAGCCACTGAGCTGTGCTGTCTGATGCTCAAAAGCCCTCAGAATGGAGAGGAGGAAAATGATTCATTCCCACATACTTCTTGAAAGAAACAGATTGAAAATTTAAAAAAGTCGGGAAAAAGGAGAGAAGTCATGTTTAGTTCTAATGTTGTCTGCTTATTGTAGGAAATTGCTAAAAATGGGCACTCCATTTTTTTTTTTTTTTCAGTGATGGGTGTGAAAGGATATTGCCGACAAAGTCTTTTCACGTAGCTCCAAGTGACATAACTGATGTGTAGCTGCATCAGGTGCCTGGAGCGTGAGGAGGCTTTAAATGCAGGTAGAACTCCTGCATTTTAAAAAGGCATGCTGTGAAACTTCTGTTTCCTGTATGTGCTTCGGGCAGGACACAAAGTCCTGCATTGACAAGGGGGCTGGACTCGATCTCCAGGGTCCCTTCCAACCCCTACCATTCTATGATTCCTCTCCTACAGCTATTGCTCCTTGACAGTCTACTGGGTGATAGCATGTATAGGACCTGGTGGGAAGTTCCACAGGCAGCAGCATCTTCTCATAGGCATTCCGCACTGTAGTGGGGAATTGTGAGGGAGTATTGTCCAACTGAAACTCAAGTGGGGTTTTTAAGGGCTTAAATGTGTCCAGTTTTCCTACTACATAGGTGTCCATCATTGTAAGTTCTAGCTTGCCTGTCCTCTCTCTCCTCTGCTTTTTTTTTGTGAAGAAGTAATGTCATCTTGAGGTTTCGGGTACTGTGCTTTTACTTTTTTGTCCAGTAAAATGAATGCTAGAAATATTGCTTTAAAACTTAAAGCATAGTTCCCTCACTCCAAAACTAGCCATTTGGTACCTTTACAGAAATCCATCTTGTGACTGATTTTCAGACTGCTGAAACTTGAGCTGAGTGTGGGCTCTGGGACTTCTGCCGTTGTGTCAGAAAAATCTGATATATTGGGTGGCTCTCAACAGATACACATATAATTTTTTTTTATATTTCCTGGTCTTAATCACATTTCTAATCCCAAATTTTCATAAATTACAAACCAAGCTTCAAAAATCTGGAGACAAGTTTAAAAAAAATCTTGAGTTTTAAAGCAAATGTATTTTGGGAACTATAATTCTTAGCTGAAAGTCCTTTTTTTGCCAAACTTTTCTTCATAATTAAAATGTCTGGAAACATATTTTATAGAAGCAGAAATGTTTTCTCTCCAAAAATCTTATGAGACTCGGAGAAAAGAGTAGGGGAGAGGTGAGGAATCCAATTGCAGATATAACAAAAGCTGGGTCTACTAAATGACCAAAACCAAAGTTATAAAGAAAAGGAATTAAAAAAAATTAAGAGGTGTAAAACTACACAGTGGGTATAAAAAGCATAGCTTCTGATTTTTCAGATTAAAAGCTAGTCTCTTTGCTCTTGCCTGTGAATTTATTTCATTATGAATTAAAAGAAAAAAGCCACACTTTCTTCCATCACCTTAATTATTCTTTGTGCTCATATGAAGAATGTTTTAAATTCAAACATAATAAAAGTGATATTGTATTACTTTTATTATCTTAATGATCATAATACATAGACCTTAATGTATGCTTTCTAATGGAATTAAACCAGTGACAGATTATGTGTTTTATGGCAGAAATAATATTTTACATGGAATATTTTTTGTAGGTCAGTTTAATATATTGAAATTAAATTATTAGTTTCTTTTTAAAAAGGGAGGGAGGAAAATCTCTGGAAACCCGTAGCACTAGAGAGAACACTTTCAATTCATACTTTCAATATGGTTTTAATTAAGCTTTAATATCATTTACTAGATGCTGCTTAAATACTGTTTGCATTTGAGAACTCTGTTAGGTAGCCAAGTTCTGTTTCTTTCAGTTTCTTCTTAAGTGAAAAGAAGTGGATTGACCAAGTCAAATACACAGGTGTTGCTGTTGGACCTAGATCGCATCTTCAGTTCACATCTTTTGGGGATGTACATAAAACCTCCTGGTACAGAGGGATTAGAAATGATGCCTCAAGTTCTGCAGCACCCCAGTTCTGGTACTAGCTTTCCCATCCCTTGTCTCTGTGTAGTGGGTTTAGACTAACTCCCATGCCTTGAACAAACCCTCTGGACTTGGAGAATATTTGCTTCTGGGTGGAAAAGCATTGCAGATGAATTTCTTATCTATACTTGAGTGACTTGTGGATCATTTTTCAAAGTGTCTCAAAGCAACTGACAATGCTTTTTCTCCTCTCCTTTGCAGCTGGCTCAGGTGTAGCTTGCAACCAGCACTATAACAAAGATATACCCCTGGGGCCCCGGCAGCACTAGGAGGATGTTGAGAGGCATGGGCTGTGTCTCCAGCTGGTGGGGAAATGTTTTCGTGTGTGTTGTTGGCAACAAGTCCAGACATGAGACTGCAGACTAGACAGGTCTTACGTTAGAGCTGGGGGTGGAGGAGTGAGTGTGAATCTGGTGTGGCAGCCTGTGTGAGGAGCTGGGCTTGCCCAAGTTTGCTGGAGCCAGGCGTGCAGCTGAGGAAGCTTTTGCTTCTGACTGCCCGTTTCAGTCCTCTGCCAGTATGGTTACCTCCCTCAAGGTACTTCTGATAAGCAGGTGGTGGACCTGAAAATAAATGCATCAAGGTGGGACCCCCTCTGCTGTGATCTCAGTGAATCCCCAGGCAGGCTTAGATATCTTCAGACCTGCTATGGATGGAGCTGGGCTAAGAAGAAAACAGCTTCTGAGCCACAGCAAGGGACGTCCTGTTCTCCCTGTGCCCTCTGCTATGGAACTGTGCTCACGTGGTGCCTTGCCTGTAGGTCAGCACAGGGAGGAAAGTGGTGCAGGGTGCAATTTGGGCATAAGATCAGGGAGCAGGAATAGCTCACTTTCCCCACCTGATGAGATATTATGAACAACTCCCAGCCATAACGTGCACTGATAAACAGCAACATGTGCCTTGCCTTTTGCAGTGCACAGCACCTGCCATAGTCCCTTTGCTTCTGTTACCTCTTGCTTCCATGTGACTTCTCCCTTCCTCCCTCATCTCAGGTTTCTCCTTCTCATTGCAGCAGATAGTAGCTGGTTCTGTGGCATTTTGGTAGCCAGAGGTTCAGTCCCATTCATCACTGGGACCACAAATGGGAAAGAGAGCAAGTATCTGGGAAATCCAGAGGTAAGGTGAAAGAAAATGATGGCTCTCAGTAGTGTCTGAGCAACTCCAGAGTCAAATAAGGAATGTTCATGACAACAAAGATGTTACAAGCAGCGGCCCTACTGAAAACCTTCCCTGAAAGCCATTATTAAAAAAAAAACCAAACAGTATTTTAGCTAGTATTTAGCATAGGAAAATTCCTAGCTACATGTAAATTTCATAAGATAGGCACCACTGGCATCCTGAGAAGGATTGCAAGGGGATAGAGCACTGCTGTAGATCTATAGACAGCTTTGCTTGCAGAAGGTGAGGCAGGAGTGGATATTGAGTGGATACAAGCTGGAATACCTGGTATACATGCCTCAGAATGGGCAAACTGCATTTATGGGATTTCCCAAGGGTAGGTGATGATTTTCTATGAATTTGTGTGAAATGGTAGCATGGAAGGTGTTCATCAGGTAAAGATGAGGCTTTTGCCACCAGAGGGTGCCTGCCCCCTTACCTAAAGTCTCAGAGACTGTAATAAGCCGCGTGAACTTCTGTCTTTGTAGCTGCTACCAGCTCCATCCTCCCTGTTATTTCCTATTGGTCCCAATATTAATATGATCTCTGCTGACACTTCCTATCCGCGAGCTCCACTTCTCCCCTGCACAAAGTGGAGGTGAGTAACCATGAAGTAAGATGCAAGTTGAGAGAAAGCCCTGCTTTGGGCTGGCAGTAAGCATTAGAATCAGCATCAGTCAGGAGACTCGAAGTGAGAGTCTCAGAGATCAGAAGTGGCTTGCAGCTAGCATGCAAGCAAATCAACTTCTTCCTTATAGTCTACTGAAGTACTGTCTTCTATACAGTGCCAAACAGGATGTTCAGCAGCTCTGCCTTCTCATCAGCAAAGATTCAGGTATTTAACTTCACGGTGTCTTCTGGATTGTGCACAGATGACCCCTTAGCACTCAGTCTAGGAAACTCAGCAAAACACCCCACTGTCTTGACAAATGTTCTTTCTCCAAGGAAATTCCTTTTAAACAAAGTTTTAAATAACAAAAATACAATTAGACTGGGAAATAACCCACCAAGCTCACGGGAAAAAAAACCTCTCACAAAGAGTGGAAAAGAAATATAGTAGATCACTTACGTAAGAGAAGGAGGAATGCCATTGGGACTGATATCCAGCTTGTTAGTAAGGTCATTGTGAAGTTTTGCCAACGGAGTGGTTTCACCACTGAATTTAGCTCTTTTGCGGTGTCTTTTAAGGAGGGGGGAAAAAAAATAAAAATGCTGAAGTGGGTCACATGACTATTGGGAAACTACTGTCACATCCTGAGTAGTTACATTTGCAAACAGAAGCTCCCTTTTGTGGGTTTAAGTTCGACGTATAAATATATAAATTAACTCCCTACTTGAAAATGTTCTGTGGAGAAGGAGGACAGACAATTGTCACAGCCTCGTTCAGCTGTTTTGCTCTGTAAGGGACCTTTAAAACATTTATTTTTACACAATTGAAAAAGTCCTATCACAGTGAACTGGTCACTGCTGAAGTCTTCTAAATCCATGGAGATGCAAGTGGATTTTCTGTCTTAGAAGGAAGCCTTTTAAGGCAGTATCTCTCAATGTTGCCAGCTTATTTTTTAACTCAATATGAATGCCATCAGAATTTTTTGAAGAGAGGAGTACTTGGCTGAATGTTTCCCTTTCTGTCACTATTTAGGTCTAAGGAGCTGCCCTGACCCTATAACAGACGCTCTCTGTTAACCCCCTTCCCTCCCCAAAGTAGAAGAGAAAGGGAATAAGGGCGAGAGACTTGGCGATTAGAAAAGGAAACTAGAACAGCTTTAATGAAACTGAAAATAATAATAAATGGAATATATATAAATATATACAAAACCACTATTGAGCCCAACCTCCCCCTCCCCCATTGGTAATTACGTCACTGTCACCACTGCTGTGGAGCAGGCACTGGGAGAGTCCCAGACTGGGCCCAGCAGCAGATGGGAGCTGTGTTCAGGAGCTGGATTCTGATACCAGATTCAGGAACACACAGATTGGGATCTATGGCAGAACAGAAAGAGGCCTCCGCAGATGCTCTGAGGAAGAAACCAGAAGAGGATACAAGCAAAGCTGGCAAAGTGGGCCAAGAGGGCAAAGAGAGGTGGCGAGACCCTTATGATCCCTCCCTCAGCTTTATACCGAATATGATGTATATGGGATGGAATCCCTCGTTGATCAGTTTATGGTCACCTGTCCCTATCCTCTCCTCCCTGCAGGTGTGGCTTTTTACTTTTCTGCACCCCCCCAGTGTGGCACACAAGACCCAGCAGTGGCCTTGGTCTGCACACCAATCCTTGGTGCTAACTCTAACCATGGGGTGTTATCACTGCTGGGAGCAGACACTGTCTGTGAGAACAGGCTGCTACCTTCAGACACTGCAGTTAGTTAGAAGAACTGAGCTGAGAAGTAAAATCACTGAACAGAATTACTTCTGTTCTCACTCAAACCAGGACACTTTCATAATCAGCTTTATCACGAGCAGAAAAAACTCACCATGGCTAAAAAAAAACCACTGCAAGTCAGCTCTTGAGAAAGAATTTCTACCTAAGAGAAATGTCTTGACATAGTAGGAAATAAAAAGCAGGAACTAACTAGCAGGTGATGCTTCTGATAGGAGTCAAGCTTATTCCTGGGACCATAGTGCAAAGACAGATTTTTCTGTTCTTCAGGAAAATTGATCTTTTCAAACATGTTATCCTATTCCAAAACTGAATTACAGCAATACATAAGAGTAAATATTAATGGTTTTGTACTAAGTGAACCCATTCTTCTCAATTTACTTCAGGTCCATCCGTGCAAAGGCACAAGAACATCATCCTTGGGGTTTTTTTGCAGCAGAGGACTCTGGAGTGTCTCTGTATTGCTTTTACCTCTTGCATTTTGATGTACCTTTCTGCTTTAGATTAGTCCTTTGCTGTCTGGTGTCTTCATCTCATGAAGATTCTTAGGTACTCCAATCAAAATAATCTGAAATGCATCTTGAGTGAGAAATTTTATGAGAGAAAACTGCTCTTGGTGACAGAATGTCTAAGCGATCTGGTCTCAGTAGAATCTCAGATCTCAAGGCTGGATGAAACATCTGTCTTGATGAGTAAATTACAGTTGTAAAGCTCTCCTTCCAGAAGTCTGTTTTTAATGGGACCATTGTAGTCCCTAAGGAATGCTGGTGACTGCATGTGTATGGCCACCTTGGTGGAAAAATGACTGCAAAATGAGCAAGATGTTAACAAATGTTTAGTTGCTCTGACAAGCTGTGAGTGAAAAATTGTGTTTATGACTTCCAGGTGTTTTTGGAGGAATAAGCAAAACAGCATTAGCCAAAAAAAGTAAGATTCTTGAGTCGCTATAAATAAAGATGACCTATGTACCCTCAGTGGTGGCCTTAATTCCTGCTCTATTTTGCTTTATGAAGCAGAGATAGAACTGAGTGTGGTAGATGTGATAGGCCAAAGCATTAACAATACTTTCTACTGTGAGCATTTGTGTGCACAGATGCACATGTGTATAATTCATTTTTGCTCTTTCACTGTTCTCTGTTCTCTCTGTGATCAGAGTTGAAAATACCAAAACCAAACAACCAAAAATTTCTGCACCAGCTGGATGGAAAAAGCTCAGGATCTTCTTAAGAGGTCCCCAATGTTTTTATGCTTTGTGTTTCATCTGCACATGTTTCATCCATGCTCCAAGGTTCCTGAGACCCTCTTATGGAAGGAGTAGCATGAATGTTAACTCCTTCTTGCCTTTTTTTTTGGGGGGGGGTTTTTTTTTTTTTTGCTTGTTTGGTTGGGTTTTTTTGTTTGTTTTGCTTTGCTTGATTTTGTATTTTTTTGGGTTTGTTTCCCCTGCCCCAAGTCAGTAGTCTCAGGGGCCTCTCCTATTTCAGAGAAGCAACTAAACATCTGAGAATTTAGCTGAACTCTGTAAAGCTGGTTGGTTTATTCAGTTGCTGCTTCTCCACAAAATGCTTCAGATAGCTTAGCTAGCTGTCTGTGCACTGCTGACTGCATATGCTTCACTATTTTCATTCACAGCATACCTCCAGTGAGGAAAAGCACTGATCAGAATAAACCAGGCTTAGTAAAATCCTGCTTGGTAGCAAGTTTATTCTGATTCTTGACCAAACTGGGAAATGTGGTTTCAAGCATCGTCATCATTATCAGACTTCCCTCTATTACACCCTCTCCGCCATCCAGCCACTGGGCAGGATATATATGTTTAATTAATTCTGCTTTTACCTTCGACCTGTAAATAGTGGGAGTAATGTCAGATTTATACATTATATGAATAACAAGGATTTCTCAGGAGAGCCTATCCTGGTGAAGAGGCTAACTGTAATTTTCAGCTGTGAGTAATTGTACATAATATAATCCTAAATGATTTTTCTTCTGTAATTTCATTAGAGTTTAGAAATTTAATTAGATTTTGAATCACTCTGAAATAAAGTAGCAAAACACCCAGAGACTAAGAGCAGTGGTTATTTTGTCCTCCGAGGCCAGAATTCTTGGTCTCAAATTGGCATGTGTTCATTAGGAGGAAGTTTGCAGAAGTTCTTGATATATTATTGTCTTTCAGAATGGACTCTGAATAGGTCTTTGGAGAGCATTAGAAGAGCACACAATTATTATACAAACTCTTTTTGAGGTTTAAGATCATCTGCCTTGCATATACTTAATAAAAATATGCCTCTAAAGTTGTTTAAGAAACTGTGGAGATAGGAAAGATGCTCCTCCAGTGCCTTAGTGCTCTTCCTGGTTTATTAGCAACTCCAGTACCTGTGCATGATGATACAGAGAGGAGTTGTTTGCTTTACTTTAATGATTAGGTAGGTTTATGGTTATTTTTATTGCTACACATAGGAACTGTCATGGTGGCTGTAATTAGAGACACACTAAAACATTGTTCCTTCTCTTTTTATCTGAGGTTCAAAAGAAATCTGTCTTTTTGGCAAACTTTGATTCTCTGTGGAATCTGTCCCATGTGCAAAAAATGGAGTCAAACTGCAGTAAATAGGACAAAGCAAAGACCAGCAAAGACCAGCACAGCAGCTTATGATTGTGTTAGGTGCCAGGATAGTTGAGGTGGGTTCAAAAAGAAGATCCTCTTAAAAGACTCTGAGATATGCAAGTGCTTGATCTCTTTTCATTTTAACTGGCGTAACATGGTATTTGTTTGTGGAAATGCCCAGATTTATGCTGCTTAACTAGAAAATGGATTTAGGCATTTAGGAGCATATTTTCCAAAGCCTTTACCCACATAGCAGTGCCACTTTTCTAGTTCGAGTTAGTTGCTTCCCTGTCCTAGTTGCTTCCACGTGATTTTTAGGAGTAAGTTCTTAAAGGGCAAAATATAAAACAAATTGAGGAATTAAGTAGAAAGGAGGAAATTGGAATTACTTTCAGCCTGTCAACAATATAAGGAACCATCACAGAACTATAGACAGCAAGAAGTCAAGAATGTGACAGAAATGAACGAGAGAAAATGTTGTGAAATGAAGAATTTCATCAGGATAAATCAAATAACTGGAAAAAAAAAAGCTCTATTAAATAATGGTGATCCAATCTATTTGTAAAGAAAAAAAAGGAAACTCCAATGTAATGGGATTCACTTCAGTCCCGAAGTGAGAAGTGAAAAGGAAACATCCAGGATGACCTATGTAACCATTGCTGGCACCCTCTGTATTGGCTGCTGCAGGCAGACATGCAGTGAAATGGTTCATTGTTCTGATTCAAGTTATTGTTTCCTTTGTTTCATTAACAGCTCTCGATGAGAGCTCATCATCACATAAATTAACTTCTCAGGCTCAAATATATGCTTTCAGAACGTGGCCAAGCAAGTCTTGAATCCAACTGAAAAAGATTCTTGGGAAAAAATTGAAAGTTGTTGTGTACTTAGTTTGATGGATACTGATGGAGATTAGGCAACCTCAGGGCAGTCTGGTGTGCGTGGATGTGCTGTCTTCCATTAACAAGTCATGGCACATCATGGAACAAATTGAAGAAAACATGTTCAGGCTGGCTACTGCCAAAAATCAAGGTGCTTTTGCTATGGGCATCCGGAACAAATGGAAACTATGCTTGAAAACTCACAGCTGCTCTTCCTTTGCTATTTTCTCCATCTCCTCCTCTGTCAGGACTCTGAGCCACTGGGACAACTGGGAGGGATTCCACATCTCAGCAAACAGCAGACTCACAGATACCGGGTATGTTAACAAAGGGAAGCACTCCTGCACCAGTTATTTAATGCCTTTCTCCCTTGACATTAAGGAATACTATGGAAAACCATTCACCATTTTGGTCCTTTTTTTTTCCATGAGTGTCCCTCATGGAAATACAACTTTTACTGAGCTTAATTTCTTCCAGGCCAGGTGTATTTGGATTATTTATTCTAGTGGTCTGTGTCTATGTGTTGTCATTCCTTGCTTCCCAGTGAAGAGGATTTTATTTTTATTTTCTAAACTGGACTGATTCTCTGTTATTCTGCAACAAGGAAAAAAGCTATTACAACAGAAGTCAATATCTTCCATGATGAAGAAAAGCGACTGCACATAGCTCTGGGAAGTTGTGTATCTTTTGGGTTAACACATAGCAGTGAGCATATCACAGAATGTTAGGGGTTGAAAGTGACCTCCAAAGATCATTGAGTCCAACGCCCCCTGCCAAAGCAGGACAAAACTAGAGCAGGTCACGCAGGCATGCATTCATATTATGTTCTGAGATGAAACACGGGTAGACAGACAAATTTGAGTTGAACAATATATCTTTTTGTAGGAAATGTGGCTAATATATCTGCTCGGAAGGTGCATATCTGATATTTGCATGAATAGGCATTTCCTTGCAGGCTGTTTCAGACTCCTGCCCCTGTGCCATAGGCATGGTATGGGATCCTGGGGAACTTAGTGATTCTGTTCCCTGATGACACAGTTTATAGCTCAGACTTAAGTACAGACAGTGAGAGTGTTCATGTTTTCTCTTCTCCAGTGTGCTTTCTCATAGTAATACCCTTCAGCTGGAGAGCTTTGGCACGTACACACAGTGTAGCAGGGCTTTCAGTGATGTGATCTTATGGTCAGGGTGATGTGTTTTTTTTCATTGTTCCTCTGTGTGTGTCTGTTTGGTGGGGGACAGAGATCCGCTGAGAGTTACCCACGTTACAAGCCATTGAGAAATCTTTCTTTTCTGTGTCAACCTTTGCATGGCCATTGCAGCAAGTGTCTCTCTAGCATTTTACTTGTGTCTCATACTGTTAATTTTCTGCAGGCTGGGATTCCAGGTAGCATACAGAGAACATGAGCAATGGCAGCATTTTTTCCAACCTTCTGCTTTACACCAGTGGATTAAAATTCCTTTCTGGCTTCAGCTAAACATGTTCTAGGAAAGGTATCAATCTCCAGCTAGTGCATTTAGGCCTACAGGTATGTTCATAGGATAACTTCTGCTGACTCTTAAACATAGTCCACAGCCTTATATGTATTCGTAAACCACATCTTGGAGAAACAGCTTTACAGAAACTTGTAATCTTGTCTTGTCTTAGACAACATTAGTCTGATCTGTAGCCTGTTGTATAAAATGTTTATAAAATTTGGAGACAAATTGTCTAGTATGAAATAGTTTATTTAGATTTAAAAATATAATAATAAAGACTCTTCCAGGCTTCTTATAAAATCACTAGTTGACTGTAGAAGTAGGAGGATGTATTTGTGCTTAAGGTAACTGGGAAGTATTTTAGCTAAAGAAATAGGAAAGAGGTCAGGATCCTACTCAAAGTAGTCCATGAGTCACTGGGAAGGATGAGTGTGGGAACACACAGAGCAAAAGTTTAACAAGTCAAAAGAACAGAGAAGACTGAGAATTAAGCCGGTATTTCTCAAAAAGCAAGGTTAAAATAATAGTCAACAGAGACAGAAAGTCTGTTTCATTTTGTTGCTTGAGCTTGAAAACAAAATTTTCCATAGAACCAGGTTACATTTTAGTAGCAACTTGAGACCATCTTTGGTCTTGACTTGTTTTTTCCCTTGAAACGGATAATTTTTCCACTCTGATATCTTTCAGAGGCTAGCAGGTGGGAAATTTCTTTTAAAATTACAGAAACTTCACCAACTTGAAAAGATCTTGGTTCTGATACTTTGGGGAGGACTAAGGAACATACATTGTGATCATATAAGCCTTGTTGCTGTAGGGAAACGTGCCGTGGAGAACCTACAGTTCCACGTCTTTCACCCGTGCTGCCTTTTGGAAATATCCTGCAACATTTTTGTCTTGGTTGCCTAAAGACTGCCATGTGTATTTTTGGACATTGTTTTTGACATTGTTTTTTGGACTGTGTGTCCTCTGTTTCATGGGTGGATTTCCTGTGTTGAGTAGAAAATATCAGTTACAGTGTGGAAAACTCTAGTCTTTCTGATGGTGACGCCTGAACAGATGCTGTTACGAAGTCAGAGAACCAAATCTGTATTGATTTAGTTAGAATTTTAAACCAAAACTGAACCACACACCTAGGTAACACTACCAAAATAACATTTGAAGAACTGTATTGCACTGAGACAACCTTTTTGAAGTGGTATTTTGTGCTACCATGTGAAATTTATGATATAAGATATGTTTATTCAACCTGTTGCATATTTCCATGATAGTACAGACTTCAGCAGCATGATCCCATGGTACACAGTCCTCCCTGTCCCATCTCCACCTGATTTCAAGGACAGACTCTCACCTCATCTGAAATGGATAATAAATGAGTCAGAATGAAGAAGGCAGATGTTCAATATATCTCCTTATTTCCATCATTCAGTGGGACTTACAGGCCTTATTTATTACCTGTCTCCTGTGATAGACACAAAGCAAACTTGCATTAATTCCAGCAAAGCTGCTCACGTGCCCCAGCAGGTGCCTTTCACCATTTGGTCCAGCTCCATCAGAAAGCCAGGTTTGACTGGGGAGGGAGGTTTCTGCTTGCCTTCCGCTTGTCTTCCGCTTGTCTTCAGCTTCAGCTAACAGCTCCTCTCTATACAGAGTCAGCTCCAGGCTAGAGTTAGGGATCTGCTTAGGCAGAGAAAGGACCCTCTCCACAGAGCATGTGGATTTCAATACATTCCCCATCCTGTGGGAAAACCTATGTTGCATTTGTCTCATTGCTCAGATCTGAGTGAGGAGATTCCTCCATATACTGTATATTCTCTGAAGCACTGTAAGTCACAGTAGAGATCCTGTAGCATCTGGAAAGAGGCTAGAGGAGCTGGGAGGCTGTGGAAGGAAACAACAATCCTACAAAGCTGATTAAATATGCTTTTAGGGGAGAGTTTGGTCCTCTGAGCAATGAATTTAGTACTGAGTGACCCTAAATGAAGGCTCCAGTACTCACTGCATGGTACTGTCTGCTCTTCTGATTATCAAGCTCTCAGTCACTGAGGGCTCTGTGTTGATAAAATTCCTTTACTGAGGCAGCACTGCTGGAATTTTGCCTATGTAGGTTTTCATACGGCATGAACAAAACATCCCAGGCAGCCCAGCTTTGTCGTTGTTGCACATTCTGATATACTCAGCTGTGTCTTAAAATATCTTTGAAGTGTATGACGATAACTTTAAAAGTTCCTAAGCAGCCTCTGAAAATGGCTGGGTGTTTGCTTTTTGAAGGTGGCATGTGGTGGTGGAGCACAACACAGTGCCCAGGATATTTCAGAGCACGAGAAAGAAAGGGCAAAGTATGTTACAATTCCCATCCAATGTTCTTGTATCTCCTGTCCGCCTGTACTCTGTATAAGCATGTTGGACTTTGTTAAAATGAAGCCACTGTGAGTAATTTATATCAGTAAAATGGGGTAAACACTTACATGGGCACTGTGGTTATTGAAAAAAACCCCAAACACCAGAGACTCTGAAAATCTGGAGCTATAGTTATACTTTAGAGGAAGTTAAATCATTGCAACTTTTGAAGTAACTGCAAAGGCACAAGGTTTTACTTAGACCTCTTCAAACAGCACGTGATTCTAATGCAAAAGAAAACTTGGCTTTGTTTTTTGTACATGATGTTTAGAATCGGGCAGTTCACAGTGGTTCAGGACAGGCAGGCAGATCCCAGCCACTCTTGGGTTGTGTCCTTCTCACCTTAAATTCCTCCTCCTGCTGCTGCTGTTGCAGTACAGAGCAACATCATTTTCTGCTCTGCAAGAGATGCTCTGTGCTCCTGAAAATAAGCCTGTTTATTCCACTGCTAAGAAGATGGAGCACAATCTTTAGCCAGTGTTTATAAGAATAAGAACATAAGTAGCTGTGTTAATGGTAAACTTAAGCATGCCCAGGGAAGAAATGAGGAAGTCAAATGCTGTGAAAGTAATGGAACCATAGCCATAGTGCTGCGTTTTAAAACCACTTCTGGTTTTATATATTAGTACTTTCCTAATTTAAAGCAGGAGATGAAATGAGCAAGACAGGACGCCTGGTCACAGTTCCTGTTTTTTAGCTTCAACTTTTCTTGATGTGTTTGCCTCATAATTGTACAGGGTCTTGAAGTATTTGGCATATTAACACTTTTTAGAGGCATTAACTATCCTTTTTTAAAAAGATGAACAATAAGAAGATGGCAAAAATAAATTACCCACCTTTAATAACGCTTCTCTTTAATGGATCAATTAGGCTTTGAAGGAAAGAATCAAGGGACTTGGATGGAAGGAGAAGGTGGCAAAGTTGGCAGAGTTGACAGATTTGCTCATGCTTTTGGTTGCTGCAGTGGACGTGATCTGTTTTTTTGCTCTTATCTGCATGTGTTGTGCAGTTGTAATTATGCTGGTGTCAGGAAAATGGAATAGGTCCTTTGAGTCTTACATAGGCCAGGATGCAGTTTTGGAGGTGGCAGGAGAACTGGGAAACTTAATTTAACCATTTTTCCTAATACAGCCACAGAGACCGTTTCTTTCCGTGTAATAGCTGCAGTCTAGGGGTGCATTTGAATGAACAGCCTCGTCGTTTCACAGAGGAGGAGCAGGACACCAGGATTTCCTCTCTGGCTTGTCCCCACTTGGGTCTGGGAGAATCTGCACTTGCTGGCCTCTGCAGGTAGCAAAAAGGTCACTTAGTGTGCTGAGTGTTGAATGTAGGGGAAGCAGCTCTTCACTGCGTGGTGATTTAAGTGGGTTATTAGTGTTTCAAGAATAAAGGTGTCAAAGACATGACATCTGGCTCTGATGATAGAAGATTTTGGGAGAGAACGTGTCTTTCTATAAGACATAGTTGATTTCTCTCATAAAAAATTATGCTGACTCCAGTTTTCCTTATGACCTAGGTGCCTCTCAGAGAGCACAACTGTTCTTATGTCTTTCTAGTTTGGTAAGGAGAAAACTGTCCATTGGTTGTCTGCCTATCTCATCTCAAATCCCAAACTTTGTTAAGTAAGTGTGACCAGTCATGGCTGACATGACCACTTGGCAGATTAAAACCAGTGATGTAGGAAGTTCTGGGCCATATCTAAATACAAATGCGTTCAGTAATATTTATTTTTGGCAAATAGTAAGAGTATCATAATGTGCTTGTTATAGCTAGTACCTCCTGCTGCAGGAACAGAGTACTAGAAGTACATAATGCTCTTCCAAAGTAACTTTGCACATTTAGTGGCCAGGCAAAGTATAGAAGGCTCAAGGTCCATTGCTTTTTTCTTCCTGAGAGGGAGAAGTCAGTTTCCTTATGTCCAAAGGTCTGCAGGTCCTTCCACTAAGGATCATGGGTGTTGGAATGGATGAACTGTGTTCCTAGGCATAAAATAGGGTTTTCAACAGAGTAAATCTGTCAAGAAAATGTGCTGTAAATGTGTAAAGGTTGAGCTTCTGTCAGGAATGAATTCCTGAAAAATACCTGTTGTTCCTTTTTGAGAATGTAGATGCAGTGCCCCACAGGAGTTGTAATTTGGGTAGATCATGTCCCCGTTATCCTCTCTTGGCTGGGTCACCCGCCAAATTACATTCTTATGATGTGCTGTAACCAGAGGACAGAGTGATCCATTGCACTGGCACACCAAAAATTTGATGCATCTAGGGATTTCTTTTTTTATATATACTTTTTTTTTTATTTTTTTTTTTGTTTTACATGTAAATTCAACTGCCAAAAGAGTGGATGTGAAATGTCAGATATGTAGCTTCCTCAAGAAAGCCTGGTGAATTTCTGAATAGAAATGTTAAACTTGAAAAGTTGGGTTTTTTGGTTTTTTTTTTTTTCCTGTCTGAATGATAAGGGAATCATTTAATGTCAGACTGCTAGTCAAGGGCAGCGATGGCTAGTGAATAGTGGACAAACAGGCTCCTACAGCATGATTATGTTATGCCCGAAACGTATGACCATGTTGCACTTTACTCTTGAAATCGTGTTGCTGGAAACAAATTTTGAATATGCATAAAGCAGAGGCACTTGAACAAACTGTCCTGTTCTGTCTCAAAGTGATTGTCACCTACTTTGTTTATATTGTGAGCAATGCTCATGGTGACGTGACATTAGATTTACCTGCATCCTGTTTCGGTTCTACCTAGTATTTGCCCTTACACTAGGCATAAACAGCTGGAACTTCTCTTGAGATAAAGCAAATATTGCATCTTTAATTGAATATAATAGGCATAAACAAGCCAATTGTATGGTTTTGGGATTAGAATGATGTGATTTTTCTCCTTTTACATTTAACAAACACTGAAAAGCACTAGAAGCCATAAGGCAATCTTCATAAACACCAAGTTAAAATAAAACAATCATTCATCATTCATTTCCAGACAGAATCCCTCCCAAATCCCTTATCTGACTGTGAAGACTGTCATTCTGCTCTTGTGTGTGGTGCCATGGAAAGGTGAAAGCCTTCAGCCCCTATTATGGGCTTCTCAAAAACTCAGTCATTGTCTGATGGGGCTGTGCCTGCCTTGCTCTGGCATATAAAGCAGGGTGAGTGGAGAGATGTTTATGGACAAGCGAGGAAGAAAGGCACCAAAGTCCAATTTTGGATTCCTGAAATGAGACTTAAAAATGTTTCTAGTTACCTCCCTGCTTTTCTTTTTATGTAATCATTAAGTTTATCTCCTTCAACAGGAAGTTAAGCATCTATATTGTGGTTTAAGATAAATTAGGTTTGAAAATTTAATCGATGTTGTATTTCTGATGGATCAGGCCTTAGGTGTTTCCCATGGAGGCAGTGTTAATGATGGACAATTAGCAGAAACAGCATCTCAGTGCCTAATCCTTTGCTAGTAAAATCATCACTATGCGTGATCAAGTGAGAGCCAAGGCGTTCAACTTTGACTACGTTACTAATGTCTTACTGCATCACAGAACAAATTACTCTTATGGGAAGGATCTGAAACAAGACTTCCTTTCCCACTAAATCCTTGAGTCACCTCAGATTTGGGTAGCTGCCATCCTCTTCTATTATCCCTCTCTGTTGTGCCTGCTGTTCTCCCCTGTTTCCCCTCATACAGAGCACCTTGTGAATTAGATTTATTAGAAGATGTCCATGAAAGTCCTAGGTAGTGGGCAGCAAATGCAAGGTGGCCATTGATCGCAGCTGGTGTGGAGTTAATGTGTTTCTCTACAGAAATCAAGCCCTTGGACACAACATGTGGCTTGATTTCCTTCCCCCTTGTTTGTCACTGTCCTTGCCTGTCAATCAAAAGTATATCAGGCGGTGCAGTTCAGGGGCAATACAGCCTTGCTTAAAGGTGTTGATGTCTGGGGAGGAAGGAGCAGAACCAGCATGTGAAGTATTTAAGGGCTGACTTTGAATTACGTGAATTTGTGCTATGCAAGCTGCGCCAGAAAAGGGAATGTGAGGTTACTGCAGTCACTCAAGCCTGGGTGGATATTTGTCATTCCAAAACTGTGCTGTTGAGGACTTCAGTTGAGAGGAAGCATTGAGGAGGGAGAAATAGAAAGTGGAATGTAGGTTCTCAGGATTGTAGTCTATTAAGAGGCAGAAGTGTCATCATCACAAAATCACCTACTTTCCCCCTTGGGGAAAAGGTAGAAACAGTACCAATAACATTACCTTGGGTCTCTTGGCATGAATTTTGCAGGATTTGTGTAAATCTGATCCAGTGTTCATCCATGCATCTAAATCTAGGTTGAGACTCCTGTGTTCAAGGGAAATCTTAAGTACACTTTTCCCTGACTTGGGCTCTTACTCCTTCTGTGGGCTTGCTGTAACCTGAGCCTGCCTACAGACAACAAGTATCTTCATGGATTCAGGCAAGCAAGAGTTTGCAGGATAAGGAGTGAGAAAGAATTCACATATACATGTGTACATGTTGGCCACAAAAAATCAAAATCATCACCCTTTGCTGATGACTATCCTTAAATGTTACCGGTTGCTACTGGGATGACGGGGAGAGAGGTCTTCACAGAGATGCCACACCTCCAGCCTCTGGGACTGTTTCTACCTGCCTACAGCACACAGCTCTGGATTCTGCCTGGCAGCCTTTCTGTAAAGCATTTCAGCTTGTTTTCTTACACAGTGTTAAACAGACAGGAGGCATCTGTCATCTCTTCAGTGTGTGTGCAGAAGTCCCTGCATCCCATGCATGCTGGCACAAACTGAGGGTGTGCAATGGGGTCTGGCTCTGCGGGCCATCTAATAATTATTCACTCCTAAGACAAATGGCTAAGGAAGAGGTTCTGTGTGAAGCTGTGAGCAGGGTTTTATGGGGATTGGGATGTAGGGTGGTCATGGGGTAGGGAAAAACTGTATCAGAGGTGAGAAGAGTTAAATAGCTGTAGGAGGATGCTGATGTTCACAGAGCAGAAGTAGGAACACCTCTGGCTATAGCAAAAGTGGTGCAGTGTGGCATGGCATGGTAAAGAAGGAAGGAAATGCAAACCAGATGGTTGCACTAAAACTACGGACTATGAAGTGCCGTGTCCAGGGTCAGGCATAGAGGTACCAATAGTATACAAGTAGCTGTATGTTGTAAAAGAGATTTGGGGGCTTTTTGGCTAAGGAAATTTTTGGTAAAATTTCAAATGTCAGGTCAGACAAGGGGATAAAGTCGTAACATTGCAGGAGGCAAAGCTGGAAGTGAAGGTGACAGTAGAAAGCACAGTGATGTTAGTCTGAGCAGAGACCCAGTAAAAGGGATTGGCTCATTCTACAGAGCTATGAAACTCACGCAGCATTTTCCAAAGGTGGCCTGTAGCAGTCAGGTATGTTTTGCAATTGCATTCCCTGGACTGGGCATCCATATGCCCTTGGCTCTTTAGACTATTCTCTTTCTGTTCAGTGAATTCTTGCTATCCCACTTGGTGTGATAAAAGAAACTGCTAAAACTGGAGGCTGCTGAGTGCTGTACTGCCTCTATTCAAATCTCTAATGAGCTCCTCCTTGTAGCTCTAGGTTTAATTAGTTTTCATTGCAATATTAATGATCCAAACAAACCATTTTAACTTTCCTGTTGCACAGCTGGAATCTTCTTATTTAGCATTCTACTCTATAAGGAAATCGCACCAACTTCCTTTCCCTTCCCCCATTTGTCCCATTAATATGCATTAAAATCACAGTCTTGTTGGCATAGAGTTTCAGACCTGCTATAAAACTCTAATAATTTCTAAAAATGGCAAGGTTGAACTAACGACAAAGCCTCATCCAAATAATACAAAGATAGATTTCTCCCAGAGTTTGATGGCAGTGGTGATTAATACTTCATTTATTTATTTACAATCTATCAGGAGTTAGAAAGATTTACTCATTCCTCTGAGCATACATACAGTCTCTCTTGAACTCCATGGTATTACTGCAGAAATGTCCAATGTGTTAGTCTTAAAAAAACAAACAACAAAAAAAAAACTTCTCTTTTTTTCCCCCAAGAATAGGGTATGCACTGTCCTTCCCAGTGTATATCTAAAGACTGCATATCTCAAAGTCTTCTCCCACCACAATGGAATAGGTGCATCTAGCATTTCCCTCTGAAATCCCTGGCAGAGAAGACTTAGAAGACAGTCTTTTTGTCACCTTCTGGTGTATTTCAGCTCCTGGACTCATTGTCTTTTGTGAAGGCTAAAATTAATTGGCTTGTATATAATCTGGAGGTCTTTGTGTTGAAGGAAATTCTAGAGAAGACTAGACTCTCTCATGCTGAAGGACTGACATGAAGTCTTGCCAGCACCTTCTCCTTCCTGAGCCATGAAAATCATGGGAATGTTGCTAGCAAGGAAGGTTCAGGGTCTCTTGCCCAGTCTGCTTCTCAGAGCTGGTCTATTGCTAACACTAGATCTGGACAGTTTTGCCTGTGTCTTCTTTAGAAATGAACATTTTCTGTAAGTCTGAAGAGCTGTTCTCTGTGGATAGACTGTCAGCATCTGGATAAAAGAGTTTGCCAGCTATAGTGCACAAGCAGAGGTCAAGATACAACTCTGAAAGTGAGGAAGAGATTTAGCACCACTTGCACATAGTCATTTTCATTGGGTCTTACTCTCCTAAGTGCTTACACTGGTTTAGAAAATAGAACTTTGGAGTGTGAGCAAGAAGATAAAGGGGTGAGGGGTTTGATGCTTGCTTTGGTATTGACTGTACGGTCTAAATTCAAGTGAACAATGAGTGACTTGATTGCTGAGTGCCAGCCCCATGGCCCAGGCAGTGGAGAGCTGGACATGCCTTACCCGGATACCCTGCTCTGGGAGCCTGATGTGGGCAGCCTTTCCTCATGCACAGCCCCCAGCTCACCCCCTCTCAAAGAGACTCTGTCCTCACAGAGCTTTTTCCCTTATGAAGTCATTGAGCCAAGTGTGAACTAAACACACACCACTAAACCTAAATTAAACATTTAATGGTACTATATACTTACTTAGAAACCAAAGCAATTTAGTAAGTGTGGGAAAGAAGTTGCATCATCAAGGTCTTTTCAGGCTGCTGTTGGCATTGGGAGGATCGTCCAGGAGATGGATTGGGTACTGAAGGTCAGGACTTCACTCAGTGGACTCAGGGCTCTCTCCAGCAATGTAATATTGTAAAAATAAAACTCCTCATCTCCATCTAGCTATGTTTATATATCTTACTTGTTTTCCGTCTATCTATTGACTGAATAGGGAACTTTAGTGGGTGGATATCTTAACTGATGGGATTCATGACCCATTTTCTTAACTTTTGTGATCTCAAAGGGGAAAAACTTCAAGGTGTGGAGTTTTTTGACAGAATGTTTCTCTGCAGCAGAGTTTCTTGAAGGTTTGTATCAGTGAGCTGGTTTTGGTAATTCTCTGATGCTGTTTTCCTTTCTGTTTATGAAAGTTTGTCATTCATTCGTTGCACTGTGAATGGTAACCTACAAAAGCACGTTATCAACAACTTGAAAGGTATTTGTCCAAAGTGCATCTGCTGGGAAGTTGTAGCTAACTAATTTGTTTACTCCCAAGTGAGAAAAAGCAAGAGCATTTGTTATCCCTTCAGAAACTGTGAGACTAGAAGGGGGAGAGGGAAACAGAGAAAGGAAGGATGATACCTCCTCTCTCATCTGCAAAAAGTGGAGATAAGCCTCACATCAACTGAAAGTGGTATCAAAATGATATCCTGACAGTGGGACAGAGTTATGCAGCCTACACCCACAAGTATGTGTGGTGTGTTGGAGGACTCTTTCTGGAAACACAGCTCATTGCCAGACCATGTACCAGTTGGGAAGGGCACCATCAAGAAAGGAACATAATAGCAGATAACTGCCACAAGTTTTCATGTAGCCAGAGTTCCCTATAAGTGTCTTGCTGCAGCTGACAGTACCACAGCACAAAAATGAGCAGTTTAGACATATTTCTTACTCCAATTATAACTGTTGTTTAAGATTAAAAGTAGTAATCTCTCTTATCACTTTCAGCTAGTCACAGCTTATCACCCAAATATCTCTTTTACTTGGTTTCTATTCACTATCCATAAATATCTCTCTCCACCTCTGGGAACATACTGATGTCTCTTAAAAGCTCAAACTAAAATGGTTCACGAAAACTAACATGTGTGGTGGATATGTGTCTTAGCGAAGACTGAACTCAGAGCATTCTAGCTTCTGCTGGTATTTATGGGTAATCATGCCAGCAAGGTTTCAAACAATATGTCCATACAGTTCAGCAGGGCTTAACTGAAATGAGGTTAAAATCACTCATTTCAGTGGAATTTAAGCCAACACATTTTATGTCGTATTTGCTGTGAGCTGCAGCAATGACTCCATGGCTAGCAGGCAAGGTGTAAACTTGCAGCCTAGTTTGCCGCAGGAGCACATCTGACTGTAAGTTTAGTGTGTTACACAAAGATTTGTCATCAACAATTGAACTGAATCAAAAAATATGGAAAATTTTAAGCAGTATAACTTATGTCTCAGACTGAGGTCTGAGTTCCTACAGCATATGGGTTACCATATATCATTACTTACTTTCCCAGGTGGTTATTGTCCTCTCTGGTCCACTAATATAATGCGTGGCTTCTCTCTAACCCAGTTCCATCAGAAAGGTGAAGTTTAGTTAAATTCTTACTATGAAGACTTTCAGTCTGTGCTGTTTCTGCAGAGTCAGGGACCAGTAAGATCTGGAGTGGGAAGATGGAACAGTAAGGCTAAGTCAGAAAACTGCTGGGCACAAACCTCCTGACTGGCTCAGCAGCAATCATCACAGAATGTGTAATTGCATCTTCAGTGACCTGCTTTGCTCTTTCTTTAGTCAGTCCCTTAGCCAAAATAGTGCTGTCAAGCTAAAATCAAAGTAACTATACCAAGGGATGGATCTGTTCTAACTAAATTGTTTTCTAAATTGATTTAAATTGGTGTTCAAACTGTGTGCACGACTTCCTTCAGTGGCAGAAGTATGATTTTACCTTTTTATATTCCTGGTAGCTTTACAGAGCTGAATCACCTAAGAGGGGACAGCCTTGTGTCTCTCCATAGCTGGGCATTTCCACTAAAACTGAGCCATCTTTTGATAACAAAATTGTAATTATCAGTGATGTTTCAATTAAGAGCCTTGCGTGACTTTCTGCTCCCAGACTAAATCACATGGCACTTAGAGAAATGTAATTTTATCTCATACCAGAGCATATATTTAATTGCTGGTGAGGCTGACAGCATCTCTTAAAACCAGAAGATTTCAGGAGAGCAGATGCTTCCTATTATTTCTATTTGCTTGGCACCTTGAACCTTTGCAACACCAGGCAGATTCAGGTTTTTCTTCTGCAGCTGTGAATGTGAACATACATGTTTTTGGGGGAACTGAGGTCTGACTGCCTTATGTAGAAACCATTTAACGCCCCTGTCATCTCTTTAAATGAAAGAATCATTTCTTGTGCTAAAAGAGACATAGAAGTGGATACGTTTTTGGGATAAGCTGGTGTGTCTGCATTAAATACTGACTCTCTTGACTCTCAATAGAAGTATTAGGGCCAGTGACCTTGGCTTAGGTGCAGATGCACTGAAAGAGAAAAACCCAGACACTTACTTGCAATTTCAGCAAGTGCATTTCCAAAGATGAATGCTAGTTCAGGACCTCTATGCATTTATAGTTGTTTATGAATAATTAATAATTATATTAAAGGTGTAGGGTTGACTGGGCAGCCTTCCTCTTCTGGAACTGAAATCTCATCTCAAAATCTTTAGCCATTTGGCTTGTGATTGAAAGCTGCATGGCATTTCTACATTGGAGCTCATTGCAGGGAAAGACTTGAAGCTGTCAATTGTTCCAAGAGCTAATGGAGGCATTAAAAATGTAGCAGGTTAGTGAGGAGAAAGCAGGATGGGTGGGGAACATATGTTACTAGTGTATGCTGTAACTGGACTGTAAGTGGTCTCCACATATTCATGAATGATGGCTGACCTCTACTCTGCTAGGGCACATGTGTGCATGTCCATCATGACAACACACTCTGAACTTACTCCAACAGAGGCCCTTGGGAACATAACCCCTGTATCTGTCTCCAAATATAGCTCTGCTGGTCTGCAATATAAGGCGGTGGGGAGAGCTGCTGGATAGAGGAGCCATTTGGAAACTGTGCTGCAGTGATATCCACCAAGATCTCTATGCCTGGTTGGTGACCTTCGCTAAGAGGCAAATGTCTGCAGCTTGTAAAAGAAAAAGATGCCTCTGAATGCCTTTCCACTTTTAAAAGCTCCTCAGTGCCGGCTCAGCAAAGCAAGTGAAACCCACAAGTGGCAGTGCTTACTGTACTTGTCCTGTATGAATGTATGCAGCCATACATCTGGACGAGGAGGCATGTCCCAAGAATAATTCCTGGAGCTGCTTCTGACTTAGAGCTAAAGCTTTGACCTGAGCCAAACCACTAGCTAGGAACTGTTTCAAAGTCAGTTCCTGGGAAAATAAGGCCAGTAACCCTTCTCTGCCTCAGTGTTCTCCTTTGTAACCCCTTTGTAAAATAAGGCTGCCTAACAGCTCATAAGGGATTAGGGAAGACTCGTTCATTTGTATTTAAAATGCATAAGAACCCTTGGAGAAAAGTACCTTCTTAGAGAAATAAGGAATACAAACATAATAACAATTCTATTAGCATTGTAAAACTGCAGGGATTTGGTCAACTACAGCTTGACTACAGCTTGGCTGATCCTGTAGGTTATAGCAAAGAACAAATCATCCTCTCAAAGTATTTTTGAATGTGGAGGATGAAAATTATATATTGCTATCTTTAAAAATAAAATTAAAACTTTAACTCTAAGGTGTGTGTAATAAAATGGCACTTAAATTCTCTAGTGTGCCATGCAAGTTTCTTCTGTTAATTTACTCTCTTCTTTTCTTTTTGTGCTTCATGTAATATTCTGAAGTTATTAATGTGGCAATATATTTGACCACAAAAACCTGCCTTCTGGTGTTGTTAAGACTGTGAATTAACTCCACAAATGGAAGGCATTTCTGACTTCAAGGCAAACAGCTCATTCTTGGGATAAAATTATTAGCAACATGACAGATATGCGAGAACTTCTGGAGGATGTTTTCCTAGGTGTCTTACCCCAATGTGTGGGCTTATGTGTCTCATGAGCCCGTGGGATTTCAGCTGTCAGTATTGTGTCTCTGTGGTGCAGTGTGGTGCAAACACCTGTGAACATCACTACCTGAGCTGCTGCAGCCTCTGGGACACAGCTGCTTGGTGCAGCTGATTCCCTCTGAACAGCATTGCCAATGCCATGCTTGGCTACCTTCCAGTGCCAGGGTGATGGTGCTAGGTGGCAGGTTGAGGTCCGTGCAGCACACCCCACAGTGCACTGGCAAAACTCACTTGGTAAGGTGGCACCTCAGCCCTTAAATGACTTGAATGTCACCTGTCTTAGATGGGTAGCCCAAAAACCTAACAGCAGGCAACAGAAAGGCATTCGATGGGATTGAATTCAGTTCGGTGCAATCTAGACCAAATATTTGCAAACAATTCCAGGACTAAGATGTGGACCTAGAAATGCCCTATCAATTTGATCTTGTACCTATGAGCTAAGTCATCAAAGGCTGGTGAGTGCTGCACCTTGTACTGACCTTGTACATCAAGCCCTGAAAACACCAGCCAAGATTGCAGGTGGTTGCAAATAACTTTCCTCATCTGACTCATTCCTTTATCCCTGTGCTTATGTATTTGTAGGATGCATCCTGCATCAGTAGTACAGTTTACTGAATGCTAATTGATGGGCATAAGTTCAGTGCTCCCTATCTCTGGGGCTTTGGCAGTGAATGCCAAACTGATTGGAAATGGACTCGGGTTTTTTTTTTATTAGTGGTAGTTGCTGGGATTAATATCAGGCATGGGAAATGGGAGTAGTTAAGGAGATCATGGACAAACTAAACTGAGTGATATATTCCACACATAGCATTAGCAGTTACTGAGGCCTTGACTCTGCTGTGGGTGCAGCACACACGCATGGGACAGCCTGGAGAGTCTGTCTTGGCAGAGAGCTAAAAGGAGCAGGGTTTTCCAAGATTGCTGAAGCGTATTGCTGCGTTGGCTTTCATGTCTGTCTGTGCTGGTAGGCTAGACTCATGCCTCCAAAATGTCTGCTTCGCACTCAGCAGTTAGAAAGGCAAACAGAAAACTGGGAAAGGAATCAAGAATAATACTGTGTTGCCACATAAATCCATTCAGAATATTGTCTGTGCTAATTGCTGTCACCTCAAAAAGGTTGTAAGAGTAGATAAGAGAAGGTACAGGCAGTGAAAGTGTGGAGAAGCATGGAAGAGTATCTTCTTCCATGTGAAGATATTAAATAAGTAGGATTCTTCAGCCTGGAAGACAGACAACTGACAGACAGCTACAAGCCACACAATAAATACCAGTAGAAAGATAATCCTGGACACAGTCAGAGACAGGATATTTTTTTCTGATATACTTGTAAGACACTGAATAATAGGATGATGCATGGGGGAGAAGGTTGGAGTTTATGCAGATCACCTGGCACAAAGACAAGTCAAATGAGTGCACAAAGGACCTTTCTGAATCTTACTCCTTGTCTAAGATGCCAGACTACTGTGAGGAAAGTTAGACTGATTCATGCCACTTGCATCCACCTGGATTTGGTAGCCTGTCTCATTGTATGGACTGCAAAAAAGTCTGACTCTGATAGTGGCTTCATAAGTACTTTCCATCCTGGCATTTTTACTAAGCAGATCTCTAGGTAAGCAGGGATTCTTGTCTTGTAGTATTAATCAAAGGCCTTCTATCTAGCAGCATTTCTCATAAGCCTAATTGCTAATGGCCACTTATGGTGACTGATTTCCCACCCTCTTTTCAGTCCTTACTGGTCAGCCCATTGGCTCCAGAACTGTTGTGACTGCTTACCTGATACCTGAGCTCCCTGGCTCTTGACACAAACCAGAGAAAAGTAGTTTGTGTTGTCTCTGCCAGCGGCTGGGCAGAGGTATGGTGCATTGCCCTAGGCCTCCGTTGGACTTCTTCTGAAGAAGAATGAGGTATGGTTAAGGTGAATTTCTCATTTTATGAATGAAGAGTTGAACTGTAATTACTAACCCCTGCACTGCTTCCAGGCAGAGAGCTGCTGAAGTGGGGCCAAGCCACTGCCACCTTCTCTTCTGTCCTCCAGCCTTTGTACTCAGCACACTGAGAGCTGAGGACACGCACTTTTACCAGGGCTGTCAAATGAACGGTGAAAGGAAACAGACTTAAAGGCTCATTTAACTGGGAAACAGCACCTGTCTTTTTAGGCAAAGGCAGCGTTCGCTTGTCACTGCTGTCAGCAGCATGGGCTCTGCTCGAAAGGCCCTTTAGGCACCTGATTATGTAGGAGGGGCAGCATGTTGTCATGCTGGAACACCCGCAGTGCTGGCAGGCCGTGGGGCGAGGGGAGGAGGTTAGGTGTCTGTCTGTCTGGGGGCATCGCTGCCAGCGCTGCTCAGCACCCCTCGCTGCCACAGGGCACACACCACAGCCCTGCTGCTTCTCACACCTCTTCGAACCACCGTGGGGGAAGGAGGGCCTCGGCACAGACAGATTTTCTCTATGAGAACGCCTGGGTACGTATCTCTTTAGTTCATCTTGCCGAGTGAAACTCTGTTTCCTGATTGATTTTGAAGCCAGTTAAAACACCACTTTGTGAAAGTTGATGCTGGCAAGAGGTATCGCCCTGTCTTGCTCAAATTTGCCAGAGGTTTCAGTGTCCACCTTCTCCCTTCCTTTTTTTAGCCAAGCTCTAAAATACCATTGCACCGTGGTGGTCAAGAATGACACTCATGTCTGGAAGCAAAAGCTTATGGAAAAGGCAGCCCAAGGGTTTGGTGCTTGCTTAGCACCGAGAGCACAGCAGCACTGCTCGCTGGGCTTCTCGGGCAGTGACACATTAGCGTAGTTTTCTTGGGAAGGTAGGAATGAAGGGACTTAGAGGAGAATGCTTAATTCATTTAGGTGCCTTTGATCTGATCCTGTAAAAATCTTAATCTGCTCATATTTCTTGCTGGAAAATTCTCAAGGAGTCAACGGAAATAGGACCAGAGGCACGAAGTTTAGAAGAAATGCAATGACTTTAGCTGCTTCATTCCTCCTAGTTTTCCCTTTATTCTTTTTTTATTTTTTTTCTGACTTTCCCGGTATCTTCACTCCCTTTACATCTCTTGTGCTTATTTTGTTTTCTATTTCCTTGCTCTGGGAATCTCAACCATTGCTGGAGTTTGGTCCCCTTTCTGGGGACAGAGTCCTGCTACCTCTGTTCCTTCAGCTGTCTCAGCACTCAGTGCCTAGGCTAAGCTGGTTAGGAAGGCTTCCTCTCTTATTTGCAGGAGGACCATGTCCTGAGACTGATCCTTCCTGTGAGAACAAGGGTATTTCAGACCTTTCAGAGTTGTCTGCTAACCTCCATTAATGAGAAAGGGACCCTAGATGGCCAGTTTAAACTTGTAAAAGGACAGTACTGGCTGTGATGGATTCAGTCCACAGGATCTCATCTTCTTGCTCCTACAGGTTATTTTGCACTAGAGCTTTTCCTCCCCTCACATCACAAACTGGGAACCATCCATGCATTCAAATGCTGAAACAAGTGTTGTTGAGTGTCTCTGTCCCCTGAGGGTGAATTGTTGTATTTCTGCTCCCTCCCAATATCATCTTCTATTTATAGAGCTTCAAAGTTTCCCAAAGAGCCACCTTTGGGATTGAACATACCAACAGTTAGTGCATAGCAACTCTAGACAACAACCTAAGACAGATGAAGGTATCCATTTGAAGCTGAAGATAAGAATGCATTTGGTAGAAGCTGATCACAAAAGTTGTTGATTATTATTGTTGTTTATGTGTCACAGTTTAGGGTCAGGGTGGCCTTTTAGACCTATAACAGACACTCTCTGTTAACCCCCCCCTCTCCCCAAAGGGGAAGAGAAAGGGAATAAGGGAGAGAAACTTAGCGATTAGAAAAGGAAACTAGAACAGCTTTAATGAAAAGGAAATCAATAATAAAAAAAATTGGAATATATACAAATGCATACAAAACCAGTGTGGAACACAACCCCCCTGATGGTAATTACATCACTGTCACCACTGATGCTGTGGAGGCACCGGGGCAGTCCCAGACTGGGCCCCGCAGCAGACGGGAGCTGTATTCAGGAGCTGGATTCTGGTACCGGGGTCAGGAACACACAGACTGGGATCGAAGGCAGAATGGACAGAGGCTTCCTTGGGTACTCTGAGGAAGGAACCAAAAGAGGACCCAAGCCAAGCCAAGCAAAGCAGCCCAAGAGGGGAAAAGAGCCCAGAGACCCTTGGGATCCCTCAGCTCTAAACCGAATATGCTGTATATGGGCTGGAATCCCTCGCTGGTCAGTTCAGGGTCACCCGTCCTGTCCGCTCCTCCCTGCAGGGGCAGCCTTTCACTTTCTGCACCCCCCAGTGTGGCACACAAGACCCAGCAGTGGCCTTGGTCTGCACACCAATCCTTGGTGCTAACTCTAACCATGGGGTGCTGTCACTGCTGGAAGCAGACACTGTCTGTGAGAACAGGCTGCTACCTTCAGACAGTGCAGTTAGTTAGAAGAACTGAGCTGAAAAGTAAAATCACTGAATAGAATTAGTTCTGTTTTCACTCAAACCAGGACATTATGCAGCTCTAGACTTAAGTGAACAGGCACTTTTTAAATGCTACTAGTCCATAATGCTGGAAGAGAAGAGAGAGAAATTTGCTTCCTGGCTTTTCTGTAGGTTCCCAGTGTCACCTTCAGCATATAGTTTAGCTGGTCTGAATCTAACAACATGTCTGCACAGCATGTTGTAGATGTTTAACTAACCATGAATCTGGAAAGCATTACAGTAGAAGCATTTAATGTGAATCTCTATGTGTTTTGCAGTGCAATTGTATTAAAATTGACATTTGTTTGGTTTTGGTTTGGTTTTTTGTTGTCTTTTCTTGTCATAAGCAACAGGTCCATGTATACACGGTCTTGGATTTCTAGATCATCTTCTCTGATTGCAATGTTAGGTGCTTGCTTACTCTGGTGCTGACCACAATGGAAACCCCTAATATACTTGATGATTATTATTAAAATCTCATTAACTTCACAAACTAATGTAACTGAAATAATAAACATAAGGACTAAGTTATTATATCTGGAGTATCCTATGGGAACAGTGAGCCTGCAGATGATTTTTGAAAGCAACTGTGAGAATTTCATTACTATTTTTTTTTTTTATATTGATGCCAAAATAAATGGTGAATCTGTGAAAGATATAAAGAAAAATGTGCATCAGAACACTGGAATTAACTATACATCTAATGCTGAATAATGTAAAAATATTATTGTTTCAATATAGTTTAATTTTTACTCATTTCTATTTACACCACACTTCCTTTGCTGTCTTCATAATTTCTAGTCTTGCATTACTAACACAGTTTTTTGCATTTGTTTCTTCAATTGTTTTCCCAAAAATCTGTAGACTTTCAGAATGGATAAAGATATGGGGTTTTTTTTTTTCTATTAAAACATTTCAAGCTTGTCGTGCTCAACTGAGATGGAAAAAGCCTAGTCCAAAGTCTCATTAGCATCCTTTTTGTGAGGAGAGCACAACGTCCATCTTTAAAGCAACAAGCAAGCAGGGTCTGTTCCAACTCCCACTCGTGTCTCTGGAAGGGTTTCTGTTGATTGGAGCTGGCTCAGCCGCTTCCATCAGGCTACTTCTGCATTCAGCATCAGTTTCCAAAATACCCAGCTTCCATGCGTCACATTGAAATGTCTGAAGGGCTATTGTCCTTCAGCAGGGTTGGAATATTGAAATCAACAGGACTTGTGATCTCAAATGACACAGACACTGTTGAAAGTGTCACCAGTGGAGACAACAAACCTTGCCTCCTTGTTCAGGCCTGCCTGCATACACAGTCTTTTGCTTAATGGATTTCAGATATGCCTTGGATTTTGGAATTACTGACGTATTTTGAAACAGCTATACTTTCTATTGCTAAAAGAAAGATTGCAATAAAAATGCACTTTGAGCTTAAAAGTGCTTAAATGCTTCAGTCTGTGGTCTACATTGTGTGTAAACACTTTGGCTGAAAGCACTGGGCATATCTGCATGAATGACATCACAGGTTTGCTTTGAGTCTTGATTCGGAGAACATGTTTAGTTTTGATCCTAAGAGAAGGGCCCCATATCTCTTCAGGAAGATAATTAATCACATATGTGTTTGCAGGATTAAAATTTTCATCAGTAATAATGGTATTATTTGGTTTATGTTTATCTTTTTGCCTAAAATGCCTCTATAAAATTCAAAGAAAAATAGTTGTGACTTTTTTTTAATGATAATATTTATCTCTTCATTCCTATCATATTTTTCTTCAAATTTTTGACTGCATAAATTTTCTAATTAGTTTTGTAGACTATGAAGCTTTAAAAAGTGCCAGAAGTCAGAGTTTTATATGATGGTAACTCAAACCACATGCCCTTTCCTTCATGGAATAAGATAAAAGAAGAATTCTTTTGTTTGCATTTGTCAGTTTATTAATACCAGCCATTTTAGTCCATTTGGCACAGATAATTTCAGTCGCAGGAATCATTTCACTGTTACAAGTAGTCTCTGATTACCTGGTACTTAACTGGTTAATCCTCATTAAGGAGTCATGACATAGTTTTTAGGCCTGGAGGATTCCTAGAGCATTCCCTGATGCTCTTTTCCTAGCTTCTCTACATACTTCACTGACCCTGTTCTCCAAGTTCAGTTACAAGGAAAAGATAAAGATCCAACTCTAGTTTTCCAGTCCACCAACTTCCCTTGGCAGATTGTGCCAAGAACCTTGCAAGCAGGTCCTGGGCTGTGTCAACCAGTGCAGGTGTGCTGCAGGTGGAGGAGCTGGGACTGATTTCTGCAGTCAATGTGCACAACCCAGCTCTGTTTCCGACTGACACTTTATTTTTTTTCTTGCTTTTCTGCAGCGGTTGCTTTCTGTTCCTCATTTGGTTCCTTTCCTCTCAGTCATTATTTACCACTGTTCTGCAGAGAAGCACATTTGCTATCTTTCAGGCCAGGTTTTTAGCTGTTCTTGGCCTTTCTGTGTTTGCATGAATTCCTCCCGCTAACACTGATAATCTCGCTGCATCACCATCTGTTAGCTTGTTAATCTTCTATTCCTGACATTCAGCAAAACGTTGAACAATGACACATTGGCTTTTTCTGAAAGGACAGGCATAAACTTCTAGTTCTCTCTCTAGTGCTTCCTGTTTTACTGAATGCCAATTTTAGATTGCTTACTCTTCTTAAACACGACTTAAAATCATATCACTTTAGAAATGCAGTATTATAATTCCTCAATTACTGGAATGGGAAAAAGGTAAAAAGCCATGTTGCTTTTTTGCAGTTAACTGGTGCACTCTGATTCTCCAATGGACTGGAAACAGGTTAGGCAGTTGTGTTTGCTGTGGCTTGCATACTAGCTATGCCCTTTTTGTCTGCCAAGATATGCAAAACTGAAATATTTTTCTAAATCTTTTGTGGTTTCCAATACTCCTTTTCTGGGAAGGCTTTTGAGCTAGGAAGAGAGTTGATTTGAGAAGAAGGAAGTGCAAATTTAAATTCCTTCCCTGTCCAATTCGCATCTGGGCTGAAACCTCCCTCCTAAGCCAAGCTGGCCTTCTCTTCACTACCCACCAGTGCTCCAGCACAAAACCATGCAGGCAGACATTTTGCACCCTAGCATTTTCTGAACATTTTCTGCTGTGCTATGAGTTTTTGACATAATGCAGATATGTTTTGAAACTTCAACGACAGCTAAGAAATAAAATTCTCCTATTTTCTTCTGCTGTGCTTCTCTGTTTCCTCTTCAGGGCGAACAACAAGTGTATTATGCAAACCACAAAACGAAAACCGGTGTAATTCAGGCACACTCATTAGGTTATAACAAGTTTTAATGTTTTATCTTTTCTTTCTTCACCCCTCCCCACCCAGAGATAAGCCCACATTTGAACCGCAGCTACCTCTGCAGTACCAGCTCTACTGCAGCATAACACAAATTTCCTCTTGTAAACCATTAGTACTCCCCAACATCTGGGGGAGTCAGCCCTGCAAATGCTGCCCAAAACCCATCTCTCAGTTGCAAAGGAACCTGGAACAGGAGAAGGCCAGTGCTCCTGCGGAAACCTCCATGGATTTTCAACTAATGTGTTGTGCAAAATGCAAAATATTGCATGAAATCTGGATGGAGGTGGAGGGAGCTGGAACAAAAATCCTACTGGCTAGCTCACCTTGTCTGCGGTGGGGTGATACAGTGCAAAGGACTCTGAGAGCAGCCATGTGACACCTCTGGGTTGACTAGACTTCTAGCTGCTTGGGCTCTCATATGATCCCCTAAAAATAGCACCTTATGTTTCCCATCATTGATGTCCAGCTATTTTAATTAGCCTATGGTCTCTGGTTTTTGCTTTGTGATTTGTAAATAGGAAATATTTAAGCTAGGCCAGTAACTCCACATTCCTCCAACCTCTTTTCTTAAATTAGATGGGTTATAGCTATGTTTATAAAATACCTAATGCATTTGTCCTAATATCTCTAAATGTCTCTGGCTTCCACATAATGTTTTTAAAGAGAACTCATTTTTAGATCAGTCAGACTATTTACAGGCATTTTTTTTTCCTCAGATGACCTGTCACAAGTGTACACGTTTCTTAACCTTTACTTGAAAGACTGATTCATTGTATGTCCTGGGACAGGGTGAACCTTTCCTGCAAATTGCAAAGTTCTGTCAGTTCCTGCTGATTTCACAGCCAATTTATTTTGGCCTGTAAGGGAAAGATTTCCAAACTGAATTGGTGCCCAGTGGGCAGATAGCTACCTAGCGTGGTTTTTGGCTATTACAGATAGTGCTGTCTATTTGAAAATTTGTCTTGGGTCAAACATTTCTTCGCAAGATTAAACCTTTACTTTCAGAATAATTTGGCCATCTGGTGTTTAGTATTTCCTGTAGTAAATTTCTTTTCTGCCACATCTGTCTTCTGCTCTTGGCACAGCATTCAGTGGTTTAACAGTTATACCAAAGCATGTTTTTGGGGTTCTGCAGATATAATCAGTGTGTGTAAGGTGGCTGTCCTACCGGCAAAAACAAGACTTTGCTTCTGATTGGAATCAGATTGATTTGGAGGAAATAAATAAGATGTAGTTGTGACCGATGTCCTTGCCAAATCTGTCACTAAGGCTGTGTCTTCAGAGTCCTTCTAGCCTACCTTCTGTCCCTGAAAGCCATAAAGAGGGCTGGTGAACTCCAGTCTGGAGTTAGGCATTTTAGGATGAGTTTTTGGGGCTGGAATCTGAAAGACTCATCTTTGAGTCAGCTGAGTCTGGGTGGTATTGATGGGGCAGCAGCAGGGAGAGCGGATCAGACAGGAGAAATTCTTTTAAATTTGAATTTAAGGTCATGTTCACAGAGGAACACAGGCAGCAAAATATGTCAGAACTCTACTTGTCATTTCCCCTGATGCCACGTGCAGCACAGCCTGTGCTGGCTTACAAGAGGTGCTGAGCAAAAAATGTAACCTTGATCTTGTTTCCCTTTGGGTGAGAAAGTACCAATAGCAATGCTGAGACATCTTCCTCCCTCAGAACCCTTGGGTTTCTGCTGCCTCCTGGAGTCTGGGAAGAAGGGTAGGTCTGACCAGAGCTTTTGTACAAAATCCAGATGCAGGAGGAAACAGCGATGATTTTGCATTTAGCAGAAAATATACAGATGCTCAAGCAAGTCCAATGCCTCCTAGAGGCAGAACTGGAGACCTCGACTCATTTTCAGGCATTCTTTCTCCTCTATCAAGGTGTAAAATGCAAAGATTGCAAGAGGAGGAACAAGTGGAGCACCTCCTTCCCAGAAACTGGGAGCATTTCCATCATCAGAGGAGGTGTGCACTCAGATAAATTTGAGCACAGAAAGAAGGGATTTGATGATGTGCTGCAGGAACGGGATAGAACTGGCAGCTGCCTCCCCATCCAGACAGGTCCCATGGAGGTGGAGCCCCCTTGCTGGAAAACAAGCTGGGAGAGCTTGGACTGTCCCAAGGAGGCAGGTGTAACAGCATCTGATTTGCACCATGGCTCCTTGCTCAGCACTGTGTGGCTGCTGCGCTCCTGGGCACACCCAGGAGCAGACATGAAGGTGCTATAAAGGTCCCCAGAGAAACGCAGGCCTTTCAAGACGTCCAGTGGTGCACAGCAACATCCACCTGCAAGCGTGGGGATCAACATGCAGAGCAAATGAAGGCGTTGTCCTGCTGTGGGACATGTTCTAGTCCTTGGTTCACTGCTTTTGTTCAGCTAATATAACCCCAGGGCTGCTCTGTCTAGCTGATGTTTTGCACTCATCTGTCTGGTGCCCAGAAATCAGGTTATTTATTGCACTGACCATGATTAACAGTCAACAAATCATTTGGTCTGTGGCTGCCAGGTAAGAACTGAACCTGCATTGCTCTGCTGGACAAAAAGTGCTATAAAAGAACAACTGAAAACTCAGTGTCATATCACTCTCATGAGTTATTAAATAGGTCCCTTGCTCATTAATGCCAGGAGAATTATAAGCCATTTACTTTCTACAACCAAAGCAGTTTGAGGCTTGCATTTTCCTAGTCTAGAGTGACATGTTTTCATTTCTGTTTACAATCAGTTCCACCTTTTGGTTTCCATGTACCAAGAACTTTTTGCATGTGATCAGTCAATTGACCCCTCGGGCTCTACATACTACTTCTCTGGGATTTGCAGCTAAGGTAACAAAGGAAAAAACTGTCTCTCTCAATAGGGCAGAACTCCATTTATTTCCCTGGAGAAATGTTAAGGGATGGGATACAAGTCAGAAAAGGCTGGAAACTACTGCTCTTGCATAAGGCTCTCATGTCTGTACTCAGTCTTGCCAAGCATACCAAGTTTCAACTATGTTTGTGTGAAAGATGTTGTTCATTATACATGCGTACATACATTCATTTTCCATTGACGTTATTTGTGCAAATTGCATACTTTTTTCATATAAATTTAGAAATTCAGTCCAAATTGCTGTCTACAAAAGTTCAGTGTGATCTGTTATTGTTCTACATCTACTGAAAGGAAGCAGCAGGAATTTTTGCTTTCTAAATTTCCTGGGAGCACGATAACAACATCTAAGTGCCACTGGGTTGTGTTTGCTGTGTGTTATTCAGTAATTTTCCCCAGAAGCGGTTTTATTTTAATGACAGGCCATCTGATCCCAGAGTCTCATCTGAGCACTGAATTTGCAAATATATGTATTTATTATCATCATATTTGAATAAGCATAATGCCTATCCCAAGATTTGAGTCCTTTCAAAGCTGGAGTCTGTAGAGCATATTCATCATGATGAATAGCGTTAACCCCAGCTGCTTTCGTGTGAGAGGCCTCTTTTGGATTTTCCAAGTAATCAGCCATCCTTCCTGCACTAGCAGTTACAATTTCCAGAGGACTTTCTAGTTGCAGTTCAGTCTCTAAGCAGTTCACAAGTTCATGGGCTTACAGAAAGCAGGGCTATACCTGCCTCTCTTCATAGACAGCAGGGTTGGCTTTATTTTTAGCACAAGTATTCCAGAAATACATTCCACCCCTCTTTAGAAATGTGTGGGACAGACACACATATACAGACAATTTTGCCTCCCTTAGTGGCAATGGGTGCCTGAAAACTACTTCTCCTTTGTCTGTTTTCCTCCCAAGTTGGTTTTTTTTTTTCCTCCTCCAGTGTGCACCACTTCTCTTTGTCTCCATTCAAGTTGCCATGGCTTACGATCCACCAACTCTTTGTGCATAAATGCTCTCATGGGTGCAGGACATAGGTAGCTGTTAGAATTTTGTAGTTTGGGGACAGAACTTGGCAGAAGTGCTTTGATGTTTGACAACACCAGCATTCAGTTTGGGATGAGTTAGGAGAAACACTTGAGCACAAAAAGCCCAGACCAGAAGTTGAGGAGAGTGAGCTTTGCAAAGTCTTCCTGATGGGATCTATAGTGAACAAGACACCTCTCCCAAGTGGGGAATTCGAAGTTGAAGCAGAAGAGAAGCCTTGGAGAAGTCAGGTCATTGTTTCTCTGAGGACTGGTAAGTTTAGGGTGCTTTTGGATCACAGAGAGGATTAGTTCATCACAAGCCTTCTGGTGCTTGGAGATTCTCAGGCAACATACACCACACGGTCGTTGTCTTGCTCATGCTGTAACAATGTAATTAGCATCTCTTTTTAAAATGCAAATGAGCATTGGGCTCATCGGGAGCCCTGCTCTGCCATGGGAGCAGGAGTTGGGCTGTAATTGCAGGAGATTCTGCTCTTCATTTTGTTGCAGGCTGTGGCTCAAGTCCAGCGTGATGCTGAACCCCAGGAGAGCCCCATGACTTCAGTGAGAAGCTCTGTGCACAGGATACAATCCATTGTTTATATCTGCAGTACAAAAACTTAGCTTGTTGACTGCATGGCATATTCCCCCTATTATTCAATATCCTATTGCAGTTCACCAAATGCAATCCAACCCTGGTGTGAGCCTCCCAGGACTGTGGCTGGTCTTGTTTGCTTTGGAAGAATGGTGGAATGGGGTCCTTACTTGAAGAACGCTGGGTACATTTGTCCAACCTTGATGATGAAATGAGCTATTTACGAAAAAGCACCAGTAGGACAGTAATGTGTTACACATACACATGCTTCTTACACAGTACTTTAACAGTGACCCTAATAAACATGTTGACTTCCATGTGTAGGTACAAAAATGCAGGGCTTTAAGGTTTGAATCACTGGCAGCAGCAAGCCAATTGCACAGCATTACTTTCTGTATTAGTTATCTCTCAAGCATTACCAATGGCAAATCTGAATGTAAAAATAGCTGATGACTGTTTGTTTCATCTGTCTGTTACTTGACACCGCGTGGTTATTCCAATACGTATGTTTGCCTATTCCCCACTATGATCTCTGTTTGGTTTCCTCTTGCCTGATAACTATTTAAATACCTTTTACTAACTTTGGATTCCTTGCTCACTTCACCTGGCTGGGCAGGTCTGCAAGGGCTCAAGGGTTAGCTCCTTCACGTTTATTGTTTTATTTATTTTTCAGTGGTTGTTTCGACTAAGATTACCATGTTCAGAAGGAAAGTCTGAAACACATAAATAATGGGAAGTGCTCATAGTAAGCAGGCTGCTGTAAAATGTGCTGGGGCTTTGACTTAAGGGAAGAAAGCACAGCACTGCACTGTCCCTGATCAGGAAGCTGGAACACTGAAGGTAAGGGGAAAGCATATGTGTCTTTTTAAAGCAGGAAACTGGTGAAGAGTGGTGGTGACTGAGAATGTGAATGTGTGTGCACTCAAAGATCAGTTGTGCAATTGATCAGATAAGAGAAATGAAACAGCATTTACTTTTTTTTTGTTTGTTTTTTTTCAGTGATTAGAGATGGCAAGTCCTTTCATTTTGTCCAGCTTTTTTCTGCTCCGAAAAATGCAGGATTGTCTCTGGAAGTCTGTGTGGGACAACAGACATACATATAGATTTGTATGCTGTGATTACTGTTTAAGACATATAATTACTTGGTAAAGGGGTATGATCTTTTTAAAAGACCACTAAGTTGCTATGAAGCTCCATTTAAGCAACTTCAAGCAAATTTACATTGATTTTATTTTGCAGATGATTTATCATCTATAAAGAAGACATTCTTTAAAACTTTAGTGATTTGTATAGGGGTTTGAAGGCATTTATATATATATATATTTTTTTTAACAAATAGAGAATAATTTAAATATTTTAAAGAAAGCAATTAGAATGCTTACAGAGCCTGAAAAAGTAAAATAGTTAAAATACCTAGGCAGTGCTAAGACGCCACTATAAATGACTGTGACTATGACTCGTATCCAATTTTAATCAGTGGAAAATTTCTTAAATGGTGTAAGCTTTTCTAAGTCCAGTTGTTGCAGAACTGCTTAATGTGCCATCCTAAGGAATCGCATTTTATTAGCTTAGCTGCAGAACTTAGTAGCAAAATAAGAACAGAAATAATTAAAATTGAGCTTGAGAAGCCAAACTGCTTATTCTTTTTTAAATGGTGTAAAAATGGGCAATCTGAATAGGGTAAAGTGTTCCAGCAGCAGGCCAAAGCAACCGGTTCACACTGACTTTGTACAGTGTCAGCTAAAGGATTCCTCACTAGTCCTTTGCTGTTGCTGGGAGGAAGGCTGAGGAGAAGGAAAAGTGAGAAAAGATAAGATGGAGACATACGTTTTCTGCACAGAATCAGTCTGTGGCTCTTTTCTTTCACTTCTTCAAGGAACTGACCATGTAAAATGCGAATACCCTGGGTTAAGTGTTTGAAGGATAAGGCCAGTGGAAAATACTAACAAATAAAAGATTCCCAGTATATTGGAGCCCCAAAACAACTATATTTCTCCGTCCTTCCATTCTTGTCACTAGGAGAGTATTTACATACGTATTCACACTGTAGTTAACAAAACAGTTGTAAGAAGCCCTCAACAGTGAATGTGCAGGCCATGGCTGGGCACAGGTATGCAGGTATAATTGTATCCCTGCCCTGCACACCAAAAGCAACAGAAATTTCACTCTATAGCCTCTTACTCCTACCTGCTTCTCTGCAGTCTTTGTCTTGTTGGTGCTTGCATTCTAGAGCTGTGCAAAAGGCCCATGAAAAGAAGTGTCTAAAAAGAAGCCATATAACTCTATGTGCCAGACTGAGAAAATATCAGTCATCTCTCTCAGTCTTTCCTTTCTTTAGTCTAGCTGAGTTTACACACACAGAAAGTTGCTGGCAGGGGGAAATCGTGCAAGTGGTTTTTAGCTGCAGGTTTTGCTATACTGGCTTGCCTGCAGCCGAGGTGCCAGGTCACACACGGCTTTATCTACTATAAGTGAGCGAGTCTGTTGCTTTTAGAGCTCGTGTAACATTGCTTGAGGTAGTGTTGCATGTTGGGACCAGCAGTCTGTGAGGCAGCTGACAGGTGTGTGGGGAAAGGGAAGATAGTGGAGGCTGCATGTGTGCACTGATCACGGAACTTTACCCTTAAGAAAAGCTTGTCCCTCTTCAGTCAACCCTGCATAAGTTTTCGAGTGGGTCAGTGGTTGCTTATACATACATATCTGTAAGTGTATCTATACATTTTTGTGTATGTGTATTAAGCTTGGTGGCTTGTGATTATGTTGCTGCTTGCCAGGTTTTTATGGATTTCAAGTGTCTATGCTCAGATAGGCTGCCACTGAGACCCTTGTCCCGTGGCAGCCTTGGAGCAACTGAGGCAGCATTGAAGCCATAAGAGGGTAAACTCTTCCCCAGCAGTAACATTTCCTTCTCTTTTGGGTTCCGCTGCCAGACAAACACAGAAAACAGATATTTAATTATAGTCCTAGGTTTCTTTATTATCCATCACCTATGCTTGCAAACAATGACATACAAGAAGGCATTAGCTAGTAATTATTAATGTAAATTATTTGGTAACAGTCAGACCAATCTTATGAGCCAATCAAGTCAAATAGTGATGCATCTTTATTTTCAGTCTCTTACATAGCTAGATCCCAATAGTTTCAGGGATGCTTTTGCTGTTTCTTACACAAAAGGATGTGATAGTCAGGTACAAGAAGGCTACCTAACTCATACTTTCCAGCTGGAAAAGATAGACATTAAAATCCCTGCAATTTTTGAAAACTCTCTAAAAGAGATGCATGTGTTAACATTTGGTTCCACCTTCATGAGCAGAGTCAGCAAACAACAGTATCTGGCAGTTTACAACTACTGCAGATCCTCAGTCTCAGAGCTGCCTCTGTCTATCACCTTTACCTAGCTCAGATAGGCTGTCATACCTTACGATCAGCTTGGCTTGCCTGTCAGCTTCATTACAGACCCTCGTACGTTGTGCACACTTCTGATGGCTTCTGTTGAGATGTATTTCAGGTGTGCCCCTGTCCCCATCCTTTGCATGTTTGAAAGCATAAGGCTGCATTGTGCAGGAATTGGAGTAACTACTCAGGACTATGTGGGATGCTGGTGCAGAAACAACAGCATGCTCAGAGGGACTTAGACCCTGCAAGCCACGTTCAGGGTTTGTGCTGGGGCAGTGGATGGTGGCGCAGCATTTCTGATCATGGCATTGGTCACTGAGACTCTTTGTTTTAACTGTTTTGCTTTGAAGGATTGACAGTAGGACATAATCTGTTTCTCCAAAAGAGAGAAATTATTCTTTGACCAGGCTTGTGAAATGAATGAAGCCATAGTCAAGTAGGTAGAATCACTACCTGGGGGAGAACTGAGGAGAAAAGTTGGGGAAGAAGTGGCTGGTTGTGGCACTGGGCTGCAGGTGATGCTATTGCCTGCCTGCAGGGTTCTTCAAAGGGTCTGGGTGGTCTGGAAAAGCACTGTGATGATAATGTCACTGAGGTTGACTAATTCAGCCAGAGTCATTAGCCTGTCTCTTAGGGAACAAGTGTGGATTTTGATTAAAACTCTTGTTATTTTCTTTTCTGTCTTTTGCATATATCCCTCACAGAGTAATCACAAAAAAACACCTTAGTGTGTGCATTAACTGCAAAAGAATGAGGAATTGCCCTGGGGATACACCATTAAATCATAACAACGAATCAATCTCTGATAAGAAGATGGAGTCTGTATTTCCTAGAGAAAAATAAATAAATATTCCAACCTGTTGCACAGTGAAGAGGGATCTGGAAGAAGATTCCATCTTGCTCAGGAAAAGATCCCTGTCTGGCTTTTGCTCCTTAAAGGGAGGAAAATGGTGTGGTCTCCAGAGATAATACCTGGGGGCAAGGGTGGGTGTGCTCTCCCCTGCCCTCTAGAAGTCCTCCCATATGTGGATAGCTGTCCCATGGCCATGTTCCAGATAGAAGGAGGAGTAAGGCAAGTCACAGCCTTTGTCTTTCAGATGGAAAGGGTCTATTATAATCGCAAATGGTTGAGGAGAAGTTTGTCATCAGAGGAAAGATGTTATGTGACTGGATGGTTGTGTGCTTGAGTCATCTGCTCTGGCATGTATGGAAGTGTATATTTCCCTCCCTTCCACACTGCTTGCTCAAGAAACTGAGCTCTCTTGACTACACTTGAAAACTATAGCAAGGTGTAAGTAAGAAATAGGTCTGAGGCAGAAAACCTTGAAAACCAAAACTTCCACCTCTCTTCTCTCATCTGGTATGTATACCTATTTGTCTTTGATAACATAAGACAAGTATTTCAGGATATTGCATGTCCCTAAATCCTGAGAGTTCAGTAGGTGAGAAAACCACTCAGAATTTGAAACAATTTTGTACCTAGCACACGCAAATGGCTTGAATTATTTAATTTTTAGAAAATAGATTTGGTAAAATACTTGTTCAAACCCTGGACATATCCAGAAGATATAAAAGAAAGGAGCAGTAGACTACTAGTAAAAGAATAATACTTGTTTTCTGCAAGCCTGTTATTTCCTGAGACTGTATCCTGTGTGAGTGTGGGTCAGACTCTCCTTGTCAAGAAGCTTAAATGGTCTAAGTGTAAACTTGACAGTGCAGATGGTATCAGTGTGCTGGGGCTGATGAGGAGGGCAGTGTAAGTGGGGGATGGTTTCCAGTTCCCCAGCCTGGAAAGAGAAGTGAGACGTGGCTGGTTACTAGCTACAGATTTCCTTGTGTAGGTCACAGAGGAGAATACAACTGCTTCCCTCTTGTGTCTAACATACTTGCTGGTATCATTACAATTTTGCCATATGGGATCTGGGACTATCTGGCATGCTCCTTCACAAGGCATCCAAGCCATTATATTTGTTTTCTTGTCAATGTATTTTCCTTCCCTTCCCCCTTTGTTATAATCCATTTCTAGCCATTGTGATGCGTTTGTACTCAATAACTTTCCCTCTACTGTGGGAAAATCTCCTTTCTTCCACACAGGAAGTAAAAACTCAGAAGTTTTCATCCTCTAAGCCTTGCTTGAGACTAAATTAAAGGAGATGATTACCTATCTCATCAGCCAAAATCCTGTCAGTGCTCAGTGATAGGGGCTATACCAATGCAATGTCAGTTATCACCCTGAACTAGTGAGGAAAGCTTAAATCTTCGTGATCTCAGAGACCCATAGATATTAAGCACCTAAGGTGGAGCTGAGATCTCTGCAGTAAGTCAGTCAACTGCAAATCTACTTGTTTGAAGATTGGGGTTTTTTGTTTTTTTTTTTTTTGCGGAGACTCATGGTAAAGTACCGTGACCTTTGAAGGGCAGTGGGATGGTACATTTTTGCCTTAACTGCCAAAAGTTACGTTCTTCTTGTGTGATTCAGAAAATGCAGATTTGTTTCCCTGCCACAGATGCCCTGTTTGATCAGTTAGTTGAAGTTGTGTCTTAGCTGCTGATCTGTAAATGAGACAGAAATCCTGCTTGCAGGGGGAGAGTTTGTAAAGATAAATAGATGTGAGGTGTTCATGTACCATAGTACTGGGGAGGTGTATAAATATCTCAGTGTATAATGACTGACCTAGTTACAGACAGTGGCCTTTTCTAGTCAGACATTTAATACCAAGAAATGCACTGTTTGGGTTCAGTTGCTTAAATGTCACTTGTCTGTGCTGACTTCAGATCGGGAGGAGCATCATCCCTTTGCTTTGCGATTCTCATAGACTTGTGCTTTTTGTCAAGTGCTGCACCTGCCCTTTGCCAGTGGTAGTCATGCACTTTGTGCCTTTGACTTCCTCCATCATTTCTGCGTGTTACTGGCTAAAGGCAGTGTATGGGGCTCAGGTAATGGAAGGAATGAATAGGAGCCACAAGAAATCCTCAGTCCAGATACAGCCCTTTCTGAGAGACATCTTCTTCCAGACTTGGCAGGCCTATTGGCAGGATGGGACATTTGGAGGACATTGGGAAAGGCAGTCTGGAGACCAGTAATAACTGTTAGGTCTTTGCCATTGAACCAGAAAGGGGAAGGTAGAGAGACTTGTTGTAACTCTCCGTAGCTGTCACAAGCAGTCTCTCTTCCTCCCATTTTTCTTCCCAGGAGGTCTTCATCTCCAGTGCTTGAAGCTTTGTGGTCTGAGCTGAAGAGACAAGTGTTCCAGCTGTAGCCTGGAGGGGGTTCACATCCTTTGTGGAATGGACACACAACAGGATACATAACACACTATCATTAGCTAGGTTCACTCCCTTCTTGCATACATGCTTCCATCAGGTTGCACTGACCTTCCTTGAGCTGTGAGTCTGATGAGTCCCCAGTTCTGGCTCCCATGACAACAGATGCACAAGCTTCAGTAGAGCTCACTTGAGAGAAAAAGAATTCAGCTGTCTTTTCTTCAGGAAAAAAGGTTTGATTAAACAAATAAAATCACAATCATATTCATTTTAACAACATTTCCCCTAGAAAGATAACTCAAATTTATTTTTTGATCATTTGGAATAGTTACTTAGGGAAATTTCAGAACTGTTGCAATACCATCAGAGTATTGTTTGACACAGAAAATAAAATGAAAAGTTTCAGTTAATGTTAAATAGCATACGCTCTCTCTGACTTAACAACAGTAATAATAAACTATTTTAATTATTATGGTATATATTACATGCTAATTTTCATGACCTATAGTGTAAAAATAGTGAAATAATTGGATTTTTTTAAAATTCTGAATTAAATTTTGAAATCTATAATTTCATTTCTCTTCAGAATCATTATTCTATGTGAAATTTAAAAAACAATCTAAATGAGAACATCCTTCTATCACACACACAAATACGTTTCCAAAAGATGTTATTGTCCACAGGATGGCAATTCAGATTGGTAACCAGCTCTACTGGTCCAGAATTGGACTGCACAACATCTGCCACACCACTCATAGGTCTAGGTATTCTAGTGAATATTGCTGAAGAGAGCAAAATAACTTTATCCCAAATGCATGGCTGTTTTCAGTGGTGAGTGGTACCGGGTAGAAAATCAGAATTGTCCAGAGGACATGATTTGGTGGCATAGTACAGTGGTATCTGTGGTATCAATTCCAAATCCCTTTCCTTCACATGTTGGTTTGAATGCCACATGGGGGTGAGGTTCAGCTCTTCAGAAATGTTGGATTTCACTTTACTGTGGTTGCAGTTAACTCATGTAGCCTTCTGGATAGTGCACCAGTGTTAGCTTAAGGAATAGATGTATTTAGAGTCACCAATTCTGTTCTCAGTTATTCTACTGACGTCAGTAAATGACTCTAGATTTATACCAGTGTAACTGAGAACAGAAGTTGGCCCAAAGTCAAGAACAGTCTCTCCTCTTCGCTGGCCCAGGGACAGGCTGTTCAAGGCACAATTGCTAGGCCAGATCTCAAGGGGAGTGGACACAGTCTACACTGTTTTGATTCAGAAACATAGTTCCTTCACCTTGCTTTCCAGTGCAATGATCAAAGATCGGATGCTAGAATAGCTGAGGTCACCTTGTTCTATGCTAGTCATTTCTGTCAGTCTTTGGGATCTTCGCTCTAAGCTGGACAAATCCAATCTTCCACCCTCCATCCGCTGAAGCAGGCATTTGTATTTGAGCAAAGTGATTCCCCTTTCCCTGAGTAGAAGAATTCACTTTGGCTGCCCTTCATGACCACAAAGCATAGATGAATGTGATGATCTTGGATGAGGAAAATGGAGTCTCATGCTAATAGGTTTCATTTTGTGACCATCTTTATCCAGAGGTTGCCTTTCTTGACAGTTCAGGGAAGCGTGGCTAGAGCACAACTGTCTCTCCTGCCAGGCAGCTTCCCTGCTTGGTGCGTGTGTTGTGATCCTCCCTCTAGTCCATGTGCCCTGAGGGATGCTCGAAGAGGCAGTGTGCCTGGGGCAGGCCGGGCAACGGGGCAGAGCAGAGAGAGTGTCTGACTCTGATGCAGCCCAGTATGGCCAGCCCACACACTCTTGGCACTTCAAGCAGACCAGCATAGGGGATGTTCAGGTATTCTACACCAGAATACAGGGGTTTTCATTTCTCCTGGACATACTTCTAGCTCCTTGTCTCTGACAGGGACTCACGGGTAACTGTTAACTCCTTGTCATCTTTTTGTCTGTTTACTTAAATGCACAAATGCAGTGATACTGTGGTCATCCTCTGACAGCAGCACACTCAGTAGCCGTTCACATACCTATCACTGCTGCCACACAGGATTTTCTGACAACATCCAGTAAAGCTCACTGAGCCAGCCCCACTCAAGGAGCTGCCATCCGCTGGGAGCATTGTCTCAGCCTGATGACACATAGCTGAACAGGTCTGTTTCCTTCCAGCCCTCTCATCTGATTGTGAGCTTCCATATGTGTTGTGAGCAAACGGTACACCTATGCAAAACAGCCAGCAATTCGTTAGGGATTCTCCTATTTCCCATGGTAAGAAGCACTAACTATTCATTGTCATAATGAGTCCCCAGAAGCCCACAGCAGCATCATGTGTGCAAGTAGAACATGATGATGAATAAACCTCAGCCAGCAGCCGTCATAGCACTCTAAGTTTTGAGCGGGAGCTGTAGTTGGATGCCATATAGAGGCCTCTACATGAAGAAACCAGCTCACAAAGATTAACAAAAAAATAAACCTTCCCTCCCTCTCCCTTCTCTTCCCATCCTCAACCTCAAGGGGAATACAGTGCTGCTGACTTCAGACTGCTATGCAACTCCCAAGGGTGCTGCCAAAATGCCACAGTGATGTCTCATGGCACAACATTTCAGCCAAATACCAGCCCAAAGGGGGTGGGGGAACCAACCAGCCCTTTATATATTGCAGCAGCAGTGATGTCACACACTCCAGGCAAGTTTGCTGGTTTGCCCAGCTCCTGCCTAGTGAAAAAAGTTGACATTCAGTCTGTGCCAGGCCACGAATAGTCTCTGTAATTTAACCTCCTCATGACAACCTACTAGGCACTTAAGAGAGACAGTGAAAAAAGCCTCCTATTTAAAAGAGAGGGAAGGCTTGTTTCTGATTAATCTCCTTGAAATCTGTGCATTGATGCAAGCTTTTTCAGTTGCTCATATCAGATGGCGCCTACTGCAAACACCTCAGATGTTTCTCAGCATTTCCCATGTGGTTCCAAACACCTAGGACTGCTTTCCTCTGTCTTGAAAAGAGACTAAATCCAGACATCCCTAAATATTTGAACTAGCCAAATCCTGACCTAGGCTCAAGCACTGTCCCTTGGTTGCTGGCTGCCATGATTATCCAAAACCGGTAAGGAAATAGGACTTTACCAGCTTATTAAACCAGTCATGAACAGGTGCTTTGCCCAGAGGTCAGAAGTTGCCATCATATCTATACAGGGGATAACTAGATCAGTCCACTGCTGCTGTTTCCATCCAGTCCCAGCAGTGATCTGCCCCTTGACCACTTGGAGTAGATACAGCTTTTCCAGCTTGAAACATTATGCTGCTGAATCACTAGTATTGCGGCCAGGCAAAACAAGGATCTTCACAAGGGTTTCAGAGACAGTGACAGTTACTATTCTTTTTTTAATCAGTGGCCCTGAGTTGTTTTTGTAACAGTGACTCCATCTAGGAAAATAATTACTGAGATTACATCATGGTGTCCATGTTTATTGCTACCTTACTTTTCAGCAAATGTTCTCAGTTTACAAGGGACAACATGTTTCTCCAGACCTCTGTCTGTGAGATTTGAAAGCCAAGCTTCCTCCTAGTTCGGGCACCACCACTAATAAATAGTGTCAAACATTGTGCTGCTGGAATTTAGTCAACAGCCCCCTTGATGAGTGAGCCAAAACATAATCACTATCTCCCACAGCTGTGTTGGCTTTGCACAGTTAAGAGTACCACAGAAGCAGTAAAATTGTAATTTAAGCTCTGAGTAAGAAGATAACAGAGCACACGTATCTGCAGTGAGGACGCCCTTTTACATCTGGCTGCAAACAGACTGGATTTGTTTCTTTTATTTTACTCTTTTTTTTTTTTTTTTTTTTTTTTTAATACTCAGACATCTGAAATGGACCACAAAAAGATTGGTACAGGCTTGACCCTGTACTAACACTGACAACTGTCCTTCCTCAGGTAGGGTTTAGGAGACCCTACCAGTGGATGAAGCCTTGTTGCCGCTTTTGCCAGCGTATTTTAAATACCCCAGGCTGACACAAGAGTTTCCTTAGAAGAGATCCTCTCTTCAGCAAAACTGGGGTACATACATCTATGTACTATTTGCATTACCTCAGGGCCAGGCAGTTCTCCTTGTAGGAAATGGATATATTCTTGCAAAGATTAAGCAAACTAGCCTGACTCGTGGGGGTCTCCACAGCAAAAGCACAGCAGCAATGCGCATTCACCATATATGAGCTTTCCTTTAGCATCTCCTGACTCTGTCTGGTTCATTCGTGGAGGCAAAAAGATGTTTTTTCTACCGCCTCTCACCATCCAAGCTGTCCACCTTTCCTCTCCTTTACAAAAGGAACAGTGAAAAGGATGGACTTTCAAACCTCAGATGCAGTAGCTCCCAGTCCACCAGATTGACCTCTGTCTAGATTTGTTGACACTAGGAAGTCATATACAAGTGGAGCGGAGACACACATTTACCTCTACAGTTCCTCTGAAAGGGTGGCACAGCAGGAACATAGACAGCAGAAGGAAAGAAGTCATCTGGCACAACCCCTCTTTTTGTCCTGGAGACATCATCCACCCTTGCCATGGGCAGACTACCAGGAAACAGTTGCTCACTCAGCTGTAAATCCCTGCTGGGTCTACCAGAGAGTGCTGGAGGTTGTGATAGTTGTTTGCTAGGAACTTGACTGCGCTCCACAAGCTACCAAACTCACAAGGTGTCTGATTATTATCACTCTGGGACAGATGTCTGTCTCTTTTGGTAAGTAATCTTGTAAATCACTCCTAATTCCTAAAATGGTTTTAAAACGTGAATGAACAAATAGTGAATTAATGCATCACAACATAATCTTCAGATTATGAAAACAAATGTCTCTGTTTTCAAATTGCAGAGTTCACTTAAGAACAAAAAATGCTTAAGTTTGGAAACATCCTGGGACACTACTTCTGTCATTGCTGTTTCACTGGAGTGTTTCTACATCCTTACTAAATATGGTCAGAAATGAAGCCAAATACAAGCATGAGAGGGAGTTCTAAAGATGAGATGCAAAATCACGTGGCAGGTATGTACCTGTACTTCCTGCTCATATAACAGTTAAGAATCAAAACCAAGAGCAGCATGGCTCTACATTTGTCTTTTTTTTTTTTTTTTTTTTTTTTGCTTGCTGTGTCATACACAAAAATATATGTGTGGTGGAGGGTGTGAAGTTCACTTTTGAAAAATCTTTGTACAAAGTAAAACGGAGAAGCTCTATTAAGCTCATTTTATTTCTGGTATAAATCTATTGTAGTTCTGCATAAGTCATTGGAATTGTATGGCTGGAAGGACAGAATCAAGATTCACTATGATACTTTGAGTCTAAAAATAGGTTGGCTGAGATTTTTTTAAATAGAAAAGGAAGGTGAGGAATGTTTTCATTTGAAGAAACAACTGAGCCTGAGTAATTCAGCTGATTAAGCCCAGTTCCTCTGACTTTTCATACTTTGACTAGCACTGACTCATCAAAGGGAAAAATGTGCCCTTTCCAGGAGTTTCACTGAGATGAGCCAAGGTGGAATCATGGATTTGGACAGCTGGAGGGGCTGAAAGCTGGATCATTTCATTACTCAGTTCTACAATGGGTCCAAGCCTGAGATGGAGACAGCTTCCACTTGTATAGAAGCTAGAAGCTGCTGTAGTTGTGAACCGTGATGTTTCAGCTCATCACAAGTTCATGATGCAATTGTACCTGGAAATAGAGATCAGACTTTACTTAAGGAGTCGGTTTTAGTTAGCTCTTGAATATGCTTTTAAACTGAGTCTCACTGTAGTTTAGTCAATACACTGCTCAAGCCCTTGAGTGTGAGAATAAGTATATAAAGGGTTTAGAGAGTAAACTTTTTAAAAGACTTCTAATGTTTAGTTTTAAAATATCGCTGAAGGGTGTATTTTGCTTTTACTTGTTACATCCAAAGATTCCCCCATCCTGTCTTAAGACTGATGTGGAGATAGACAAAAACTGTGATACTATGGGCTCTGACCGTGCATCATAATCAGGGATTAATGGAAGGTTGTGATATTTTATAATTGTGTTGGATGGGTTACCTTTTGCTCCCAGCAGTTCTGCAACTGAAAACAAATGTTGCCTGTGCTCCTTCAGTGGGTCTGTTAAGAGTCCCCTAGGCACTCCTGCCTTCTGCTGGCTAAGCCGGTATTAGCAGCCTCTTCAGTTTCAATATATCCACCCAACCATATCTGGATATGGGTGGATAAAGGATTTTACCCCAGCAATATTTTCTTGGAACATACTAATGCACAGTAAATCCTCTTTACCTGTGGTGCCATTCTGCTTTCTCAAACAAGGGTTATGTCCAGGGTCATTCTCACAGAAAAGCTCCAGCCTGACACGAGCATGTTCATCCCTATAGACTTAATTTTCTGCAGTCAGATGAGTGCAGTTATCTCTGCTAACGGATGAGTGAAAATAGCACCTTCTATAATAACTTTATTTTTAACAAAATATTTTCAATTATAATTATGATGTCTCACCAAGTAAGTTTTATCAACTTTTCTTTCATTTTGGACATAATTTGCAATGATGTACCCAGTGACTTTCTTTAGGTAATTTTTTTCCCTAATTATTACTAAAAAATGGCTAACCTTCTTAGCTAAATACATGCATGGCACTTGGAAGTATTTTATGATTGGAGGTATAGAAAAGGAAGTACTTGAAATTTGGCTCTTAGATGCTTGTTTAAGAGCCTAAATAAAGAATCTAAGGTGAAACCACTTCTTTTAATGGTGCTTTCCAGAAATTAAACTATCTACCAATTAGCTACTAACTGCTTGAATTGACCAAAATAACAATTATTTTTCATGTTGTTTACTGTGTTGCTAGCAGTAGTGTGAGAAAATCAGAAGCAAATCAGTCAGTGACGGATCTAGCTGGAAAATGCTCTCTGTCTGATAGTGTTAATATAGAAGAATGTAATTTACAACTTTTGGCTTTGCAGAGAAGAGAGTTTCCTTCAGGTATTCCATAAGATGAACTGATGAGCAGCGGCACCGTCTGGAGGAGTTGCTCTGTGTTTGTGAATTGCAAACAGTTGGAACCACCCCACAGAGTCATCTGCCTGTTTGACACCTGAAATTAATCCTTTGGATAATTCATTCATGACTCCCATGAACAATGCAGGGAAATAAGAAACATACAGAAGGACACAGTGACTCCTCAAGTATTGGGAGTCTCTTGGATGACACAGACAGAGAGGTGAGCAGCCTCACAGACAGGGCTTTCAAAAGTTTGTGTGTGGCAGAACTTGAGGACTCTTACAATGAACCGGATCTTGCTATTTCACCTGACTTTGCCCTCCAGTTCTCTGCTAAATTTCATCCAGGAACGTTAAATCATGCCATCAAGAAAGGTAACATCTGTAACAAGCTAGCAGCAAGAAACAATGAACATACAATATGGGCTTCCACATTCCAGCAGTTACCAAAGTGTGCTCCAGAGGAGAAGAAGATTGCTAAAAATAACACCTTTGCCACAGAAAGGAAAAAGCTGAATTTGCCAGTCCCTGGTCCAAGGAACAATAAACATGTTTCAAAAGTGTCCTCTCTGATCAAGACATTTGACAAGACTGCAGACCAAGGATCAGGAGGTTCCCTGATAGCCATTAAGCAGCCCACTAAGAATACCTTTCAAAAATGTAAATTAAATCATGGAACTGATATGGCTTGCTGGGAAGACACAGACATTATAAGCAATGACAAGGAACTTTCTGTATTTTCTGAGGCTAGTCAAGGTGGCCACTGTCTCAGTGGCAAACATGAGCCACAGAAAAGACCTAGTAAAATAGACTTGAGTTATTGTGACTCTGATGGTTATTATCCTGTGCTGATTGAGATGTCAAAGGTAGCCAAGTCAAATTTTTCTCGTTCTTCTAAAAAGGCTTTAAAAAACAGAAGTATGAAAGTTAATGAGCCAGCAAAAAAAGGTAATTTCCTCCACAGTGAGAATAGTGCTTTCGAATCATGGAATGTTCATCACAAAAAACTGACTGAAAAAGGGGAATTTGTTGATATAAAAATGAAGAGGGAAGGTCTTGCATACCTGGAAGAAGCACCTTTTACTAAAGGGTCCCACACGTGTGAACATAAATTGCCACCTGTCAAGACCACTGTTGCTAAGAAGCAGGAGAAAGATTTTCAGATGAAGCCAAGTCCACCAGAAGCTTCTTTCGGCATCCCTCTCCCTGGTGGATGTGTACCTCATGGCCCACTCCCTTCAGAAACTGAATTTGCTGCTGCTCTTCCTCCTACACCCCCCCCTAGGACCCATGTGCATCAGGATCCTCCTCAGCGACCCCCTGCCCCACAGGCACTTCCTTTTCCACCCCCCACCCAGAAGGGCTATGCCCCAACACCCCCTACCACTGAAGCCCCTCCTGTGCCACCACAGCCAGTGCCAGTTCAGCTCTCCCCCCCTGCCCTGTCCCAGGCCTCCGTCTCACCTCAGTCTGTGTCCTACAGGATGGTTTCACCCTCACCCATGTCCCAAGCACCCAGCCCTCCTCCCCTGAGACCTCTGGCCTCCCTAACTGAAGAGGAGGCCCTCAGTCCTCAGTCGGGAAATACCTGTCCACCCTGGAGAAAACAGAGGGCCACAAAAGGGGCAGCAGAGAGGAGGCAGGCTTCACAGGAGAAGTTCACAGCCAGTGATGAGACATGCGCGCTGTCTGAAAAGACGACTGGTACTGAACCTGCTCTGGATGCGACTCCTCTGGCTAAACAGGTAAACTCCCCTGGATCGATCAGTCCTTCTTTCAACATCACGGAGCTCTTAACACCCATCATACCACCAAAACAGGAGGTGGATGCTGCTGAGAGTGAGCTGATACCGCTGACACCTCCTCTCACCGAGAGCACGGCATCGAAAGACCGTGAGGAGAGCGCGTTTGGCGATTATGGGTCTCGGGACAGTTACAAATCGAAAGCATCGAGTCTGTTATTCAACTTGAAGGATGTGCGTAAACGTGTTAAAAGCATTTATACCCCTTCTCCCCTGTTAAAGGCCTTGGAGGAGAAAAATAAAAGTAGGGAAAATGCACAGGAGAGTACAAGACTGAATGCCTCGCTGTCAACTTTACAAGCAAAAAGTAACAAAAATATTGCTGAGAAAGATGAATTGAGTGATATAACCTCCATATTGCCTGGCAGTGTTCATGAAAAGGACAAAAAAACTGATTTAACTGGACATTTTACAGACAATTACCTGACTTCGAATTCACCCCAGACAACAGCAGACCTTTTATTTTACCAGACTGAAGACAACTTGCAGCAAGGCGATTCAACACAGAAAGATCTACTTAAAAACAGAAGGGATAATGAAAACTTCCCTTTGCTCAGATATGAATCAAATGAACCTGATTTAAGAAAACATCTACAGCATCAAGCACTGAAACCATTCAGTAGAGACAATGCAGATGCAACAGCTGGGCAGCCCATGCAAAACCCTGGTGTCCATAGCGAGGAAAATGAGGGACAGGATGCTTTTCATAATGAAAATTTTGCTTTCAAAACACTCGAGAACCAGCTCTCACCAACAGAGGATGTGTCTTACAGTGGCATCCAAAGTGATATGGTGGTACCTGGCCACGAAGCACAGGGCAAAAGAAGCACTAGTTCTTCAGAGCAATCTTTCGTCTCCACGGTAGAGCAGCCACTTCAGGAAGAGCCGTTTCCATCAGTGCCTCTGATGCAGAAGGCATGCCTTCAAGAAACCCAGAGGACTAAGAGTGAAACGGGTGCAGATAGTAAGAAAAGCCACAAGGAGAGAGGGAAAGATGTTGGGGAAGATGAAATGCAGTATTATGCTTGTACCAATTCCAGTATTAGTGCAGAGGAGAAAAGGGAGGGGAAGGTTACTGGGAATGAACAGAGGAGCTTGATGACAGAGAACGTAAGGAGAGAGAAAAAGGAAGAGATCAAGAGCATGGATTTTACTTCTGACAGTATAAGAGACATGTCCATCCCCAGGTCTGAGGAACCACAAACACCACCATCTTCAAGCTCAACCAAGCCAAGTCTGTTTATGATTAAAGATAACACATTCAGGTCACCTCAGGTAATAAGGGCTGTCAAGCTGCCGCTGTTCAGGTCCTTTTCTCTGGATGATACAGTGAGCAGTAGTTATAAGGAAATGGAAAGTAGGTTTATGCCCCAAGCAGAGCACAAGCAGCAGCACCAAAACCTGTTACATGCTCCGGAGGTAGGCTGGTTGGCATCGAGGCGCAGAGGGCAGCAGAATGTGAGGGATGGTGAGACCGACAGCGGGAAGGAGGCCAGTGAGCCTGGATCTACTTCAGCAACACTGGATCCCAGTCTTCTGGAAGATACAGAGAGCTTTTCATTAGGGAAGCTGATGGAAGATGATGAAGAGACTTGTGCTTTGTTAAACAAAGTTGGGAAAATGAATGAGGAAAGTCTCTGCAGAAGGAAAGAGAAGTCCCAGAGTAGGAAGGCAAGACACAGCTTAACACAGCTGAATTTAGGTCTAGAAAATGTCCAAGCACAGAACAACCTCAGCTATTCCACAGAAAGAAAGACTAATTACTTTAAGAATCATCATTTATCTAATCGCAGAGGTGGCTCTTGTGTGAAAAAAATAATCACTAGGGAGACAATTTCCCCTGTGACTGGTTCCATATCAGAGGCTCACACATATTCTCCTGTATCCCATGAAGCTTTAGAGGACATCCTACATACAGAAGGTGCACCGATTTTGTTAGACAGTCTGGCAAGCTCTGCTGTTGCAAGCCCCAGGTCAGGCAGTACAATGCACTCTTTTGCTACCAGTTCATCATCAGACAAACCAACTATTTCTGGCCTTGGAGAGACAGAAGATGTTATAAACCCTGCCTTGCTGAACATGGCACTGAAGAGCCAAGCTGATATGTCTGCAGAAGAGATACTTGATCCGGTGCGGAGCAATCTGCTTTCTGGTTCTGCAGAGGAAGCTGAGAGACTGGAGCCCAGGGGACCTGGGGAAAGAGCGGCTGGCAAGCCTCCTGCTGTGCCACCAAAAACAGAAAAAGCTCTGCGGCGGGCCAAAAAGCTGGCAAGCAGGAGAATGAAAATGCAAGAACAGCAGAAAAAACATCAGACTGAGCATACAGATGCCATAGGTAGAAAGCCTTCTCATTCTGGACAGACACTGGCATCTCCCTTACCCCTGGGATATTCTCCTCTCCATCCTGCCCCTTGCTCCACTTTGTCTTCCACAGAAACAAGTACAGGAAGACCCAGTGGTGCATCAGCAGTAAGCCCTTCACCCTCTTCAACACATCGTAAACTCCTCCAAGACCCTGACTCTGGTCAATACTATGTAGTTGATTTACCAGCTGAAGTTAATTTAAAGACATTTTATGATCCAGAAACTGGCAAATATGTTCAAGTCTCAGTCCCTTCCTCAGAAGGGAAGGTATACCAGCCCCCCTCTTCAGAAATTAGGAATTTTCCCTATGCCTCCTACCCTAGAGTGCTGCCTTTACCAGCCTCATCTGTAGCATTGCTGAAGTCACCTCAGCTCTCTGAATCTACCTGTGTAAGGCCAGCTGTACCAGGAGAACCAGATGAACTACTTGAAGATGGCCAGCAGGAATATAGATACACTGAAGCTGTGGATACTCAGCCCTATATTGAACAACCTTCTTACTCCTCCAGGAAAGATGCTGAAGAAGCTCAAGTTTGCTTAGGAAAGAATATGAGCCCAACCCCAAATACTGACATTGTGTCCCTCACTGACTTAGATGATTTTGCTGCTGAAGGAGTATCTTGAAAACTGAAGTAACAAAGTATGCCAGCTACGGTTTTTAAGAAGCTTTTGGACAGCCACATGCACACAAAAGCACATGCAGATTTGATGTTTGAATAACACTTTATGACTGAATTTCATTGTGGTTTGGGTGGGAAGGGAAATGAAAGCTGACCACGTTGAAAGATCTGAGGCGATGATCACTCTGAAGAAGAGTGAAATTGAGTAAGCACCAAATTATCAGTGAAATGAAAGGGCAATGCCAGCTAAATAAATAAATATGACAGTATGAAGCCACTGCTTGCTACTACTGCTGCTTTGCTGTTATGGTGGCTGGGATTGCCAAAGCAAGCACTCTGTTGCCCAGAAGCGTTGCTTGATCTATGACACAAAATAAAACCTTATGAGACCATCCTGTCCATCTTATGAGACCTAGGACAGATGCCACATCTAATGAACTTTCCTCACTCACTGTCTTTTAACTGTATTGACAGGTAGAAAGCATATGGCTACAAATATGCCATAAACCCAAGATTCTTTTGTTTGCACACATTGATTGCCCAGTTGTTATTGACAAGAGGATTGTATGCTGGATGCACACTACAATGGCCATGTCAAGAAACCTCTGAACAACCAGAATACTGTTGCAGCTGCTCTAGACTTCTCATACACTTTTGCAGTGCCTGCTGACAAGCTGCTAAATTCTCTATATTTCTAGATGATCTCCAAGTAAGTTCCCCTCGAGTCAGAAGTCACTTATACTGCAGCTTAAAACTTCAACTTAAATGGATACTTGGCCTGAAATATTTTGGTAAAGAGCAAGGTTGAATGAAATCCCATAACAGTATTTCATTTTTTTGTTAGGATAAGAAGATCTTTGGTTATGATAATTTAAATGCTTTTTGGTTTGTTTTCACACTCCCACTGAAACACAGCTCCAACTTGTAAAACCAGAAAAAAAAAAAAACCTAATTTTGATCTGGTGAATTATGTGATTTAAAAAAAAAAAAAAAATTTAAAAAAAAAAAAAAAAAAAAAACCTAATTTTGATCTGGTGAATTTTGTGATTTAAAAAGAAAAAAAAAATACAAAACATTTAAAGTATTAATTTCTAGAAAAATGCTTCCTTATCACTTTTCTTTGAAAGATCTGTATTAGAGCATCACTCATACTTACTTAAGCTCTTTTTTTATCATCACAGATAATGAGAGAACCTTGGTGAAAAGATGAAAAATTTGATACCTGCTTATAAATGTCTATATTTGGAGTATTGGTTTACTTTGTCTTATTTTCATACTGTTTTTCCCAATAAAAGTGAAATGCAGGAGCTCCAAGGAAGAATTATACCAAAGGCTTGCAGCCTGATTCACATCTTAGGCTATTTTTACAGAGCTGTTTTCAGTGAAATGATGCTTGGCTTCCTAATAAGAAAGGGAAGAATCAAGCTTTGTTCATAAATACAACATGGAGACGAGACACGGTGTTAATATTTATGATAGAGGTTTTCTTCAGTAAATTTGTAATTTCCCATAACCAAGGCTGCTCTCAGGACACAGCCCAACACTTGGTGGTTTGAATCCTTCTTTAACCTGAACTGAGCTCCCAGCCTTCCTCCATCCTTTAAGAGACATGCATTCAGAACCTGCCTTGATCCATCAGACGCTTCCATTTGCTAAATCATTTCCCTTAGAAAGGCAAGACAAACACTAAAGGCATCTTTTCATTGATTTCAGGGGGGAGTGGATTTGGCCTTTAATGATTTTCTAAGGTTCGTTTCACCTGTTATGCAGGGTTGTGTCAGATTTGTCGTTTTGTGATTTGGCAGAAATGGCTGCAGAAACAGTGTGGGGTGGAAATGGAGATGTGTGTACTGGTCTGTTTTGTGTTTGGAGTACATTCAGCCAAATGACCATAATTATTAAACATTTATTGTGCAGTCTTCACCCTTGAAAGTCTTCAACAGCTTATGAAAGTGGGCTGGCCTCAGAGCTGTCCCTCCTTGAGCAGGAGGTGTGTCCAGAGACTTGCTGAGATCTTTTGCAGCCTGAATTATGCTATAATTCTATTCTGCAACATTGAAATTTTGAAACCAGCATTGGCTTGGAACTCAAAAAGTGCAGTCTCTTATAGGAAAGGGCTCATTTTGAAAGAAATAAAGAAGAATTTGAAAATCAAGAGTGTTTCAGGAACAAGGATAAATTTTCAGGTTGTTAAATTAAGGGAAATGGCTCTTATTATGCATATTACTCCCTTTTTTTGGTCACAAATATTTTGCTAAACTCATATGATGCCATCCATGTTGTACTTCTCTGTTACTATCACTGTATGCAGCATAACGTTTCTCCAGTTTAGAGCAGAATGTCATATACATGTTAAAATACAGATAAATAAATCTATTAAAGTTTTCCATGATACATTTAGACAGAACCTATCTGCACAAGCTATTTTTTTGTTTGCTTGGTATTCCAAATTTAAATGTTTTTAACAGCCACAAGTCAAGAAGTAGGCAGGCTCTCAGAAGACAGGGTAAAAGCTTGTTTTCCAAGAAGAGACTGTGGATACAAAGTATGTGGGCACAGATATAAAGGGTAACTTGATAAACAAATTATACAACTGAATTTAAAAAAAAAAGAGTCCCTTTTGCTTAGTTAACTGCCATTTGTTTTGTAGATTGCACACTTCTCCTTCTGCACCCTTTTTTCAAGGGCCTTCTTACTCTGGAGAATCATATCCTCCAGGAAACTACTTCTAGGTATGTGAGAAAAGCAGAGTGAATTTTTGACTCTGCCGTGAAGGTAAACTGAACCATGGGCATCTGAAAAGGATCCAGTCCTAACTTGGATAGCAAATACATTTCAAGTAGGACTTTTTCATTTTGGCTAATCTTTTCTGCTACCTTAAGGGAACTACATTCACAGTGGACTGTGTCTCTAAACATGCACATGTCCCAGAGGGAGTGTTGACCTAGAGAATTTGTAGTTAAATGAAACAGAGAGAAGTAGGGAGTTTTGAGAACAAATATGAAATTGGTTCTCATCATGTATCCAAAGCTTTCCCTAGAGCACTTTGCCACAGGGAGTGAATGATTTATAACCGTGTTGCTCCAGGTCCCAGCCGGGGGTTGACTCTGTTTGAGTATGACCCCATCAGCAAACCTGTCTGTGGTCTAGATCACACTGTTGGCCAACTTCTTGCTAGGCCTTCAGAGTGTGTGTGTACAAACACACATATACATGCACATAAAGAACCCTATATATATAAGAAAATAATACTTATATATAATACATATATACCTGCCATTTGCATAACAGTTTAAGACAGAAGTAATGTTCATGATGGTGAACACAAAATATTTGTCCATTAAAAAGAAGCCAAATTACATCTTTTACAATAACAAATATTTTTTCTTTCCTTGCCCTTTTCTGTTTGTGTTTGTTGGGATTTTTTTTTTTTTCCCATTGCTGCTGTGGAAAATAGGATGGAGTAGGTGCTTACTAGGCAAAATGGCAGCTGTGAATTGACCTGTTTCTGTGTTGAGGGCACTATGGGAGTTGTGCAATAGGCATGAAAGCAGTTGTAGGAAAGCACTGTTTTGTGATGTGAAAGACATTAAATCATAGGTTAAAGAGGCATTGAGGCAAACTAAGCTGAGTTCTGCATGGCCAGCCGACAGGGATTAGGACTAAAGAGCACAGCAGGCTGAAGGGAGCAGAAGGACATTGCTTTCACCACTCCCTTCTCCTGCACAAGGCCATTTTTGCATGTAGCATTTCTTGGTGCCCTGAGGATCATTTACAGTGGTGGTTCTTCCTTGGCAGATGTGACTAAGGCCAAACCTGGCCTACCTAGTCTTTGTCTCTAGTGCCAAAACTGCCTCCCTTTGAAATTCATTCTCCTTCTGGGGCAACTGCAATGCCTTCCAGTCCAATTGTCACACAGCAGACTTGGAATGCGGTCCTATAGCCATGACTCTGTCCCAAGAGCTTGAACTTCTTCATGCAAAATGATATATTTGTTTTAGAGAGTGCAGTTTAATTGAAGTGGCCTACATGCCTGGATTTTTATCAACAACTCCTTGGGTGTTCAGTGCCTTCCTAAGTCATATGTCCAAGAAAATGTGTCATCGGCACGTGTTCCATCGATGCAACTGCATTTGCAAATAAATAATTATTTATTAATTAATAAACAAAATAAAAGGGACTTGTTTTACAATAATGGAATGACTTCTAACCAGCTTTTTTATTGTGATTATGTCTCATTGTAATTTTATCTCCAGTTATGCCGGCAGAAAAAGTCAGCAACATGGAAGAGTGTGTGTGTGTGTGTGTGTGTGTTACACAATGAAAAGATTTAGGACATGACTGGATGCAGGGCTTCATCCCCCTTCCATCCACTCCTGAAGAGAGGGGGCAGGAGGCTGGGCAGAAACACCTTTGGCCCAGGACTCCTGCAATCGATCCTACCCCACCCTGCTCTGTGAGGGCAGAAGTCTGGCCAGAGGATCCTGGGGAGGTGGAGCTAGCAACAAGTCCATCAGCACTGGAAGAGGATCACCTTCTTGCCACCACTCAGAGATCATCAAGGTTTTTACATTCCCTGTGCCCCATTCACACTGGGGGAAGTTACCAGGTGTGTAACTTGGTGTCATTTTTTTCATTAGTAATGAATCCTGTTGTATGTAGTCTCCAAAGTCTTGTCAGTGATGGTTTAACATTTCTCCTCAGTGTCTTTTATTGTCTGTTGCATTATGAAACACAGCTGAGACTCTTCTCAAAGTGATTTTGGCTCAGTCCTTGTCCAGACTGGCAGTTTTATTTAGATCGGCTCTGCTTTGATCCCTGACTAGCCAAGCAGTCCTTGCTGACAGTGAAAGCATTATTGTGTTTTGAATACAACAGAGCATAAACAGAAAAGCCGGCTAGTTATGTTTTTACCAGAAATACACTGATAGATTTGCATATCTGTATTTGGGGGATACACTCTGTTTGATTCCTGAGTAAATGAAGTACTCCAGGTTTGATCCTCAAGCTCACTGAAAAGCAGCATCAGAAACTGGTGTTGTTGTACATGATGAGTTACATGGGCTCTAGTGACTGCATACAAATGTGTAATTTGGAGCAACTGCTGTACCGCAGTCATTGTTATTAAACTCTGCTTCAGAGCCTTATAGGAGATAGAAAGAACATGGAACACTTGAGTAAATTGAGCTTCAATGTGTTTTTTGGTTGTGGGTTGGCTGGTTGGTTTTTTTTGTGAAATGCTTATTATAACAGGTCAATGATTATTTTGTCTTTAGGATTATTATTCTGGTCCTATGATGATCTTGCAATCACCGCTGTCCCCTGATATTAAAAATAATATTGTAATTATGTGGTTTAAATGGGTAGGGAATGGCTGAAAATGACCTGTGGTCTTCCCTTGCTTCTTTTTGATATTATCAGAGTTTCTGTGATGTTGATTTTTTACATTAGATAGTTAGGTCTTTGGTAGTCTATGGCCAATTAGAGATTTGTTTCTAATATGCTATTGAACATACTTAGAAAGCAGCATTTCAACAGTGCAGAAGAGAAATCATTTATGTCCCAATTGCCTAAAGCTCTGTGTTTTCATTAAAGCAGATTTAAGTCAAGCCTTTGGGGAAGCAGCTTGCAGTGCACTTTCCCATGTCAAAGTCCATATCAAATAAATCAAGACCTGGGGTACTTCACAAGAAGGAGAGGGGAAGACTGTCATAAGCAGGGGCAATCTTTGAAATCCTTCTAGCAATAGAAGCTAAACTCAGTGAGATGTGGCACTTCAGGACATGCCTTAGTGACCATGATGATGTTTAGAAGGTGTTTAGTAGGTAGTTGGACTTGATGGTCTTTAGGGTTGTTTCCAACCTTAATGATTCTATGATGCTTTGAAAAGGCAAAAAATGTTCAAAGCTGGAGATATGCTTTATAAAAACAGGGCCTGTCAAACTCAAGCTGCCTGACAGGCTAATTCTTCCCTCCGCTGGCTTGTGATTCAGTATCCTGGAGCTCTCCAGTGTGTTCACACTCCTACCCTCTGGCATTCAGTGTCAGAGGCTCATCTTCGAACAACTGCCCCTCCAGTTGTTTGAAACTGACATAGGGAATGGCAGCATTCAGAGCATGCAAAAATGGACCCCTTGCTTATTGCTATGCCAAAAATGCCAGAGTTGTCACCAACAACATGAGGCTTTTCAGATGAGCTTCAGGATGACCTTCTTCAGGATCTTCCTTACATTGACAGGCCACAGATGGCAGATGGACTCAGAGATAAACAGTGATCCTTCCTATCGCTATTCCAGTGCTGATAAGCTGCAGAGAATGCAAAAGTGCTGCCTGCCTGGATCAGGTCTCCTGAGACTGCATCCCTTCCCAAAGAATATGGATGAAAACATTTCAGAATTATTCCATGCCAAAACTGTTTGTGGCTTTGTTAACTTTCCACAGGTAAAAGTCAGAAGGAAATGAAAGGAGAATGTCATATGAGACAATGTTATTGTTGATAATACATCCATACAGGGATGTATGCCTATATAGAGGTGTATCAGGTATGTCTATATGTCTGCATATAATTATACATGTAGTATTCATGTTCTGCCAAAGTGTCTGGCCATGACCTAACAGAGCCCTTGAGCTGTCCTTTGCATCTCCCACCTGTTAGCCCACGTGTCATGTTACTGCCCCAAGGGAGCTCCTTTTTCCCCTGGCTTTCCCATGTTCCACTACCCCAAGGAGACAAATGTTTGCCTCTTTCCATATTCTTGGCAGGATTAGGGGTGTACCTGGGATACCCATACGTCCATCTCTCCTGCTGGTGGAGCAAGTGGTCCCGCTCACACAGGTTCCTCTTGCTAAAGGTGGTGCAGTTGGTGAGTCCTCAGGAATTGTCCAGGCTGGGACAGATGGGACTGTAAAGAGAGATGGAGAAGGCCTTTTGCTTAATACTCGCCCTCCGTGAAACCACTGCATTACCAACCTGAGACAACAAACACTTCTCCTGGCAAGGAGATCAGCCCCAACAGTCCAACCCAGCAGCATAACTGACCCTAGCACTGATCCTACTAACAGTAAACTTCTTACCTTAGCAACCAGATGAGCCCTAACACAAACCAAGAAGGATCAAATACCAGCTGGAATACTGGCCCAAAAACCTACTGACACAGCCAAATCACATGACTGCACCTTAGCAGGAATTTTCCAGTAAAACAGCTTCTCCAATGAAAAACAGTAAAAAAAAAAAAAATTAAAATATTTTACAAAGTGTGCTTTGACAACACTGAAACTGCTGGTAAAACAAGCACATTTGGGGTGGTATGAGCTGGGAAATTTGCTGGAAAATTACTGAGAAGTCCTCATTTGCTTATATATATATGTATAAGTAAACAGTCCTAGACCTTTTCTTTAGGATTGAAACAACTTTTTAAATAAATCATTCTTTTAAATAATGTATTAAGAAGTTGAAATGAAAGCAAAAGTTTTCAAATATCTCAAAATATTTCCAATAACCTAGGTTGGTGCATTACTTCATGGTTTGTTGGGCTGAATGTTGTTTGGGCTCTTTCATTTGTTTGTTTGTTTTCAGAGTTTGTTTTTTGTGCGTTTGGTAATTTTTGTCCAGTTTGGAATGAGGAGGAGATGTCACCATCACTGAAATGGTTCTGTGAGGGGAAAACAGTTTCTGGTCCAATCACAGGCAAGTGCTCTTGGAGCCTGCTGCCACTGAGGAGATGCTACAGACCTCCCTCTTGTGCTGGGTATCTGGATACAGCTGCTGTGCGACCAGCTCAGCACTGATGGTCATGTTATTAATGGCAGCGGGGGGGTAGCTATGCCCATTTGTCACTTACTGTGTTTTCAAGTGATAGAGGAACCTGGCTGTAGTTTTATATCCTTCCAAGACATGTTTAATGGTGTGCAATATCTGCATCCCTGGAGTAAACTGAGAGGTTATCATGCTCAGTATGACACTAGCCACGTGGTTTACTGTTGTCAGTTTTTATACTTTTCAGCTGAAAAACCCAAACAACAGCCTGGTCCTTGAAAAGCTTCCAGCCACATTCATGCTGTGAGAGTGGCATTAATGTAAGAGCAATGGTATATTCCTACTGCGCTTGAAGCACTCCTTCAGGGCCCACAGCTTTCTCAGTAAAACTGAGCTTGGTACCATAGCAATAAGACCACCCTGTAAATAAATCTGACCCAAGGGGTAAAACAAAGGTTTTATACATGTGACTGCATCTCTACTATGGGCTTCTCCTGGAACAGCATTGTCAGCCAAGGTCACACATACCTGACAGGGCTGGGCAGGAGGAATTCTGTGATGCTCAGGCCATAGATAAAACCACACAGATCCCAACATGAACTTTTTATTCCAGCTAATCCTAAATCCATCCTGAATCAAACTGAATCTTCACTCATTCCTAATTCCTCTAAATTAATGCTCACATTGCTGTTTATACACCGTTAACTAACACAGCACAGAGCAGACATCATCTTCTGTACCATGCTGGGCTGCTTGAAGACTGTTCTGCCCCTTGCTGGTTATTGCTGTCTCTGCCAGCAGAAGCACTTCACAGGGGCTTCCTGATCTGCCAGTAGTGAGCCCAAAATGCTCACTCCTGCCAATAGACATGTGAGGAACTGAGCTCATGAAGAGAGAAGGTCCCAGGCAGAGGGAGAGAGTGAAGGAAGAGCAATGTGCTTGAAAGGTATTATTGTCCACAAAAGTAACGTCTGTCTTAACACAAGTCCCCTTTGTGACAGGAGCTCAAGTTTGGTTCCCTGTGGATCTTGTTAAACTGTATCCCTGATATATCCACCCTGACATGCAGGAGCTAATTTTCTTGGGCACATGTAAGTCCCCGAGACAGAGACTATGAAATCAAGGCTAAATCAGCTGCCCATGCAGTGGCAGTAGGAACAAGGTGTCTGCAGTACCTTGGCTCCTCCTTTCCTGCCTCATTAATGTAATTGCAAAGTCTAATTAATAACAAAGAGTCTCATTTATTCATTCCTTTCCTCTTTTCACAATGTCTGGCAAATGGTGTATTGCAGACCAGAAGAATGCCAGTGTCACTAAAGTAATCTTAGTATCTATCTAATTCATCAATCTGGAGTAAAGGAATAGGTCTTAATGCACTGAATTACTGTTTTAAAAATTAGGTTTGATCTGAACTGTGCAGAAATTGGAAGATTTCTGGAGTTTCCCACCAACAAGCGGTTTCCTAGCCGTAGCAGCTCTCTAGACACTTGACGTTTGTACAGAGTAGCAAATCTATGATATTTTAACCAAACAAATCAAATCCAACCTACAGCACCTTAAAAGAAAATTTCAGCCCAGATCTAGTGATACTTTTATGTGGGGAATAAGGTATCACATGTATCTTCAGCTGTACTACTCCTCACCTCTGTTATTTGTGAGGCAGCAAAGGCAGTGTGGCATTGAGCAGCAGGATGACACGGGAGCACTGAGGGTCCCAGATGGCTCTTGAGCCCTCACTGAGGGCCTATCAAGATATGGAGACTGGTTCAATCGCTAAAAAAGTGATCCCTTAGCAAGAAATACCTTCTTTTGGTATGTCTGCACTGAAAAAAACACACAAGTTACATAAGGCTCAAGGATGCCTGGGCACAGTGCAAAGAAATGACTAGTAAGAAAGTACTGGGTAAGAAACCCTCCTACTTCCTTTCCTTCCAACTTGCACCCAGGTTGTGAGCTCCATCCCACAGGCTCCTAGTGAAAGTAGGGATAAAAAGTGCAGTGAGTCCTGGTCTTTGCTGACAGAGAAACAGCTCTGCAGGGTGCATGAAGCTGACTCACCTAAATGCAGGTCCTGAGCCCTATCGAGGGAAATCCCAGCAAAAAAAGAAAAAAAAAGAAAAAAAGAAGCTGTGGCTTGTGCATTGTGCTTGTGCACTCATGCACGCACACACATGCTTGGTTGCTTCTTTTCTGTGTTATTTGTCTGAACAACATGCTGCAAAATCGATCTTGGATTACTCCCAGGTTCAGCCTCACAGGAGAAATATTCAGGTATTTGGCTTTCTGAGTGGGATTTTGAAACTTTCCTTTTGAACCCTGTTGGACGGTCATTGGAATTGTGAAATTCTCCCTGGAGAAACTGGCGCAGTCCTAGTTAGGTTTAGCTCTAAATACAAGTAATGATTCAGAGGAGAAATAGGATCAGCTCTTTTCTCCTATACGTCTTCCTTCACTGCCAGCAGCCAATTTCTTGCACACTGCTACAGAAATATTTATAATAAAACTGAACTATTCCCAGGGATGCTCCTATCCTTTATTGTGCCAAGGACTGGTGATCATATCAGCATCTTGGTTCTCAAGCATCTGCCAAAACCTAATAGCTTCAGCAGCATGATGTAGCAAGGGTGAACCAGCTGTGATATAACAGGCAGAGTTTAGGTTCCTGGGGAGTCTTCTTTGGAGAGAAGGGCTTCTTCATTTAACGGGCTTTGGATCTTATTTAACACACTGGCTCATGTACAGTGTGGGTGTAAAGAAGCTGTGTGCATATAATAAAATACCTCAGCCTATTCAATACCTAGGGGAGTCCTAATAAATTTGCCACTATGGCAAGTGTTAGTCTCTAGGGCCAATACTGAATGCAAGAGTTTAATACACAAAACTTCTGAAGCAAGGAAACCAAAAGGTAAAGCAGTTCAGCTGATAAAGGAAATACATATTAATTAGAAATTAGAAGTTTTCTGGTGGCTTTGACCAGTCCCAAGGACCAGTGTCTTGGACTGGCTGTCCCCAGACTGACTTCTGATGGCTGTTCTGGGGTTGCATTTTGTGACTACACTCCGAGGGGTCTTCCAACTTGGACTGAAGGGCACTCTTTGGAATACAGAAGAACCTGCCTATCAGAATAGACCTTGGCAGCTCATGAGTCATATATGCTCAGGCAGTCCATGGGACAGAAGATAGGTAAGTAAGCTGTGAACAATGATATACTTTCAGGTGTCCACCTGTATACAGCGTTAATGTCACAGTACTCTAGCTTATGCCAGGGCTTAGAAAATGGAGCTGTAACAACCACTCTGCCATTAGAACAACACAGAAAGTGGGTATTTCCTCTGTACAAACAGCTGTCACAGTCTCGGGTGCTGTGGGGTGATTTAGCTAAACTATTAACTACCCAAGATCAGAAACAGCTTCACTGCTGCTATCACATTTTATGAGAAAATGTAGATGTGCAGTAACTTCCAGGCCCATCAGAATAGAAGGGATTCAGCTTGCAGAAAAAAAAAAAGCTGCCTTTTGTTGCTCCAAAATGAAACAGGTGGTGGGTTTTTTTTTCCTTCTCTGTTTCATGTTATGGATGTTAAAGCAGAGCACTGACTACAGAAAAAGCCATCAAGGTGAAATACTGGAAGAGTTACATAGTCCACTACTTTAAATCCTGGTGAATTTTAACTATTACAAGCTTAGTGCAGGAGACTTGTCACAGCTCCAAAAAAATGATGTTCAGATTTTTGAGACAGCACCCCAGTACCTACTTGTCTTGTGGCAGCAGGCTTAGGGCAGGCAACAAGGACATTGTAGCTGTATTGTTAAAATATTGTCACTATACCACTCTCAAATAAGACTGGATTTGTTACATGCCAATGAAATTCTCATTCTCATGGGCCACATCTATGTAGAGGCTTCTTTGGTTAGTATCAGGAAAAGATCATATTTTGTGGTAATACGGTCATCTTAAGTCAATATTTTACTACAATGCAAAGGAAGTTTTTAACTGGAAAGAATAAAGCATTGTTTATTGAACTCTACTGCTCTTTTATTTATGGCAGGGGTGTCAAACTCTTCAGTGAAGAGGTCTGAATTATGTACTCGGAGCTCGGGTATCAGTTCAGGGCTTCTCACTTCCCCCGCTTCACACACTGCTTCCACAGCACAAACAGACAGGCACAACAGGATCTTTATTGAGTAACAGCTCTTTTAGAGGGAGAATGTGCCACAGCAGCACACCACAAGCATTTCATCTCCATTCCCTGCTCCCTCGTGGTCTGCCCGGCAGCAAATGACTTCCTCCCGCACTGCACTGGCTTTTTTCTGCTGCAGGGAAGCAGAAAGCTTAAGCGTGCAGTAGAAGTGCAAACTTCCTGGAGACACTGCCCTACCAGCAAGCTTTTCTCCCTGGCCCTGACATGGGATGAGGGGATGGAGGAGCCCTCTGGGTGGTGCAGAGAAGGTCAGCCCAGGAGTCCTCTGGGCAGTGCAGACAAGGTCAGCCTAAACTCACCAAGGGCAGCAGTCTCTGGGATCACATGCGGGAGGACACCGACTGCAAGAGGGAAGATTTAAATAGTATACCAAGATCTTTTTCTGCATGCATATGGCCTTCAGCATCACTGTAAATAATACTCTTAATAAAGAGCCAATTAGCCTAGCAATCTCATTACTATCCAGCATGCAGTGTAGGAAGGACTAGCCTACGGTGTAGCTGAGCGAAGGTGCATTCTCAGCTCCACATTTCCTGCTATAATGCATATATAAGGAGGTCTAAATAGATGTGCAGATGATAAAAAGCACGGAGAGCTGAGAGGATGACATGCAACCTTATAAAGGAGGTCCCATGACCTGGTGCTTTGCATCAGCCCCCCCCTTGACAAAACCCAGACCAATGTGCTGCAATAACCCTGTACATACACCATAAGCACCGACTCCCCAGCTGGTGCTGCTGTAGCCTCCCCAGTGTTGGACTCAGCACTAGGGCAGGATGCTTCACAGGGCGGGAGGGACTGGGGCAGGAGGATAGCACAAGTTGTGTATTAGCACCAGAGCTGGAAGCAGGACCACAGGTTTTCCACAGAGGAGGGAGTGGAACTGGTTGCCCAGAGAGGTGGTGGAAGCCCCATCCTTGGAAGATTTTAAGACCAGGCTGCATGGGGCTCTGAGCAGCCTGCTCTAGTGGGAGGTGTCCCTGCTCATGGCAGGGAGGTTGGAACTAGATGATCTTTAAGGTCCCTCCCAACCCTGACAATTCTATGATTCTATACTGGGAAGTGGCTCAATCAGGGAAGGTGGAGTATGAGGGCATTGTGGGTGTCTGTGATTTCTGAAGAAAAGAGCCCAGGACTGGAGATGCTTTGTCAAAAATCATGCAAATGTGTCACTGTTTACCATGAGTGGAGAGATGCAACAACACACAAACTCAGCAACAGAGAGAGAGAGAGTTTACTGGTCTATCACCCTGCCCTATATACCCCAGCCCCATAAGGCAATTGGTCAGTGATTAGATAAAGTCGTAATGGTGAGAACCTGGGAAAATCCCTCTGCTAGCAGCTTTTCAGCATTCATACAAGTGAGATTTGCACAGAGGCCATTCATGCTATGTGTGGCTTATGCTAGTATGGAAATTCACAGAGAATTACTGCATGGGATCTAGTGACAATGCACTAAGTCATTAAACAGAACATCTTTGTCTTACATCTGTCCCTCAAACCTTGTGCTTCCATTTTTCCTTCACAGAACTGAAAAAATATCATGCAGGCTCATTTTGGAGTAGCTCACATGTAAATCATCCCCTTGGGCTTGAGTCTCGCATGCTGGGGTTCAGCCTGAGTGACTTTTTATAGCTGAGTTATAAACTTTTAAATGCCAGACTTAATCAAAGCTACTGAGATGGCCATTACATGAGTGGTTTAAGTGGCATAACCCTGATATATGATAGCACAGAAAGAAGGTATATGGCTCACCCATGGTGAGCCATCTATCCAGAAGGAAGCAGGGTCTGCTGGCCTGAAGCAGGAACGACCGAGACACAAATCTCTTGGGTTTTGGTCTTGCCCTTGTGCTACTGTCCGGTTACCTCAGGCGAGTTTCCTTGGGCTGTGCTGTCCTGGGCATACAGGTCTCAGGTCAAAATATGAAAGGAAACCGTGGCTCAACGTGCCCCGCTTTCCCCACCATGCTAATGAGAATGCAAATATGTGTCTCCCCTAGAAAAGTGGAAAGAGTTGTTGGCACTTGTGGTGCCAAGTTTAATGTGGTGTTGTGCAGACTCAAAGCATACAACTCTGAAAGCTTCACTTATGGCTGACTTAGAGCAACCACCTGCAAAATCATACTGAATAATTATAATCACAGACACATCAGACACTGAAGAGTCTAAAAGACTTTGGGCTCAGGCTTAAGGGTGACTAATGCTGCTTTGATCCTAACAGGAGGCTCTGCAAAACTTTTGAGCTCCATAATTTTGCAAGTTGTGAGACAGCCAGCAGTTTCCAGCTGTGAATCTGAAAGCCTCCCCAACTCTCCAACATCTTTGTGGTCTAAACAGAATGGACAGTCATCAATGTGAGAGCAGATGGAGAAATAGATCTGAATGAAAACAGTACAGTAGCTTTTCAGGGTCTTCCTTCTAAATTTATTCAAGTATTAAACAAACAGAAACTACAGCATGCATCAGATACTTTTCTTTATTGTACAACAAAACTATGGACTTGTTTGTAATTGCAGCATTTCCAGCAACATCAGGCAGACTTGTCGATGTTATCCAGTTTTGCACAGTCACTAGAGTGTCGCATCATGAATTATTAAATCAGTGCTTCGTGGTAATACATAATTTCTTATCAATTATTCATGCTAATGTGCGTGTAGTTTACTTAATTGTGTTATTGACGATCAAAAGTAATTTCCTGAAAATCCTCAAGGACAGAAAATTTAATCAGCATAACTACTTTTCAGATGCAATGCTGTTAAGTATTCTTAATTTGCTCAACAATTCACTTATTTATGTACCTTTCTGGAGGAAATACGAGTTTAATCAAACAATTAGATTGAAGAGTTAGTGTACAGAAGGGCTGAAGTTCAACTGAATGCAAGGTAATTATGTTGAAATGAAGTTGGGCTCTGCCTCTTTGGAGTGGAATATTTTTTTAGTCCTTGGAGGGGGTGGGGGGAGGCACAAAAATTTATGATTGGAAAGATCACTAAGAAAACAGTGATAGTCTCTTCTCCAACTGCTCTCCACAACATAGCACACAGCTATTTTAAAGGTTGTTGCTGTTGTTTAAACTAAGCCATAATTTGCAGCCAGGGAAGCCACCTCCACCTACAGTTCAGCAGAGCAGTTCCTGGAGCCAGAACACAAAGGCAGATCACTGCAAGATCCCCCTGCAATTAGGACAGTTCAGGGTTGCCAAAAGGAACACATGGTGTGGCATAAGTAAAGCAAAATGAGTCCATTTAGTGAATGTGGGCCCTGACAGACTTTTCTTTGTACTTCGATCCAAGGACAGACCCAGCAATGCCCTCGCTGATCACTTGTGTCCAGAAGACACAAGCCCTACCCTGGGGGAATGCCTGGTACCCTTCACTTCTGGAGCAGTGAAGATGTTTGGTGCTTCCAACCCACCCCCTGAATACCAAGACTTCCACCCTTTGAATGGGTACTGGCATCAAGCCCTGCCTCAGGGAAAGGAAGGATTGCACGAGAGGGTATGAGAGGGTCCTGCAAGCCCCAGAGAAGTCCCAGGTTCTGTGAAATTCATGGGCTGAGATCACTTAGGTGGAGGACAGAATTCTTTTTCTGCTAATCTTACTCAGGACTGTCTTTCCAAGCACATCCCAAGCTCAGATCCTGTGAGAAGCCAAACATAATCCCATGTAAAAGCATGTGCTCAGCGCATTGTAGGGTGTCCTCAGCACAACGTGCAGGATCAGAGCAGACAGCAATCCTTCCACTAGCCTCTGTGTTACTTGGTCAAGTTTCAGAGCAGTGGTTTCACCCCTGTTCTCCAGGGACATCTGTGGATGAGCGTAAGGAGACTGCAAAAGGCACCTGAGAAAAGCAAGTCTGTGTTACTAAGTTTAATTAAATTGTTTTATGTGCATTTCCCATGGAAAAAAAAACATGTGGGGCACCTCAGAGTAAAATTCCTGCTTTAGAGCATCAGCTCTTAGTCTGCTTTTGCTTTTGGGTCAGAGATGAGATGGTATTTCCTCAGGCATCAATTTCTCTTTCGCACTGTACCCAGTCTGTAAGAATTAAGGTGTTTCCATATCTAGATTCACTACAACAAGTCTTCAATGAATGGAACAGTCTGATTTTGGATGGCATAAAGGAATATCCTTCCAAGCTTTATTTCCACTTTATTTAAAACAAAACATGCAAGGACGTATTTGTAGTGTTTCAATGCAGAATCACTTTGTTTTCCAGTCTTTTCCTTTTCAAGAGAATGGTGCTCAAATACTCCCAGCTTTGTGCAGATCTAGATACAACTGCACCTGCAATTAAATTCCAGCATTACCATTTGAAGCTATGAGTGCTGCTCTGGAGTCATGTGTCTTTTATGTCTAACCCAGCGAATGGCAAGAGTAACAGACTAATGTTCACATAGAGACTAGTGTAAGGATTTTATTCACAGGTAAACTGATCTCAGCGATTTCCCAGTTACCTACTTCATGAAAAAATTCATTTTTGAGGAAAAGAAGGAGAAGGAAAAAATTATGAAGAGTTGCTCCTTTTGCACCTGGCTTGCCTTCAATACATCTGGCTGAAGTCAAATGCCATCAGAAAACAGCAAGCCAAAGTGGTATATACCTGCATATTTCTTCAGCTCTGCTGTGTGCGGTGGGGTAAATGATGGCTGGATGCCTCTCCTGCCCCAGAACTCACATCTGGAAGTGCTGCCCTGATGCCAGCCCTCCATCTCATGCAGGATGGGAAGCTGAGATGTGCAGGAGCAAGTCAGGATCCTGGGCATCTCAGTGTCCCTGGGATATGGAGGAGGGGATAAAAACAATTTCACAAAAGTTTTCAAACACAGATAGTGCCAGTAATTCAGGGGAACGAACCTACAGCAGTGCAGGAAAAGCAAGGATGTGTGAGAGGCAGCCAGAGAGGCCACTCTTAATTTTCCGGGTCCCTGGTGGCCCTGTGACGTCTTGCTAGGGCATGGTCACTGCAGTTCACCCCGCAGAAGAGCCCCAGAGGTGGGTCCCTGCTCTAAGCTGAGGGGCCAGTGCCAGTCCGGTCTCATACGCTCTTCTCCCCTTCCATGTGCTCCTTGGCTGGAGAGGGCTGCTTGTCCTGTCTGCCCTCGGGGCCGGGTTTGGTGGGAGGAGTGGGGCTGCTGCTGGTGGAGGGCAGGAGGTTCGCAGACTGGAGCACAGCCTCCGAGTGCTCCCGGGCCTTCATGCGCAGCGCGGCCACGCTGGCGGTGCGGTTGCTTTGGCAGCCGTAGGTGGGCAGGAAGGAGAGGCCCATGGGGTCTGGAACACAGCATGAGCACAGCGGACTCCCTGGGGAGGAAGGAGATAAGGCACCATCACTGATGGGGAAACTCATGGGAGCTGTCCAACTGTTCCCTCCATGGTCAGTCTGGAGAGGACAGAGGCAGGGTTGGAGTCTTGAATGGCAACAACCCCTTCCCCTATTGACCTTTAGTGGGTACATAGATGTTCTCTGGATCAGAGATAGAAAAGCCACATCCTGTTCTGCTGAGGCCCACTGTGAAGGAACTTACGCTATGAGTTGTCCAAGGTGACAAAAAGAGTGAGCAAAGGCAAGCAGAACAAGGCTTCCCCACAAGTGAGGCTGAGCTCGTCCCCTGCTCTCCCACCAAGCTGCTGTTCGGTGGCTACCGTTAGACCCATGCTGGAGGTGTCCCCTGCCCTCCACTGAAGCCTGATCCATTTGGGCAGTTGCATTTATTTGGTGAGTGTTGGTGTCCCATCACTCATCTACACATGAAAGATTACTGCAGACGAAGGTGAAAATACTCTGTTATTATGTGGGAAGTAATGACCTTCTCCTGTTTCACTGCAAGACGAGATAGGCTTTTCCTTGGCCAGGCCCCTGACAACAATAGGCATCACATCTACCAGCAAGAGTCTGTTCCAAGGCCATCTAAAGCTGCTGCTTCTGACATGGCTTAAGAGTCCCATCAGGAGAAATGGTCCAGACCATCTCAACCCTGTCATCTGAGCCACACGGTCTGTTCCAAGCAGGTGGTAAAACACTGGAGAGAGGGTGAAATGATGCTCCTCTTTCTTTAAGTCAAAAGGCTCCCCTGCAACCCACTGACAGAGACATTTCTCACGTCAGCACCTGCCTTTCCAAGATGGACCTCTGCATGCTCTTCCTCTGCCTTATCTTTGGTAACACTGGGACTTGGGCCAGTTCCCAAACAAGCACACCTGTAAGTATAAATTGACTGCAGGGAAGGACATGCAGTCCATCCAAAATTCCACCCTGGTACCTAGCTTAGATATATCTATTGAATGAATGAGAATGTGTCAGAGGAGCAGAAAGGGAAGGCAGGGTGAGATGGCTGAGCTAGTACTTTGATTTGCTCACCAGTGAGAAATGCTGGGTGATACCATTTTTCCAGGGGTCTCAGAGACCACAGAAATGCCGCATCCTCTTCTACGCCCCTGACAAAATCCTGACCTTTGCTGACATGCTATCTCCCACCAAGAAAGAGCCCAGACACACACATCCTGACGTGATGCAATGTCTTCCTCTGATCTCTCCAAGCCAAGGACTTGCTTTAATTTCTGCAGTTTAATATTAAAGTTAAATGGCTCATGACTAAGTGATGGCCCTAATAACCTGCAGGGAGCGGGTAGTCTTTTTTACACTTCTGTTCTCAGTAGCAACGGGTCAGCACCCATCTGCTAGGGATGAAGGCAGACAGTTGTTTGGTTTTAGGATGTTGTCAATTGTCAGAGATTAGCAGCATGCAGGTAACATTCAGGAAAAATTAGTCTCTGAATTCTAAAAAACAGAATCTGTAAGAGGCAAGTCATTAATGTAATTGGGAAGTCCTCTTTTCTCTTCTAGTATTCCTCTGATAGAGCACATGATCAGCAGACCACCATTTCCATGGGTCCAGGCATTCAAATGAATTGCACAAGCAAGTTTCAGCACTTGACTGAAATACTCCATTCTTGGCTTTTAGCACTAGGAAGCTAAATCTTGAATTCTGTGGCTGCTTTGAGCAGGTCATAAGGGTTTGTAATAAAATCTACTCAGCGACACAGCTTACAGATTTAACCACCAACAACAACCACACTCATAAAGTCATTTTTTGCCCTGTTGAATCGCAGACACTTCAGAGGTGCTGGACAGCCACTGTTTTAACAAGAGAAAGAGAGGAAGATCAACACTTCAGTATCTCTGCAGTTTGCAGCAGGTCTTTAGCTGCAGAAGCCACACAGAAGTGTTTTTTCACTACTATTAAGCCCCACTATTTTAAGGTTCAGCTCTGAAATGGGGGAGTAGGGTGGCCTGCCTGTGCATCACCTGTCTTTGTACTGCTGCTTTCTAACACAAATTGAGCGAGACTTTGAAACACGGCTGTTCATCTCCCATGCTGAGGGGAGGGCTGGCCCACCTGTGATATCTAACACAGGATCGAGCACAGACATTGTCTGCTTACAGGGAGAAGTGGGGAAGAGTCTTCCCCTTTTCAAAAAGGCAGGAATCAGCTCCATCCCCTACGCATAATTTTCATTCCATTGTTAGAGAGAGATAAAATATTTATCAGTCTTCAGTACCAATCTAAGCTCTTTGCTTAATAATTAGACCTAATATTACCTAGTGGCTCAGCAACCTGAGGGTGCAGTTACCTGTGGTGGAAACTAGGCTATCTGTAGCAATAATTCACCCATAAACCATTCCTTTAATTTTCACTGTGGTTAAAACACTTGCAAACAACAGCTTACACACACAAAAAATATGTAAAGTATCAAGCATCATTTTCTCCAGGGTCCAGCCAGAATACAGGAGAGTAGGATTTCACCCTGATTTGGGTTCTTTTTATGTAGGTTGTAAGGAAGGTTGAATCTGCCTTACAATTGCCTGTGTCTGCAGATAGTTAGCCCAGTGAAATCTATTGGACTTTGATGGTTCAAAAGTCAAGACAAATAAGGGAGACTCAGGAGTCCGAGGTCATCACCTGCCTGTCAGCCAGCCCATGATGGACAGGGATGTGTCTTTCACCAAGAAAGCGGCATCCACGTATAGCAGACTTCAGTGGTTTTCTACATCTTCTTTCAGTAACCCTGAGTCCACAGGGGGGAAAGAAGGAATTGTTCTACATATTTTGGATCCTCAGAGGAGTTTAGGCACCTCACTCCCATCAAAATCAGCGAGGGTTAAGTCATTAGCCTGAGATCTTGATCAAGCTTCCACTAACATCCATGGCAGTCTAATTTTACTTTAATGGAATTTGGATGAAGTTGCTACAATACAGATAGGGTACCACTTTCTTTCTTTCAGGAACTTACTGCCTCCTGTACACAAAATTAAAATACACAATTAGATTTCCATTAACTTACAGCAAATTCTGCTGAATTGATCTGAACCTCCTTGTATTCCTATATGAGATCATACTTTAAATGCTCAGCCTGAACATAAATACTTAATGTAATATATACAGTCTGAAATATTTGATCCACTTGGCAGTTTAATTGATCTACTACAGAGACTGACAAGAAAAATTAAATTAGTTCTGTCTTGTCTCTGCCAACATCACATTTCAATTATAACAATATTTGATCTACAATTTTGGTTGCGTACCCTCTTGTTCACTTCCAAGGTTCAGTTGCATCTGAGAAGAGTGTGGTGGGAGTGGGACCCATATTGATATGTAAGTATTTGAAGTATATATTTTGTATTTCAACTCAATAGTTTAAAGAATTTAATAGCCTTTCCAGAAGGCAAAACCCCCGTTCCTTTTCTCTTTCAGTATTTGTGCATGCCAGCATTTGATGTGGACAGCTGAACAGCAGCCTGACATGGAGGGAGGTGAGGAAAAATTCCCATTTAAAATCCTCATCAGTCAACACATGCTGTTTAGTTTTCAGAGAAAAAATATCAAAGTGTTGTTTCCTTCTGATAGTAGTCACATTGGTTTGTTTGAGCTGTAAATCCTCATAAACTCCAAAATCACTTTCATGAAAGAGTTTAAAGGTCAACACAACCTCCAGTTCATAGTGTCATTTACCAGTGAGAGCTGATTCAAAGGGAGGTCCCTCTTGCTCTTCATACATGGTGTCAACACTCTGTCTATTAAAGCCTGAGGCACAACCAGGAAAAACAAAAGTGGCTTTATCCAAACTCTGAGTCAGGAGGTTCAGAAGAACAAGAAAGGCATGAACTTAAAGCCTGAAACAGAGAGGCACCAGATGCTCCCAATATAATGTAGGGTAGCCTCAAGGCTGATAAAATTATGCTAGCTGGTTCCTCCTTCTAGTGCCTAAGCTGGTTAAGTGTGGAAGGCACCTGTGCTGCCCAGAGGCTGGAACAGGACTTCAGAGCTAACAGAAGAGTACATATGTTGTAATTTTACATCTCCTTGGCTTATGGACTCTACATGTGCTGTTGCTCTAGCACAAGCCTTTTTGTGTATTGAAGGAAAACTGGAGGATTGAAACTGAAGGATTTCATCCTCCTTTATTTGTGCCATTAGTACTGTTCAAAAAATATAATTCAGAAGCCAGGAACTTGCCTGTTTGGACAGGAAAGTTGGCAGCAAAGCTCACAAGAGCTGTAAGAACAGACCCAGTCCTTTGAATACCGCCAGCTCAGCAACCATTTACCACTCTTCCCTTCCACATCAAAAACATGATCTGAACCTAAATCCTGCTGGCATGTGTCACTCCAAGAGCGGTCAATAGGAACCCCTGCCCATCTAAGGTCCACTAACCTAATTTGTCCTAGAGGAACAAGCCAGGACCCATTTCCTTTCCATGGCTCTTATGGCTCCTAGGATCTGTATATTCCCTAATAATTCCTAAAATACCTGAGAGGTAGAGAAGTGCTAGAGTCAGGGACCTGGGATATGGGAATTAAAGTTATGTGCTCAAGACCTGTGCATCTGCAGCAAACTGAAGAAATGTTTAGAACTCTCTAGAATCACAGCGGCAAAAGAACTAGGGGAAATGCCAAACAGAACCCACTTGATAAATTTGCTATGTTACATGAGAAAAGGCAGTAGGTCTATAGTCAAGAGTGACAGAGAAAATAAAGGACACCAAGAGCTTTGATTCTCCATATGGAAAGCAATGGTGCTTCAGTAAACACCAGTTCAAGGGTAAGTTAGGTCCTTGAACACTCCTTTCTTACCCTTGGCATTGGGAATTGCCCAGTGGAGTCGGGCAAATTCTCTTCATTTTTCCATAATAGAAATTGAAATGTAATGGATGGGCAGTTCTAGTTGTTGTGGGTTTTTCCTGGATACTGCAATTAAGCCTCCCTAATACTAACAACAGTAACGACAGCAGCAACAAACCATAAAAGAGCCTAATCAATGGTGCCCTGGAATATCCACCTTGGTGTGCATAATGCAATCCTGCTTCTCTATCAGTGGTATGGAGGTGGCGTGAAAACCAACTGAGCTATAACTTGCACAGAGCAGAGCTGTGGGTGAATTATGGAAGTAATTCCCTGGCAAGTGTAATTATTTCTCTCCTCATACACTGCACTCATCACAGGGTCTGGGGAAATTTCAGTGCAATGTAACAGATACACTCTTGGCCTTAGCCACCAGAATGGTAGAACACTTCTGCTAAAAAGCAGAGATTTTTGTTTACACCCATTAATAACATCTTCTGCATTAATGAATTGCATTCATGCTGTCATCCATTAAGAAGGTACTTTGAGGTCTCTCTGCACAGAACAGTAGCTTCTCCTGATGACTCTATTGTTATACGGCCCATAAATAAAACAAGTATTTTCCCTTCATATTTGAGGTCTGCAATTAAATCTACTAAATGGACTGCAGATGCATGGTTTACAGTAAGTGATTCATCTTAGAAGACCATGGAAATGTCGAAGTCACCACAATGAAGTAGCATAGTTGTCAAATTAAGAAAATTTCAGAGAATAACAAACACCAGAAATGTCATCTACGTGATCCAGCTTTCTTGCTTACTACAGCCAGTGGTGAAGAACTGTAACTCTGAAGTAGAACCCTGTATACCACAAAAATTAGGATCTTATACTAGTTTTTCAAATGAGAAAATATATTTCCTGAAAGCACAGTACATAGTGAGGTGATGTGGCAATTAACAGATGCTTGCTACTAAGTACAGCCTCTGATGTGCTAAACTTCAGAGAGAGAGAGGACTCACCTAAGGAAAGGGAAAGGTCTGTTGTATTACTGAATAGAAAATATTTGATAGAAACAGAGGAAAACTGTCCAGTGGTAATATACTCTTCTTTGGAACAGTCTATGTTCTGAATCACAGTTCTGATAGGTATTGTATAGCGAGCCTGCTTTCTTCACAGAACATCCTGCAGTGAGAATACCCCCCTTTAAGGAGAAAAAAAACCATCTCTCAGTTTCAGAGGCAGCGGGGTTCACGGGGCATAGTGCTTAGGGACAGTAGCTTTCTTCTCATTCATAAGAGCAGACCTAGTGTTATACTCTGACAATATCCCCCATTTACCTAGATATGGCACATGTGGGATTCAGATGAGTGTTGCCTGTTGAAGAGTTGCAGAGCCACACAAAGCAAGAGGCAAGCCTACGGTGCACTGCACAGTCTTTCCAAAAGCAAAGTTGCAGGCTCCGGCCCTGCCCCCTGCTAGGCTGTCCTGAGATTTCTCGTCTTTACTAGACCAATTTTATTATCAACTCTTATAATACAAATTAGATCCAAGCAGGAACCTTTTGCCCTAGACATTGTTTGTAGGCTTGGAAATCTGGATCTGGAGCCAAGCAAAATCAGAGAAGGAGAAAGAGAGGTATTAGTTTCTTTACAGAAGACAGAACCCTCAGGTAGCAGAATGAAAATGGTCCCCGAGAGCATAAAATAATTATTAATTAGTTACATAACCTTCATTACTTGTTATTCACTGTATGAGTGACCAATGAAGTGTTGGCCCAACAAAGCACATCTTGTTTCCTCAAAAGGATAAGAACCTGGACTTCCCTATAGCATCTGATGAGCGGAGAGAGCCCATTTGTCTGCAGGCAGCTTTTACAGACTTACTGAAGAATATCATTCCCTTTACTGTCCAGGATTATTCTCCAATGGTGGGAATACATATCTATTTACAGGTTCCACATAAAGGAGCTACATTTAATTTGACATTTGCATAGAAGAAAGTGGGGTCATGTATCCATTGATAATGAAATGGTGCTTTCATTCTGGAGCAACTATTTTGCTTTCAAAAACACAAAGGATTCCTAGTAGTTCAAAGAATAGATGGGACAAGAGATACCAGGAAGAGCTCTTAACCATTACACTCTTCAATAAAACTTAAAAAATCTTAGAAAACCTTAGTACTTGCTGAATTTTCCTTATTCAAGCAGTCCAAATGGCTCAGGATTTTATACCCTGTGCTGAGTTTCATGGTATTTTGTGTGGCTTAATGTCCCTCAGAATCACCGTGGCAGAGTCCTGTTGGCATTCCTGCTGCACTAGATTCTCAAGAGGGGAGCTTAGGTCACTTCATTAATACATATAAGGACTCAGACTAATGCCACCTATATGTAGGGTTAGTTCTCCTTTGACGGGCCTGAAATGTACAAATCATCTCATACGTCAAAGGGAGAAATGAGAAGGGAAAGACAAACAGAACTGAGCAAAATTGAGAAGGTTTTGTGAACACTGTATCACTTCATGTCCTTTCCTTCCTTCCCAGTCTCTTCCTCCAGACTGGCATGTGAGCTTGGTTGTCCTATCAAATACATTGGATTAGATGAACAATTATTCACCTGGTGTTTCCACACCATAGAAAACTAGAAAGCAAATCAGGCCTGTGATACTTTTGGTAAATTTAAAACATCAAGAGATTGTCCTGTTCATCATCACCAAGACTGAAGCTCAAGATCTGCTGTGCACGGCTCCTACCCCAGCCCAAGTGAATTGCTCTTGGAGAAACAGAGAAAGAGGAACTTGTGGAGATGAGCCAAGGAAAGAGGAGACAATACTCCATATATAAATAACAGAAGAAGGATGCTACAATTGTTCTCTGCTTGTATAAATCAAATTTGCCACCTTGTAGAACAACAAATTCTTCCTCCTTAACCTCAAAGTCAGAATTTTACATTACTGAAACCTAGCTGCAGAAGAAAAAGATCTCACTTCAAAGCAGCTGCTCAGTCTACCAATTTCTTGCAAGTATAACAATATGCTGTCAGGCATAGGCAGCTCCACAAATCCCTTGGTAAGTGGATATGCAGATATGCAAATCTGTAGCTGGATTTCTTAAAATCAAAACATACTACGTTACGCCAGTCCCCTTGCATGTTATCTGGGGATTTCTAGTGCCAGGCAGGAAAGAGAAACCAGGCATCTTAGCAATGCACTGCAGGTGTAACTGACAACATTCATCAAGAGAATATACATGCATCTGATAACTGATCATCCCTATACAAATTATTAAAAAAATCTATATTTACATTTGGGACCAATTTTCCAGGGACGCTGCCTCTTAGCCTGGGCAACTGACTATCTAATAAGTAGCTCTACAAGAGATTCAGGACTCTAGGATTTTCCTGCCCCTAGGTTGTAAAACTGCTATGAAGCAAAAAGGAGCAAATTATGAATTTCTCAATTTAGTGGCTGAGCTGTAAAATAATAAAAAAGAACATCTGGAAGTCTTCTGAATAAATAAAACTAAAACAAAAACCCTGCACATGACAATCTTTTTTTCATTAATTTTTGTTTCATTTTGCTTGGCTTTTGTTTATTTGGGCTGTTCTTAAAATTTAGCTACATTTAAACACAAAACAAGTGAGAACAACTTATTGATACATTTGATTTTGAAAATGATTAAATGTAAATTAAAAAAAAAAAAAAAAGACCCTTCCGTCTGATATTATTCACTGAACATAAACCCATTTCCATACCTTTCAATATGCCCGGGACTACATTTGTCAATGAACAATCTTTTTGCCTGAATAATTTCACCTGTATCTACTCCAGAATGCCTGTTCCTGCCCAATGGAAGAAGCTGAAAGTCTCTGCCCTGAGATTTTGCAGTCTCAGGGCAGAGATCAAGAGGACTCATGCAGTACAAGAGTCCCTGCCCGCTTACAGTGTTCAGGTTGACAGTCATGCTTTAAGCTTTAGGGTTCAGCTCACACATGTGTGGCCTTTCTTCATTCAAAATCACAGGTCCAGCTGCTATTCAGAATAGCAGTAGCTGCGTGGTGTGGATAGCTTCAGCTTTTTAAGAAAGACAGGGGATAGGATGCTGTACTTCATACAAAACTGAGAAGTTCCAAGCCTTTGCTTCAGGAACATACTTTGGGAATACTGATTTAACTTCAATGTAGTATGCCAGAGAACAGAGTGAGAGGTATTAGAGGACAATTGTGTTTGCAGTGGAGAGTCTTAAACTGGGAAACTTTCCTCACAAATTATTGCCCCACACTGGGGCATCAAGTAAATGTACAGGCCACTTTGTTCTTGGCCATGCTATGAGACTTTACACCCTATAAATCTATAAATTGAATTCATCCTGCTTACACCCTTAGTCTTATAAATTGTTACACAAGGAACAGTTAATGGATCAGCTGGTGATTTATTTTTAAAAGATACATACTGATGCTTTTTGGGAACTGAAAAGGATATGGACATTGGATGCACCCTTCCTGAAGCCTGGGTCCCAGGTAATGAGGAATTACTTTTATTCTTCCCTGTCCCCGTGCACATGCTTTATTCAAGTTCCCAGAGAGGACCTACTGTTCAAGAAGAAAAAGGTCTTGCATTGTGCAGAGATGTACTGCAAAGGAAACCGCATGCAAAGAGAGGATGAGGCATCAGTAACGGTGCCAGGTAATGTATAATGCAAAAGGATGTGCATAACTAATTTAGTAGTATAAATTTGACTTTAAAAAAGCATATGCAAAGAAACATCTAAAGGAGAAAACCCTACCTGCATAATTCCTTAAGACGAACCCTGACCTTACTAAAACTAACTGTGTAAAATGGAGGAACTTTCATCACAAACAACGCTACAAGTTACAACAGGAGACTCCCTCCTGTACCTTCAGCACCAGTTAGTGCAATTACTGACAATCAAAACAGAAAGAAGTATCCATCATTTCTCAAAGGCTTCCCCGCTGCCTCAAGTGGGACTGTGCCTCTTAGCTTAAAAAAGATGCTCTTTGAGCTTATCCCCGAAGCTAAACTAAGTCACTTACCTTTTAGAGAGGCGACATGGGATAAAGCTTGTGCGTAAGTAGCTGTGTTGAGAAGAGTCCCCGGCAGGCAGGAAGGGAAAAAAGGTCCTGTAGGACCCACTGCTCGACTCAGACTGATGGAGAAGAGAAAACAACTTCTTTACAAAATGGGAATTATCTGATTCCAAAGACAGCATTTGTTCATGCACACAAATGGTATCTCTAGCGTGCAAGTAGATGGGACCAAGCCTGGATAACATTAGCCTTCCCCAGACACCAAGTTCTCAGCATCTCCACGAGTTGCAGTTAATTGCACGGGAGACAGTTCATCGTCTAATGATTTGGACTATACCTGAAGATGATATTGTGTAGGTCAAGGCTCAGCAGCAGGCAAGTCTGTGTGTTTGAATATACACATGATGCCTGCTTGCCCCAAAAAGAGGCAGTTATAACATGTATTATGCTTACCTCTGCTGGATCTCCAGACCCTCTTTTTTATTTCTGGTTTGATCTGCTGGAGAAGGTGAATTTATATTCCTCGCAGGAGGAGCCACTTCAGCCATTGTCTCCTTAGAGCCTTCTTGGTCAGATGCACCCCTCTCTGTTTTCCTCCATTTAGCTCTTCGATTTTGGAACCACACCTGGAGCAGAAGGGAAATCAAATCCAGGTTGAATATTGTGTTTAGACACAGGTGAAGCACAGAAGTTGTAAATTTTTACCCTAGTGAAACAAGACATTTAGAAGCTTGGCTAAAACTTCCTCTTTTTTTGTGTCCCCATTGCTATTCTAATTGAACCTTAGGATTACATGTGTATCTGGGATATTTCTGTCTGGAAAACAAGCCAGGAATGTCTAAAGACATTCAAAAGACATGTTAAAATAAAAAATAAAAGAAGAGTTTTGACGTTACTGTGCCAGCTAGCAAAACATCTAAACATATGCTTACCTTCATGAACACATTAAATTCTCACAAATTCTGTATTTTAACATGCCTAAAAGATTTTTGTATAGGGATGGACTTAAGTACATATCTAAACACCCTGACAAAAATGTGTATAAGTAATTAAATGAACTGCTGCTAGAATCAGCGAGGTCAGAACTGAAAAGGTGTGTATCAGGCCATCTTACCCAGCCCATATCCTGGAGAGGACTGATACTTGCTGTTATTCCTCTATGTATTTGTCCAGTCTGCATTAGAGCGACTCAAAAGGTGGTATATACAAATTTTGGAAGATCATTTTGCAGTTTAACATACACTAGTTTCCAAATCTTATTTTTCCTCAGTAATCCAATACAAATATTCATATTAGTGATTTTGTCATCTCGCTTTTAGCGCAAACAGTTGGGATTTTTTCATTTACCTTGGAACCGACGCTCTGAAATCACCCCATATGAGGTGGAAAATACCAAGCCTCTCTTGAGGTCAGGAAATCCACATTTTAATACATGACTTCAAGTATAGGCAAGATTGTTATTATTATTATTCTTCTCCTACAACTACATTTTACTTAGCCGCCTTTTAATTGCATGTATCAGCAAACATTGAATAATGATTTTATCTATATTCTAAATTTAGAGCAGTTAAATGCAAAGCAAAATGCAGACACTTTCTTGTGTCTTAATTGAATGAAGGTCACAGCTATAACAACATTTAATTGAGCTATTTTTCATTATCATATTTTAATGACTTTGCACTGACAGTTCGCCTGCTTCTGAGGAAAGAGCATGATGAAGTCGTTTATTTCCCTATTTAGTTATTGTTTGACAACATCATCTTCGATTAAGACTCTGCTTTATAGCACATTAATCATATTTGAATGAGCAAGGGGTATAAATGTAAACATATCTCCCATCCTCTGTGTTTCCCCATGTCTCTGCATGAAAGCAGGCTAAACAAATGCTTGCATCTATTGTCTGTTTGCATAATAGCCAACAACAAGGCTAAACACCAGTCCTCAGCAATCTAATTGTCACCACCCCTATCTCACCCTTGCACCTTTCAGGAAGAAGTTATGATCTTCCACTTCTGAATGCTCAATAATTGTCCCATTTATCTCAATTTGCAGTTCAGTCTTTAGGCACCAATAGCCAAAATGGCATTTTTTATTATTTTTTAAGCCAGTACCTACAATGCAGTGGCAAAAGGAGATTTTCATTTCCAAATAATAATCAGTTTAATTTGCCCGCATATGACCAATGATTCATGTTCAGATTTAATAATCAGGATCGCATAATCTGATTATAGGAGAAATAATTTGTTTACAATCCCCAATTTACTGTGGTGAATTCCATTATCTCTCTTCAGCCATTGGGTTTTAAGAGATACTAACATGACCCTAGGGAACAGAAGGCAAGCTATTATATTTCCTACAATTAGATCTTTGCATAGTCTTAACCCCAAGCACCTAAATAAAAAGAAAAATACAAAAACAGCGTGCAGAAAAGGCCCATAAATAAAATGAATACATAATCATGTTCAAAAAATGGTTTGCAACTCTGTGGTGGATGCCTGCAGTTAGAGGGATCCATCTCTGACAACTGCAGGACTGCTGTTCTTACAGGGACAAACAAAGCTAATTCTTGGATATGGAAAAAATAAAAACAAACCGCTGGGAAAAGAAAAAAGAGTAAAAGAAAAAAAAAGGGAAGGGAAGGGAAGGGAAGGGAAGGGAAGGGAAGGGAAGGGAAGGGAAGGGAAGGGAAGGGAAGGGAAGGGAAGGGAAGGAAGGAAGGACTGGAAGAAAGTGGGGATGCAAACAGAATAATCGCGGCCAATGGTATTTATTGGATCATATTAAAGTTGTGGGAATTGCTCTACAGGCTCTTTAGCTGTCTAAATTAAGTGTTTAGAAAGAAGGCAAAAGGGAGAAAAGTTGAAGAGGTGCAGAAGATTTCTTCCTGGCAGTTGAGCTCCCTGCAGTTGACTAACCCCACTCTCAACAGTGGTCATAGTTGCTTTGGAGAATCACGTCTCAGCTCTTTTCTCCATACACACCCCCTCCAAAAGCAAGGAAATGGATGTGCATTGATGTAATTTAGTACCTTGGAGACGCGGACAAATTAGTGTAGAACATTATCACTAGTTAATTATGAATGACCGATTAATCAACCTAATCTAATATTCCACATTATGTTGATGTTATTAAAGTGCATCATGAAAATGACAGATCGTCTTCATTTGCGTTCTTTGGCCAAATGTGCACTCTGCAGTCATGATGTCAAAAAAAAAAAAAAAAGTTTGCCAGTTTGAATACCCGAGAATTGAATAATTCCCCAGAATGTTTACCTGCACCCTGGCTTCCGTGAGGTTGATTTTCATGGCCAGCTCTTCCCTAGTGAACACATCGGGGTAGTGGGTTTGAGCGAAAACGGCTTCCAGTGCCTCGAGCTGGTGGAGGGGAGCAGAGCAAACATCTGTCAGGGGCAAGGCACGGCCTGGGGCGCGGTGCGGACCGGGGAGCTGTCGCCTCGGGGGGGAGCCAGTCCGCCTGCCCCGGGGGGATTTCTGCGAGCGATGAGGAAAGCGGGGCTGCCCGAGGCAGCGGGCCGGGCCGGGCCGGGAGCCGTGCGGTGCAGGGAGCGCAGAAGGCGGGCGGGCGGGCAGGGAGTAGGCAGGGGGGGCAATCGGGGTGCGGGTCAGGGGGCAGAGAGGAGCAGGCTCCTACCTGCTGCAGTGTGAAGGTGGTGCGATTGCGGCGCTGCTTCCTCCGCAGGAACCCGTCGTCGAAGTCTCCGGCGGAGTGACCTCCGAAAGGGGCCGCGCCTGCGGGCAGAGAGCCGCCTTAGGGGCCGCGGAGCGCGGAGCCGCAGCAGCCTCCGCGCCCCGGGGTGGAAGGGCTAAGGGCCGGGGGCCGGGACCACCTCGGCGGCGTCGGCGGCCCGGAGCCTTTCGGGAGCGAGCCGGGAGCGCAGCCCCACCTGAGCAGGACGCGGAGCCCCGAGCACCTCGGCCGCCCTCGGAAGCACCGCGGAAGCCGCCCGGGCAGTGCGTGCCTCACCGGGCAGTGCGTGCCTTACCGGGCTGGGGGCCCTGCCAGGGACTGAGGGTCCTGCCGACTGGAGCTCACCCCTCCACAGGCGAGGGGCACCTCGCCCCTGGACAGGGTCTCTCTCGAGCCATTTGTGTTTTAAAAGGACGAAAAGACGAGGCTTTGACCTAGGCGTGGTGACGGCAGCTTGATGTAAAAGCCCTGCCTGTCTGACGGAAGATCAAAGGGAAGGCCCCGTGCCTGGAAAAAGCAAGACTGGGGCCGTCGGCAGTTCTCCCCCCACGCTCCTACACGCCCTCCGAGCAGCGGCCGAGCCGCTCCGCGTGTGCTCGCTTTCGTCCCTGGAAACGAGGCACAGGCACGGCTCTTCGTACAGCGCCGAGCACCGGGGACGGCAGGAGCCCTCGTGGGGCTCGGCCACGGCTGAACTGCCGGGAGTCAGGACGGACGGGTTGGAGGAAGGACCCCCTGCCCTTCCCCGACAGGGGGGCTCGAGGGGCCCGAGGAGGAGACTGGGGCACTGGGAATTTGTCCTTGGTCAGAGGCCGGGAGAGGACAGACGTCCCGCCGGAACGCAAACCACCTTTCCGTGGTGTATACCCCGAACCTTCGTGGCTCCCTCAGTTACACATCACCGCTGCCCTGCCTGAAATGCTTCACTGACAGAACAGAGTAAAAAAACTCAAGCCAAACATTCAAAACTTAAACCAAAAAGACAAAAAACTACGGGACAGAAAAGTATCGAAACCCACAGAAGCATTGCTGAGTGTCTCCAGGACCCTACTCGCAGACCTGACCAGACCAGAACCCGGGCTGGGCCGACCGCACCTCGGGACACAGGGGCTGGAGGTCACTGCTCATTCTGCAGCATCATTTGGAAGACAAATATGGGCCCCAGCCTCTTCCTCGCACACACGGACGGCTCGCTGCGTCCCTGAGAGATGCTCATCAGATTAAAAAATAGTGTCCTGGTGAACCCCAGAGCACAGTCACTTCCCTCTGGTACCAGGCCTCCCCAAGTGCCCAAACCCACCGAAAACTCTGAGCAAACAGGGCTTCATCGGTTTGGTGATTTTTTTTGGGGGGTGTATTTTTGCGTTTTGTGTTAGGTTCTTGTTTTGGTTGTTTGGGTGTATTTGTTTTTTGGGTTTGTTTTTTTTTTGGGGGGGGGGGGGGGGTTTTGTTTTGTTTGTTTGTTTTGGTTGGTTGGCTTTATTTTGGGATGCTCTACGCTGTTTTCACCTTTTAGCAAGCCGGATAGGCCACCCCGTCCCGTCCCGCTGCTGCCCACGCAGGGAGAGCGAGAGGCCGGCCCCGGCACAGTGCCCTCCGCCCCCGACGCCGAGAGAAGCTGCCGCCCGCGGGGACCGCTTCGTGTCTCGGGCTGCCAAAACCAGGCACCAGACCCAAACTGCTATCGGAGAAACAAACAAACAAACAAACAGACAAAAAAAAGCACGTTTCCAAAGCCGTCTGCCAAACCCTAACGAACAAAGCCACCCCAGTGCTCGGTGGCACAGGCGGGAGCGGCAGGACAGGCTGACGAGGCGCGGGGGGACCCTCGGCGCTGCCTTGCCCAGCCCGGCTCCCCCGGCCGGGGGGAGAGAATTTTCCAGCCGGCGATGCGCAGACCTGCCCTGCTGGCCCTGAGGCAGCCGTGCTTAAAGGAGGGATGACCCTTCCCTGGAGGAGGATGAAACCGCTGGACCACCTCTTCCTGGCAGCGCTACGACGGGAAAGCCCCTTGCTGGCCGGGTGATGCCCATCATCAAGGAGCGAGGGCGGGCGGGCAGGAGGATTTTACAGGGACGGACCGCTACAACCCGCCGTGCAGCCGCGGCGAGTGCCGGCAGTGCCTGGGCACAGCAGGACAGCCCGCCCGGAGCTGAAGTTGGGCAGCCGAGGCTTCGGGGTTGCTCCCAGTACTACAAGCGCTGGCCAGAGGGAGTGGGTGCAGAGGGCCCTGGTCATACGCGGGGGTGACATGGGGAAATCCCGAAGGCTGCCGTATTTTTTAAAAGAGGAAACAAATAAACAACAGTAAAGAAAAAAAAAAAAAAAAGAAGATAAAAGAAAAAAAAACACAAACAAAAAAAACCGCAAACAACCACAAACAAGCAAGAAACACACATACACACACAACAAAACAAAAACAACAACAACAAAAAAAACCATGATAAATGATACAAATAATAATAATAATAAAAACTTCCCAAATATTATGTTTGGGGTTTTTTTTTTCCGTCGTGCCCCGTCTTTCCCCATCCTCGCGCAGAATGTTGTAAAATAGCATTAAAGATTTATGCGGTCCCTTTGGCTGGAGGGAGGAGGCGTGACCACGTCCTGAAAGTGTCCCGATTACAGCCATGACACCAACATCTGTGCTGGGAGGGGAGAAAAGCATCTATTTCGTAGCCTGAGGCTCAACTGCGGGATCGCTATCCATAGAGGGGAGGCAGGTGGCAAAATGACGGGGGTGGGGGTGTAAAAACAAGGCCTTTCCACGAGGAATCAAATTTAAAAAAAAAAAAAAGTGCAATCCTTTTTTCAATCCTGTGACAAGAGGGGAAAGCTGGGCGCAGAGAAGAGGGGGGGATAGGATCGTGTTTTCTCAAGGAAAAACATCATGTGTTTTTATATTTAGCTCTCTCTATAGATCTGCCTCTTATCTCAGGAAATATCTGTACCCCAACAGCCTGGGAGCAAGTCAGACCACAGTTTCTCCCTCCACCCCCCAGCGCACACCCCCTCACACACCTCAAAGTTCAGCTCTTGTATTTAACACGTCTCTGTGCCACAACACTCACCCTCTAGCTGCGGGGGGCAGTGGAAGTAGAACATGGTCCTGCGGCTGGGTGAGCGCCCGCTGCCCGCCGCTGTGAGCCCAACGGCGGCCGGGGCCGGAGCCGGGGCCAGCTCTTGGGGCGCGGGGCTTCCGCGCAGCCCCCGCACCCACACACCGGCACCAGCTCCCCAGCCGGGCACCGCCACGCACCGCCGAGATGTCTCCTGCAGACCTGAAGACAGAAAGAGGGGGAAAGAATAGTAGAGGTGAATAACCAGAAGAAAGCACGTAGAGAAACTCACTGGTGATCCTAGATCCCATCCCAGAGGAAACAGAGAAAGTAGTGTCTAACCTGTGCAGCGAACTGAAAAAATCAAAGGCAGAAAAGTCCGTGGTAGGTGCACAGTAATCGGAATCAGTAAAACTTTGTTGCTTCTTTTTGGTTTTCTCTCTGTCCCCCGCTCCCCCCAAATAACAGAGTATCTCTTGTTTGTTCTATCTATCTATCTATCTATCTATTCATCCATCTACTCATTATCTATCTAGTTATCTCAAGTAATCCTTTTCGGAGAAAATAATTTCAAAAGGGAAAAAAAAAAATTGCTTGTAGCTAAGAATGAACCTTTTTAAAAAACAAAACCAAAACCAACAACAAAAACAAACCAACCAACCAAACCAAAACAACAGAAACCCAACCTAAATTATTCTGCCTAAATGAAACAGCAATAAAAGCTAAAAGCTGTCTTCTTTTTAAAGCATCCAGTACACTGGGAGCTGTGTTCGGGTTGGAAACCAATGTCCTCGGCAACAAAAAAAAAAAATACTATTCAAAAGTCCTATAAAAAAAATCCAGAAGGCAAATAAAAATAACAATCCATACCTAAACCGGACAGAAGTAAAAATCACCAGTAAGGTTTGGGGGTATTTTGCACTGGAATAAGGCTCTGTGAGTTGTTGGCTGCAGAGACAGAAGGGCTCTGTGGAGTTCTAGAAGTGGCCAGATGTCTTTCTATCTGTCTACAGCATGCTCTGCCTCTCAGCACTTGCCTTTATAATCTCACGCATAATTGGCCTTAATCTGATTATTTCCAGCGCTGTCTACAGTGAGTAACTTGGATAGGTCTATTGGGCCCTACAAATAGCCCACGTGGTGTGCAGAGCAGGGGAAAAAAAAAAAAAAAAAAAAAAACCAAAAAAAGAAAAAAGCCCGTCATTTCTCAGCAAACACCAGGAATGTGAACAGCAGCAACAAAATCCCATTATTTTCTGCGCGTTGATGCTCCGGGGCTCGGCGGCCCCCGACACCCCCCTTCCCCCGCACCCCCCGGGTGCCCCGGGCCGGGGGAGCCCCGCTGTGCCGCGCCGTGCCGTGCCGCTCCGTGCCGCGCCGTGCCGTGCCGTGCCGTGCCAGCCCGGCCCTGCCGCCTGGACCCCGGCGCTGACAAAGCGCCGGCTAATTGCCGCCGGATGGGTTTTGGGGGGCCGCGCTGCACACGCCTTGCCTTTCCAAGCGATCGTACCACGGCAAAGTTTGATTTTGTTCACAGCGAGGGGTCTCTGGATTTATGCGCGCTTCCCGTCTGCAAATGATATGCGGCGGGACCCTTTGCAATTACTTTTAAAATGCATCCGAGACACAGGCTCAGCGGAGAGAGATGGCCCTTGCCTCAGCCCGGGTGAAAATTAGACTTTAAAGTACCCAGATGAAATTTTCAAGTCAGGGACGCGGGATTGGATCAAATCACATAAACTGCAAAAAAAGCAAGTATAATGGCGCATAATTGGTTCTGTAATAGCATTACACAAGGATAATAGCCTGTTATGGCCCCCTGCACATTAAGTGCTTCCCTGGCGTAAAGCCTTTATGATATTAAAGGGGGAATATAATGATATTTTGGTTATTAAATGCGTGTAATTAATTTATGCACCACTGAAAATAAAGTTGGTATTATGACCCACTCAAGATGCATCAGAAGATGTAAGTCAGACAACTGTTGATAAGTTCTGGTGTCTATGTTTCGTCTAGACTGCTGATTTTATTTTGGAACAATTGCTTCTCCAGCAGACTACACAAATTTAATATTTTATAAACATTGTAATGTTCTGTGCAGGAAGGGTGAGCAAATCTACACAGGCTCTCTTAGATCTGATGGGAGTTTAAAGACATAGCATGTTCATACCAGAGCAAAAGAGATGGATACAGGTGATACAGGTGCATAAATAGATAGATTTTGAAGAGGCAATGTCTTTGGAAAGTTATTCAGCGTATACAATCTCATTAAATAAATACTAATAAGCCTTGGAAATATCACCTGCTCTATCTGCCTTTCACACTAGGCATAGATGTGGAAATTCCCCTAACGTATATCCAACCTGAAGTTATCTTTCAGTCTTGCAAAGCATTATTTTAGCAAAGCAAGGCAAAAATTAATTGGACCCAGGATCCAAATTGATTTGATCTGATCATATCTTATTCATCCACCTATAATTTTAACATACTAGCCATAGATTTAGAAAGCTGCATTCAAACATATTTTTATATATACTTGCACATATATATATTTATGTGTATGCACATACATAAGTGCTTTTAGGGATATCTCTGTTTGACAACAGATATTGATTTACCATCCAAGCTAGTCTCTGAGCAGCAAAGTATAGTATGAACTGAGACGGCTTTTACAGCACCATGCAAGGCTCAAGACCAATGTTTTGAATCCAATAGCACTCCTTAAAATAGCAGTGCGAGCTTTAGGTCAATTAACCTTAGATGAAGAACATAATCCAGAGGTGCTGTCTGGATTTCCCCTGCCAGCCTCTCCATCCCAAGCTTTAAAATCCACGCAGGGCAGTAATGCAGCATCCCTTTGCACAGAGACAGATGTGCCTTTGCCTTTTCCTCTGACGTCGGGAAGAGAGGAGTGAGAGAGAGTGTTTTATCATAAGAACTCCTAATAAAATAATAATAACTTCATTATGGCGCTCTCAGGCCTTGCTCTAGTCAGGGGGCTGCATTGCTGCTTTGGCTCCAAGATTCACTTTCCCCAGCAGTTTGAAGCCTGCAAGTTCAGCGTATTGCAGGAGGCAGAGAGGGTGAAATGGAGCACAGGGAAGTGCTCCAAGACGCTGTTTTTTAAATAGAAGCAGAAGGACCCTGAGCCGGGCCAGGCTCAACTTTCTCCCAGGGAGCAGCAGCTGCAAAACAAGGAGACAAATAAGCAATATATGATCCCCTATTCCTCGCCAGTTCCATGCCTGTTGAATTTTAATGTACGAAACGTGGCGTTGACATAATTAAAAGTTAGCGCTTCGGAGTCTTGGGTGCCGTTCTCGGGCTACCGGAACCCCGGGCGGCGGCCGCGGCGCTGCACGTTTCAGTACCACGGAGAGCGCCCGCCGCTCACCTCCCCCCGGCACCGCACCGCGACCGCCGCACCGCGACCCCTGACACCGCACCACACCCTCCGGCACCGCACCGCGACCGCACTACCGCACCTTCTGGCACCGCACCGCGACCCCTGACACCGCACCCCCTCACCACACCCTCCAGCACCGCACCGTGACCGCACTACCGCACCTTCTGGCACCGCACCGAGACCTCTGACACCGCACCGTCTGGCACCGCATCGCACCCCTCGGCACCGCCCCCCAGAGCACCGCACCGCGTCCCGCTCCGTGCCCCTCGGCATCGCACTGCTCCGTTCTGCCCGGCCTGCCCCGCTGGGGTGTAGCACGGAGTTAGTCACTTCCACGGGGGAAGACAGTTGTCAGGACTGTTTCTGGGTCTCTCCGTTTCCCCTTCCCTGAGAGGCTGGGTCCGCAGGAAAAAACAAACAAACAAACAAACAGTAAATTGCCTTGGATCATAGCTAGTATTTCTCTGGTAGTTCCCCTCATCTAGCTACCGAAGGCGAGCACTAAAAATAAGCTGTACCATGAAATAGCATACAGAGGTGAACTACAAGATTTCAGGAAAAAAAAATAATTCCCTTTTTATGCAGTCATTAAGAGTCTCTCTCATGTGCATTACTATTACTGCATCAATATGAGCGTAGTAGGAGTCTGCAAGGAAAAGTCCAAGTAAATGTAATTCTGGATAGTCATTTTGCTGATTGTCTTAAAGCAGAACTCTTTCTGTGCTGAACACGGAAACACACTTCTTCTCAATTTTCTCCCATGACAATAAAACCTAGGACTGAACTGAAGAGAAAAATCACTGAATGGACATTTTCCTTGAGAGCGCTCAGCTTTGAGAGGATCATTTATAAAACTCAAGAAAGTCTGAATGGCTCAAGTTTGATGAAAGGGCTCTCTTGCCTTTCTCTGTCCAAACATTTCCTTTCCCATGATTCTCAATACCTGATCACAAAAAAAGGCTAGCAGCTAAAAGGTTATTTTACCCTAATTCATGTGCAGTAAAATGTATTTTCCAATTAACCAAATTTGCCGATTTGTCCCGCTTGGACACTCTTATAATTTATAATGTAAAAGTGTTCTTTCTTTATCTAAAGACCAAGGTGACTGCTTTTAATTTTCTGTAACCTCTTTACACTTGATGTTCACCAGACTCATAATGTTAATTGGCTTCATATACGGATCATCAGTTTAATGAAGGAATAAATCCTATGTTGCTTTATGTCCCTCTGTTTTAACAATGATTGCTTTAATGAAGAATGTGACGTGTTTGAAATCAAAGCTGCAGGAGACATTAGAGGGTGGGGTTTTTTTTTTTGATGATGACTGAAATACATATTTAAAGCTAAAACCATGAGGTTTCCATATTTGAAAAGCTTTTCTTTAAATCATTTTCCATGCAAAATACTGACACATTCTTCAGCAAAGAACTTTTTCTTTGTAATTGTGAGCAGAGACTGAGAATAACACAGTTTTGTAACATAAACATCCCAATTAGGTTATGAAAATCTCTCTGAACTGATTTTATACCCCTGTAGTTTTCATTCAGTGTTTAAGTAAAACTCCTAGTGAGTTAAAAGGAGATAATGCTTGCCTAAATATGAAGTATTTTTGGGGTAACTAATGCATCTCTTTGTCAACCTACTGTATTTTCGTTGTTCACATGTAGACGGTGAAAATAATAGGGGAGAAAGAATTGTCAGTTCACACACAAAAGCTCTGGATTGCTGTAATCTATTTCTCCCCATGGGGATTTTAGGATTCCAGGAGCAAGGGTAAAATGTAATGAAACATGGGCTCATAGAGGTAGGTGACTGCAAATCAGAGCATCAATTAGGTCAAGCTGGAAAGCAGCAATTAGGCTCAACTGCATGTGCTGGTTGTACTAGCTACAGTAGGATTTAAATGTACAAAGCAAATGTATTCTGGTAATTGAACTTTAAGTTCCTAGTCCCACTTACAATGAAAGTAAGCTGCTTTTTTTTTTTTTTTTTCCTCTATAATGCAGACCATATATTGAAAATTTTTTTTTTTTTTTCTCATTTCAGAGCTGTTGTCTGGAATAAAATTACATGATCCTTAGATAAGGGAACATGCAACACTGAAGAGGAAAGGCTCTAATCAAAGCCTGGGCAAGGGCTGAGCAACCAGTGGATTTGGACAGAAATTTCATGATATGGCCAAGGAAGCACATGAGAAAGGAAGGATCTTAGGTTAAACTACATACCACTGAGAAGTCATTCAGTGTGCCAGGCCTGATCCCATGACTTCTTGGGTTTATGCCTCCACAAATACTATACTCATTCAACTCAGGTCACAACAGACTTCAAGTAAATACACACACATCTCCTGTTTGCCAGAGCTTTTCTTACATCTAAGAAAACTGTGTGTTTCCTTTCAGAACTGGCCAGGACTACAATCATATGACCAGAGCTGCATGAATGTGCAGAAGGCAGCCCATAAACGATATGTTGCCTTCCCTGTCCATGCAGAACAAGAAGATACCATGTGGCATCTCTAGTGGCACAGAGGATTAGCTTGCCAGGAGCCTTATTCAATAGTGACAGTTCTCTACTTGGAGCTATGCTTTTGCCTGGTCCCTGTGCTGCTTACCATTTGAAGTGGCTCAGAGTGCAGGCTGGGACTATGCTAAGACCTGGTAAGACAAATCAACACTGATTTTCAGGGGGATATAGTGAAGATGTCACATAAAGATGTTTCTTCCCAGATGTGCTCTTTCCCACTAAAATGAGTCTTCTAACCAAGATTTGTGAGAGAAGACTTCCAAGAGAGTATCTATAAGAGTGAGAAAAAAAACAGTAGCATTACTTGCAGGTAGGAAAATGAGATACAGAATGACTAATGGTTTTACTCAAGTTGTCCATAACAGACAAATACTGCAAAAGAGAAAAGTAAATTCAGGCTGTAAGATAACATCTTAAGCATTTGACCTTGCCTTTAGAGAAAAGGTTTTTTTCTTGGAGCAGTTGCTCTGGCTTACCAGAATCCAATGATTTTGAAAATTGAACAGACCTCATATAAATGTGACCAGTATGATTATGGACATTATTTACATTGGTCAAAGGCAGAAAAGTGATTTCCTATTGCCTAAAAGGTACCCAGAGCTACTAGAGATCAAGAGATGTGGAGGTCAAAGTAAAAACCTGAAAAACACATGGTATCTCAGATGTAGATTTGCACTTTCTATGTGTGGTCCTTACTCTTCCATAGATTTATCAGCTTATTTGAAATTTTTTGGATTCCTGGAAGTCTGCAGGAAGTGGCCCTTGAAATACGTATCAGTACTGCTATTGTTTATTCCTCCTTTGTTCTCATGGAACATATTTGGGAACAATATAATATTCTCAAAAATAACTGCCTGGTTTTAGATTCATGATCTACATCGAGCCACTAAAACAATGACTTGCTTTTCAAAGATGTTGACTATTGCCTGGGACTTCAGAAATTGTGAAAACAGGTCACCTTTCCCAAAGACACAGGCTCTTGACTTCTCTTCAACTCATCATGTTAGCAAACCAGACTAATCGGTTTTCTGGCAGAATAAACTTGTCTCAGATATCTAGCTGAGCACAAAGATGGTCCAATACCATGTTTATGCTAGCTGGATAGGTATCGTGATACTGTCATGGTCTTGTTCTTCACCAGGTATGATAAAGTCAAATCTTTATCTTAGTATCAACAAGACAAACCCTTGTGTTTATTTGTGAATAGCACAAAGACAGTATTAAAACCCTTCCTTTCTCCCTTTTTCTTCTTGTCATGATGGATGGAGACATAGTTCATGTGTGACACCTCCTCAGTCCTTCAGCCCACCTTTCTAACTGTGCCTAAGTTCAAGCCTATTCCTTCTGCACCTCTTAATATTTGATTCAATGGGAAACTATGACTAGGCCTTTCTCTGTCCAGATCCCTCTGGAGTTATTTCCAATGATCTGAATTCTCTGTGCTAATGAAAGGCATTACTGAAACAGTGATAATGGTGCTCACTGATGTTAAGAGTTTTGTTGATTCAGAGAGTGAGACAGAACCATTTAAACAAACTGAATATTACATGAATGAAGGAAAGGAGGAAATTGCAATTCATTCTTTGGGCTTAGGAACAAGGCAGTACAAGGTCATGCAAAATTTAGAGGCAGGGTCCTAAAGCATTCTAAAAAAAAAATACAACTTGAGGGATCATCCATATAGCCTTTCAGCCTTTCACGTCCAGCTTCATTAATCTTATCCCAACATACTGTCTTCAACCAGGACCACAAATCCCTTCCTCCAGCCTTTCTGATGTCCTCTGTCTCATTTTGTTACCTTAAAATACAGGTCCTATCACTGTCTCAGCCACCTTGGATCATATGATGAAATAAGTCTGGAAGGCTTGAGACAAAACTTGGAACAGGAATAGGCTATCACACACCGTGAAGCATGCAAGGTCACCTGTCTATCAAGTAAGAGGCATAACCTACCTTGGGGGTTTCTGTACAGAGAGATAGTCATCACAGAGGAGTCACCACAAAGCACTGATCTCATGTCAGTGTGTGGTGAAGAAGGAAAGGTTGGGTGGTCTTGAGGAGCACAGAGATTTGTTCATCTGATGGACTTGTAGCTAAGGTTGGCCTTTCTTGAGAAGCAAGTGATACGTTCTTGAGCTATCATCCAAAAAACAACAGGAGAATGGTTGTGCTGTTAATCAGTTTGTTCATGATGTCTGTCTGGATGGGAGCAAAGAACCCTACTGGCATTCTCTGGAGTTCATTTAGAGTCTGCAATGTTCAAACATTCTGTTTAATCTTATTTTTTCAACAGGTTTATTTTCTTTTTACTACCCTATCTTTGGGCAAGTTACATTTACACTTTCAAAGCTTTTGCTCACATTTTATATGTGCATATGATTTGCAATCACAAGTTTCAGAACACATTTCTTTTTCTGCCTAGAGTGAGAATGAACCTGTTTAGAATATTTAATTTTTTTTTTCTTTTTAAAAATTAAATGTTGGTCTTTGATCACTGAAGCTGTTCACAGGGGAAAAAATAAAATAAATTAAAAAAAAAAAAAAAAAAGCGCACCCTTTTGACATCTTGCTTGAAAAATAACAAAAATTTTCAAAATGTCCACAAGCTACCTAGGTAGCTGTAATGAAGACAACCCTAAAATACTTTCAAATTACAAATGTAAAATTATGTGGTTGAAAATGGAATAAAGGATTATGGAACTCTGAAATAAAAACTTAATAAATTGTTATTTCAGTTTTTTGGCCTTCAAAGACTTAAAAGCTGATTTGCCTGATAGATCCTGAAAATTGTCATGCAATGGGGAAAAATATTTTTGCCCCTTCCTGCACAGTACCTGCTGCAGGGAAGCTGTGAGGCTGAAAGGTGTTGAGCCACAGAGGCAGCTGGTTGTGATCCTGGGTTGTGATCATCATCTGTCCTATTCATTTACCGAAGACTGCTGCCTTTGAAACAGCTTCTGAGCTGAGAAGCTCGGATACGAGAAGCCAGATGGTGACTTAGGTGGTCGTGGCCCCACCTCAAGCGCAGCACATCAGCTGTGGCAGCAGCCTCCAGGGGAGGGAGCTGGTGGGCAGCAGAAAATGCAACTGTGCTGCAGCCTCTGACTCCCATCCACCAGTACAGCAAGTTTTGGCTCCTGAAGCTCTCAGACCGGTTTGAAAATGTCACTTGGTGACTGCCTATTATCACGGTTCTGACAATGGGAAGTTACTTCTGTGGTCCAGCTCTAAGACTATCAGGCTCTTGTAGGACTCCAAGTGAGACACTCAGGATGAGATTAATTTGATCACGGCTTGTTGGTATCTGAAGTTAGGTGAAGTGAATCCCTGACCCCGTATTTTCTAGGTCTCAGCCACCAGCTGCATACAGAAGCAGTTCAATGTCCAGGTCAAAATCTCATCTTGATAGAAGACACTAGCTACAGTTAGTAATAGGACTTGAGCCTGTAAAACAAGAGATGAAAACTCAGCACCTGTGATAATGTACCCTTGTGAATCAGAAAGATTGTTACTGCAATAATAATTGTAAATTATGTTTGGAAATGGGAGCTTATTATAATCTAGGAGAAATAATCATAGGAAATCTCAAGAGATCTCAGAAATTCTAAGTATATGGTAGTTACATATTATATGTTATATGTTAATATATTTTATAACTGCTGACCTGTTTTCCCCCAGAAAACTAACCAGCAAAGTTTTGTATAGTTTTACAATACCATATGAAAATAAATCAACTACTTTCATTTTGTAATCTATGCAATTATTGAGCCAACCTCTGTGAACTTTCCAGGGTAATATGTAACTGTAAACAGATTCACTCAGGAACTGTGAATCTCCAGAGAAACTTTGAAGAATTTAGAAATGTTTTTGCATTGCTATGATCTTAAAATAAATGTGAGTTTTTAATTATATATATTTTTAATTTTTTTTTTATTAAAGACAAAATCTTTGTGACAAAAGAAGAACAACTCTGTTACAATCCAGTGCTAAACCTAAGTACCACCTTAAGGAAACAGAAAGTTATTTGGGATAGAAAGCAACAAGAACTGCATGGAGTTCATCAAATACAAAGTCTTTCTCCTGGGAGGGAACAACCCCATATATTGGCTCAGGCCAGGGACTGACTCCTTAGGTTATCCAGGGATCCTTGTGGATGAGGACTTGATCATATGCCCTTGGTACACCTCTGCAGTGCTGAAGGCTAACCCCTAATCCCTTTCTGGGTTTCATTAGCAAAAGCATCAATAATGAGGTCAAAGGAAATACACGCTGAAACCAGGACAGGGACCAAGAGATGTTGTCAGATATCCATCTTTTGATACAAAACTAACCTGGAGAGGGTCCTGAGCGCCCTGCTCTGACTTTTGACCAGAAAGTTGGACAAAGATGTTATGCAGAGGCACTTTCCAGTCTAATTTGTTCTGTGATTCTATTTTGGAATAGTTTTAATAAATCAAGCACAGGAGCATTTTATGAATGGCAAACTAAATCACTTCTTCCATGTCGCCAACATAGTGCATAGTCATCTTTCTGTGGTACAGAAAGCATGTATCTTACTAAATAAACTGAAACAATTCTCAGAAGGTATTGGTTGATCTAGTGAAGTTAGATACTAAGTTGATTATCTAACATGCTTACATTCGGTTGGCTTTTTTCAAACAGAGAGGATATCTTGGCACTAACAGGAAATGTCCATCTCTCCAGACAAATCAGAGTTGGAACTCCTATTGCTTGATTCTTTCTCTTGCAACATCATCTGTGCTAATTCTGATTTTGAATCACTAAAACCTTGACACATTCCACTTACAGCCTGGACTCCAGTAGTAAAATAGTAATTCCGGAGTTCTGGGAATTCTAGAGCAGTGGAGACCCAGAATTCACTGCTTAGTGTGAAAATTGTGATCCTTTGGCCTGTATGGCTTTCACTGCCAGGAAAGCTGGCAGAAATACCTAGCTTGATTTAATCCCAGGAAATTTTAGACATATTTGGAGGAAGTAAGCATTTCTCTTTTTTTGGTAGTTTTGTTTTGTGTTTTTGTTTGCTTTTTTTTTTTGTCTATGGCTTTTGAAGACACAATCCCCTGGCCACTAACACTGTCTCAGAACGTTCAGTGGAAAATTTGACATGGATAAATAGTCAGTTGCTACATGGATCATGATGCATAGTCTATAGCAATTTTTAGGTACACACACCGATTTTATGCTTACTGACAACTCTGTGTAACCTGCTAGATAACCAAGCAAAATTTTTGTGAGCAGATCTGAATCATTGTACTGGGATTTATGTCACTTTGTGTCATGAGGTCTGGATTTCCAGCATCACCAGATCATGGTTTCAATTAAAAGACAATCACTTCTCAGTAACAGGTCATTTTCCCTCTTACGAGAAAAACTTACAGCTTTTGTTTTCCAGAACCAAAGCAGTCTGTGACCTAGCTCTGAATTAGAGCCGTTAGTATCTGCAATCTGAATCTATAGCTGCACACATCCTTGGGACAAAGTTAGCAGTTCCTCTTACTCCGTGAATGGCTTCTAGCAATAAACCCAGTAGAGAAGACATTTAGTTAGCTGCTTTAAGGCACAATTGTCTCATTCACCGAAGGTCAATTCACACCTACTAACTACTGTTCTTGAAGGTGAGCTACACTTAACGACCGAAAGGCAGAAATGGCCTAGGTGTGACATACTTTTGTACAAAGGCACCCTGTGGATGTGGCAATGCTCTCAATTGAGCCCCAAGCACTCCACCTCAGCACCACCCTTTGTGAAGCATTTTGGGATGCTGCCTCTGAACATGAATGCGTGTACCCATGGGTGTACCTAAGAAAGGGCCCGCGTGTATACACACACTTGCATTTGTAACATTTGCACACGTGATCTGGAGACTATCTAGAAGGTTCAGTATCAGCTGGAAAGCTCGGGAGCTTAGGATAGGCACCCAGGTTCTCTCCTCTCTTTTTGAGAGACAAGCTCCAGGGCAATGAAACAAATACTATTTTCCGTGGGTCTTTCAAGAAAAGCACATAAATGCCCCATTTTCTACACGGAGAACAGGAACCGTAGTAACAACCCCAGGCAGTCTGGAGACAACTCGGAGCTTTCCTAGCTGAATGCCTCATATGGAACATAATATTCAAGCCTGCAAAGCAGACAGAATAGAGCAGAGGCTTGTCAGCTGCTTACAGCAGTGCTGTGCTCCACCTTCCTCACAGCAGGCACATTTAAGTTATCTCCTCCCCTCACAAAAGAAACCATCGCAGACCATTTCCCCAAGTCCATCCCTTCCGCCCACCTGCCCCGGGACATCCCCAGCATTATCTCTCCACCAGCTTCAGTGCCAAGAAGCATCTTCCCATCATCTATATACCTAGTAACAAGAAATCCCTTGAAACAAACATTTCTACAGAGGACCATAGGATCTGCTCTTTTGTGGAGTTGTGCTCTTTACCATTAGCTCTCCCCCAGAACATATTCAGATCTCACTGCATTTATTTTCAGGGCCAGGTTTAGTGCTCTCCCCACCTTACGCAATTACGAGTATGACTTCACATACCTGGATCTCTTTAGTTGCAAACCCCGGGCAAACTCTTTATCATGGGGTTGAGCATAACCCTACAGCTTTACCATGTTGTAGATTCTCTTCTAGGCATTGTCTTGAGTCTTTCTGCCTCTGAAATTCTGCTTTCCACATGCCTGTGGGTATAAAATGCAAGGCATGTTATTCACCAGAGGAGAATCACGCTGATCCCATGCTATGAAGAGGATGCAGAGAGCCATCAGCTGTCAGACCCGTCCAAGCCAGCAGACCCCGAGCTGCAGAGCCCTGTACAGATGCACCACTGTGAGTGACTAATAGAGCACTCTGCTTCCAGGCACCAGCTGAGCCGGCTCAGACAGCCCCAGCCTGATGTAAGCTGTGTCCTCGGTGAGCTTTAGAGCTGGAGGCAGGGGAGAAACGCTACAAAGCTCTCAGTCCTCTAACGTGGGGCTCTTCCTCTGTATACCTCTGAATTTCAGTCAGTCTGAGTCACTAATACTTTTCCAGACTGTCCATGATAAAGACTACTCCTGTTTCTTCCCAGACCCTAACAGCTGCTTTTTGGTATGTCACCTAAACATACAATGTTGTGATTAAGCCAAGATTCCCAAGTGTAGCATTTCTATTTTGGAATTCTTACTTATTTCAGTTAATGAAACAAGAAAATATACATTTATTCTAATACTATTAATAAAAATAAATTAAAAAAAAAAAAAAAAGAAAAAGGGAAAAAAAACCAAACCAAACCAAACCAACAGCAACAAACCCTCCCCCCCCCAAAAAAAAAAAAAGCATACTTCTGCTTAATTGTTATTCTAATTACAAATTCTGGTGTAGTGTAAATTTTTTCCCTTGGCATTATTATGAACCTCATTTCCTTACAAAGTCCAGGATAAACAATTCCAATATATTTTGTTTTAATTATCAGGGTTTAATGGGGCATAATGAGACTATGTTGAGTGGTGCAGAAAAAAATAATTTAATGTGTGCAAAACTACTGAGTGCTCCTAGCTTGACTGTGCATATTTCACCTATTGTAGGGCAGCACTGTGTTAGATAATATTCATCATGACCATCATTTATTTATTAATCATACTTGCTTTTCAATAGAAAATTTCCATTGTATTTTTTTTTTTTTTCAGCATCTGAAACAAGAAGAAACCGATTATGATGTCCTGAAAAAAAAAAATATGGACAATTCGAGTTGAGCAGTGAAGGATGCAGCTGACACACAGCTGATGGTGCTGGAAACATTTGTCACATCACAGACAGAAGACTAGAGTGTGCTGGATGCAGAAGCTGCCTCAGACAGTCTATTCCAAACGTAGTCCTTCTCCCAGCATTACTTGGCAGTGAAAACTTCTGGCTTCAGTTCTTAGGGCTCCTACCAAAAGAAGCATAGATAACATTGGCTGAAATCACCATTCAGAAATTACATTGTCTGGATTCTTGCTGCAGATACATTTTTCCCACTCACAACGTATTGTTCCTCCAGATCTAAAACACCACGGATGTTCTCACTCTGCAATGGAAAATGCAAACCAGCAGCCTGGGAAATAAACCATCAAAGAGAGATTACAACCCTTTACGCTTTCCAAGATCCCTTTGCCAATGGCACTGAACCCAATGGCTGTGCGTGGCTGATGCAGCAGTTAGCACCACCCTGCTACCAGATTTCTATTCCATTTTACCAGGGTAACCATATACCAAGATCAAACACACCCACACCCACACCATAGACAGAAATTTGACATAAGCAGATGATTTTGGCCATTTGTCTGGAAATTCTGAATAGGAAGCAGTGGGGTCAGCATGTCGATGATGGGCTGTTCTGCAGAAACGATGAACACTTTTGTTCTGCTGTGCTGGGCACACACAGCAGATTGGAAACAGTCAGTTGTACTGGTGTGCCAGTGCCTACACCACGTAGCTCACACCCTACCAGTTCAATACATGGTCCACTGCATGGAAATACAGGAGCCCTCTCACAGCCTGTTTCCCTGGCTTCGGGTAATCAAGCCTCTTGTCCCTAACAGAAGCAAGCTTCTGGGCCACGCTGCTGCCTTTTTCAGCCTGGACTGAGCACCAAGTCCTTTGGCTTAACTGCTGTCCCCAGCAAGATCTGCTTGTGGTGCTGTTTTGACATCAGTGTCCCAGCTCCGCTGATACTTACAGCAGCCTCTGCAGCCTTCCAGAGAATCAGCTAGGCAGGAGAAAACCACTCTCCACACCAACTCATGTATGCCACCCTTTCTTTCTAAATCCTTGTTGCACTCAGGCTCCTCTGCTCCACACATTCCAGGCTGCAGTTACGATGGAATATCGTAGTAGGCAGATGCCTGGCCTACACACACTGGGCACAACCTTCTCATCCATATATTGTATCTGTGAGTAACAGTATTTCTTATGTCCTCCCTTTCTAATTTAGTGCAAGATTAATGGTGGCATCCCAAGATATTACAACATACATGAAAATAAGGCCTTTCACACCAAGAAAATTTAAATGATCTGAGGTATATTAAGTCCAGACTTTGCTACAAGCACCACATGTAGCCAACCTGAAGGGCTTTAATCTCTACAGCTACCTCAGGTGAGAGTTACAAGAAGCTTCGATGCAAGTTTCACTTCAGGAATAATTACTGGATCCTCCCTGAAGGGAAACACATCTATTCTGCTTATCCATCATGTTCTATGACATGGAGCCAGGGCACTCGATACAATGCCCACTGAAGCCATTGGGAAATTCCTTTCTTCTGGAGAAGTATTTGACTCATGACTTCATGAAGGAAATGCAAATACAACACAGGAAAAAAAAAACCAGACATATGTTACATTTTTTTTTAATTAATATTTTATATTCAAGATTAAGTTAATATACTCCAAGTATTTGTGTTTTAAATAAAATAGAATTTATTACAGACATCAGTATTTACAGAAAAAATAACATTTACATAAATATTTTTTTCCCTTTTTTAATGTCATCGGAGTAAAAAAATTCTCCATGAAGTTTCTACCCACAAATGTTGTGTTCTGTGAGAAGTCAGCCTCCTTCAAAGATTAATGGAGACGAGAAACCTAACCAGAATGAAGTTACAACTCAATTGAGTTGAGTAAGGAATGTCAGTGCGCTGGTCACCCGCATCAGACTGTGGCAAGACTGAAAGACCTCAGGGGGCCCCTTCCAAGTCAATTCTCTGTTCTTCAAGGAAGAATGGAAGGGAACCAGTGAGTACCTTCCATCAAACTTGCCTCAGATACAGGACCAGGCCAGCATCCAGCACATTCTGATGGACCTCCAAAGGTTCATGATCATCTTTGTTCTTGCTAAACTATGGGGATTCTGACCCAAGCTTAGGATCCCATGGCACAGCCACTGTACAACACTCTCCGCTGCCAGAGCCTCACAGCCACAGCGGACCCTGGTGAAAGAGAATGATTGTGCAAAGAGGGAGACTAGCTGATCCTTCATTATACAGAGGTGTGGCCCTGAGCTGGAAACAAAATTTGCTGATTCCCAGACAGATACTGACTTACGTGTTCTCTTGGATTGCTAAGCAAGTGCCAGGGGGACTTGCAAGGAGGTCTCTGCATTCGGTACAGCTGCAGGGGGAAGAAGTGCATTTCTTGGTAATGCATGAGTTGCAGATGGTAGAGGCCTCTGAGATTAGCCCTGGGCAAGCACTTATCTTGAAAGCTTTGGGTAGGAGTCTATAAGCCCTATTGGATGATGCAGTCAAAACTGAATAAGATTGTGTTATTGAAAGACCTGCACCCCATCCTGGACTGAGGCAGGATACCATGCCTCTTAAATCATAGGACATTCTGAGCCTTAATATACAGAACAAGACATTAATTTGAATGTTCAATATTTGAATGTTTCACATCACAAGTTCCCGGTTTTACCGGTTTCCTCTGGTGTACAGGCAGTCAAACAGCTCTCCATGCACGTCAGAATACCCTCCAGAAGCCCATGGGTCTTTGAAAGGCAGCCTTAAACACCCTTCCACAGTCATGGCGAGAAGGATCTGAAGCACAGTTGGGTTTCTGGCTTTCCTGTCCTGTAAACTGAAAAGCGGTCTCCCTTTGTATCTTCAGTGGCAAATGGGGAACTGAATCCATGCCAAATACAGACACAAAAATGTCCTGCTAACGACAACCACACCTTGTTGCCACCATGTCTTTATAATTTTTAAGGACAACATTCTCTTTGTCATCAAAGTAGAGAAGATTGAGAGACTTCAATTCATCTGGCACACAGCAGGGCGTGCTGACATCTTGAGACAATTTCAGTGTGTGGACTATGGACTGAACCGTAGCATGGTTCGTTGCATTTAGACTTTCCCCCAAGGGGAAGAGACAGGATCCTCTGCAATAAAATGCATTGTATCCACTTGGGTAAATAATCCATCCTGACCAGCCAATAGCACGGAAGTCAACGTAGAGTTCCCTTCGATGACATGCTGTTACCTGGCTTTTGGAAGAAGGGACTGAAGCAGCTCGAGGTCTCCTGCTCATGCTTGCACTGCTGTTTTCGATGATCTGAGTTTCGGCATCATTTTTGGGAGGGTTCATTTCTGGTTCTGAAAGGAAGTTGCATGTTATTCTTTCTCAGAAGAAATTAATTACTTAGGCACAGTATTCTGCCTGAAAGTCTGTTCCATAAACCTACATTCAAGTCTTCAGAGTAGATTTTAAAATGAGACTTTACACCGTGAAAGTGCCAGAATGGGTGTGTATTCCATTGACATTTCAGCCATATTTCAAAAACTGCCAAATCTTGTGTTTCATTTTTGTGGCCTGAAAGGCCTCAGCTCAGCAGAAATGTAAAGGAAAAGATCAATGATATACTAAATACAGTCTGTGAACTCCACAGGCCCTTTTCAGGGCTGAATCTGGTCAGAATGGCTTTAATGGTCTTTATATGGTCACTCCTACAACATACCACGCTGAGCAGTGCTAAGAGAGGATGGAGATGACAGCCTTTTTCTCTCTCCAGTATTCTCCTCTCAGGAACTCTCTCCATACACTCACAAAACAGAGTACATTCCTGCAAAGTAGTATCTTTAAAAATATTCTTAAAGTTTTTAGATCTTAAAAAATTACGACCAGGTTTATGTAACTCTGCTAGAAAATAAAGCTTACTGAAAACCAGGTTTGCTTTCTTAAAGTATCTTCTGAGAAGCCTTGATAAATGCCCATGGAGACCTCAAGATCCACATACAGAGGCTGACAACCACTGATATACAGGCAGGTCTAAGGAGTTTTGTCATTGAGAAATGGGTATCAGTTTCTCGATCCTGGCACAGTATCCTACACAGAACTTGAAGCTTCAATTGAGATCTGGGATTTCACTATAAAAATTTTCTTTGGAAAACAAAAATAGCCTACCCCAATTTTTTTTTTTAATCCATTTCACCATCTACTTCTTAATACTGATTCAACTCATACTTAGTTTCTTTCTAATATGCAAATGCAACGTTTACCAGACAACCCTGCAAATTTAGAAGGGTAAAAAGTGCTTTGTAATTTAAAGGATGAGGGCGTTGTCTATGAAGATAGCCTTTAGTCACAATGCTAGTGTGTCACTGAAGTTAAACAGGTGCTTAAAAAACAGTCCAAGAACAGAGTGATCTAAATTGCTTATTTAACAACCACCTCCACTCTTGAGAACTGCACTTAATAACTCTACTTACAGTTGCTTTACCAGCATTTTCACTGTTTTCCAGGTGACTGAGTTGTTTGGCTTTTTTTTTTTAACCTAAGTCTAATATACAATTTTCATGCAAAATTCACCACCACAAGATTATTAATGGAAATTAAAAGAAAATAAATAAATATTTATATAGAACTCCC